>CM034350.1:109156093-109592245 GCA_019925275.1 Mytilus edulis | reverse complement strand
AAAATGCACAAAAGAATTTTAATACAATGTAATATTTTTTCTTATGTCTTAAATCAAAATGACATAAACTGTAACATGTAAAACAAATTCATCTGTATAATTTCTATCTAAAACCCCAAGTAATAAAATATCAATTAAATTATTCCACTATGGACTTAAGTCTACATCAGGTAAAGTTCGGTATGAAGGAAATAAGAAATAATATA
This sequence comes from Mytilus edulis, assembly GCA_019925275.1. Taxonomy (NCBI): domain Eukaryota; kingdom Metazoa; phylum Mollusca; class Bivalvia; order Mytilida; family Mytilidae; genus Mytilus; species Mytilus edulis. The sequence goes on along the minus strand of CM034350.1, from coordinate 109,592,039 downwards.
ACATGAAATAAACAGTAAAAAGATCTTGCTTGTATTTGTTAATTTAAATGCAAATACAAAATGTAATAAAAAATACATCACAAAAATTAATATAATTTGCAAATAACAGATTAAAAATATTATTAAAATGTATAAAAATTGTTCCATTAGATATCTACCACTTATTGGCAAGGACATACAATTTAAATTGAAATATGATATAAAAATTAAATTTCACAGTGTTTAAAAAATACTACACAAGATGGCTTCAATTTGTATGTCATGTGATAAAAGTCTTGTACATGATTGGATGTAAAATTTGATCAGTGTTTTGTGTATAGTTTTGATTTTAATGACTGGCAGAATACTCTTACATGAACATGCATAATGGATAAATCTATATTCATATGAACATGTGGCATCCATTACTTATGTTGTAAAGTATAATGAAAACTTGATTCCCTCTTCCATGTATATCATGGTTGAACTCTAAATTTCCATTACTTGCACTACTGCACTACCCTATATACTATTAAAATTGTTCAAAGTGGATTATAAAGAGGTCTGTTTAGTAAGAAGAGACAAAAAATGAAATAAATGTGAAATGAACACATTGGTACACTGCTGTAGACAATAACTTAGCAACATCTGATTACAATCTGTCCATATTTGTTCTTTAAGAGTTCGCTTTGATGAATTTGGAAACTTTTTCATGGGCTCGCTGACAACATTCTTTAAAATGTCCTGAAAAACAAAATTTTTTTGATTCATTGATGGCTGGCTAACATTTGCAAATATAACATGCATAATTGAGTTTGAATAACATTGGTTTGTACAATACCAAAGTGAAGGTCTGAATTTTCATTATTTATATTCAGCTTTTCCTGAAATCACAATAATAAATTTCATATTTTTTGTCTATTGTTCAACAATTGCAATAATAAATGTAAGCAAAATTAATGAATTCATATCTCTTTGCAATATATCCCAATAGATCTGTTCAAACTCAGATAAATCAAAAGTAAAATAACCTGAAACATGCTGTTAAATTCACAATTAAATGAATGCTGTTAAATCAGCAATTTTATATTGATATTGTAGTTGAACATTTTCACATTTCATCTTAGCCCTTTATAGCTATTATAAAGTATAAGTTTTGTTCATTGTTGAAGGATATATGGTGACACATAACTGTTTATATGCTCATCCTTCGATCACTAGTTGATATTTGTCTCGTTGGTTATCATTTCACATCAACTCATTTTCAAAAGTATCAGCTTAAAAAATGTAAATACATAATATTTATACTAAAATGCTTGTTTATAATACAAACCTGGCATAACAAAGAAACCATGTGTAACCCCTTTAACTGTAAATGTTTGAGATTTTACTCCTGCCTCCTTTAACTTCTCATGGTAAGCTGAAAAAAACCACACCTATTAATGATATTTTGCATTTGTAGATTACCTGATTAAAAAAATGAAATAGTATGATACTAAAGATTACAATATTCAATTAGATTTTATGGGCGCATCTGTTTTATGAAGATAACATGGTATTCAAAATATAGCTGACTATGGGCTTTGCTCATTGTTTGAAGGCCATAAGGTGACATATAGTTGTTAATGTCTGTGTCATTTTGGTCTCTTGTGGTCAGTTGTCTCAATGGCAATCATACCACATCTTCTTTTTTATAATCCTGATTGGTCATATAGTAAGTCCACTATGTATTATACCAAAGGCAAAATAATATATTTTCCTTAACCCTTTAGGGCACGAGAAGTCTTTTCTACATTATGAGGAGATACATATTTATAAGTGCACAATTGATAGGAAAGGGAGATAAGTATAGATTGCATTAAGAAAACCAATTGAAATGTCTTTATTTTTTGGACTAAAATATACTGTCAGAATAATTCTTCATTTAATTCTAGCAAGGTATCGTACTAAAAATCAACTTTCTAAAGCCTGTGGCTCCAAAAAGGCTACTATTGTCACAGTTTCTAATCTTCAGAAAAGCTAATTTTTATTGAATTATCTACCTTAGTATGGGAGGAGAAGCATATGCGTGTGTTTATGTGAGTTTACTGTTCTGGTTAACTTCTATCAGATTATTTTTTTTGCATAACCATCAGTAATTTCAATTTCCCTTTCTTTTAAACATAACCAGATCATGAAATCAGTGAACACTCTGGACAATGGTATGTTTCATTCAACAACTTACTTACCATAACCATGGTCTCTATTCATATCTAATTCTGCCATAATAATCAACGCTGGTGGACATCTATTGAAACTTTTATACAACAGTGGTGATGCTCTTGGCTTCTCAAAATCAGCTTCATTTATATAATTTCTGTTAAACCTGAAAATATGAACAACATAAAAAAAGATATCTAACTACATCATACATGTTGTACCACTAAATAAAATTCTTGGATCCTCCATGGATCAAACTAAATTATTGTTTACAATTCTAAAATTCACTCTCAACTAAGATACTACTTTTCATTATGTTATTTTTTACAAGACCCTATTTGGTGGTGTTACACCTTATAAAGTCTATCCAAATCAATTTGCAAAGAATTCTGCTCTAATTGTTGATAGGAGCCATCTAAAACTTGCTATTTGTTGTGTGTTGAAGGATTCACTATAACATGGAGATGAAGAACAGTAATACAAGACCTGTTTTAATTTGCTTTACGTTGTCCAATGCTTGTAGCGATTTTGGGTCATGGATTAATACTACATTTTTTAATCAGATAAATACCAATGTTTCTCTTCCATCAATATTTGAAAACAATTAAACAGAATCTAATACATGTATGTAACAAATAAAACAGGGCGGACATGTTCAATGAGTGTTTGCCTTCAGGCCATTGATAGACATAATATCAGCCAATTAATTAAAACCTACCATTGTAAAATCTCACTAGATAAGACAGGGCCTTTTTCAAACTCTTTGTCTGAATTAAATTTCCTTCTATAGTCTAATGATGGATAAACTAGAACCTGAAAAGAAGAAAAAAATCTTCAATCATAGTAAATCCTTGAACATCAAATTGATGCAGAAATGTTGCCATGCATTTATTCTTGTTATTACAGAGATTTAAACTAATGATGCTATCAAATTAAAAATGCAATTATTGCAGAATATAATTTTGTACATTTCATCCCATCACAATTTTCACAAAAAAAACCCATCACAAACGTTTCTCAATAAACTGAGTTGTTTCCCTTTATTTATTTTTTATAAAACATTAACAGTTCCTTTGCAGTATTAGTATGAAATTTAAAACTTATTTTTGTGGATACCTCTTTCTAATATTTTTTTATCAATAAATATCATTTAAATGTCTCCAAATATTTCAGATGTGAATGGAAACATAAATATACTTTATATAACTAAGCATAGAATGTTGATTAGTGTGCACCCACATTTCTTTAAATTAAGCTGTACTTTATTATGGAGGATTTTTTCATTAAATATTATTGCTATTTTATCCTGTAGTGTTGTTTTAAAACAAAAATCTATAATATCATTTCAAAGGAAATTCAAATGTAAACCACTTGCAGTGAGGTGAGATTTTTTTGCTCCATGTTGAAGGCCTCACTCTGACTTTGATATGAAGAACAGCAATTAAAGCACTGTTCCTTGCTTTCTGTGTTTTTTTTACTGTACATGTACTGAATTTGTATCATGGATGGATACCCCATATACTAACCTGATAATTTATATTATATTCTTCATGACAAACAGAAGCTGCTAACCTTCCTCCAGCACTATCGCCCCCTACACCCACTGTACTCTCATTTACAGCACCTGAAGAAATAAAGTTACCACATAATTTTCTTGCATTTTGTTTTGGTTGATTAATTTTAAAAGAATTTCAAAACACGGGCAAAAAACATCCTCTCTTAAAGTTACCCACGTCCTGAGTTAGAGATAGTAGTTTTTTTGTTTCTATGTGTCTTGTGAATTAAGACATGTCTTATTCTTTGTTAGAATGTTTCCAAATGCTGGAATTATCTTCCCTTAATTATTAATTTTGAATGCATTTTAACCAAATTATATCTTGAAATACCAGAAAGGGAGAGGAAGCAAATGTTATATTCGTACACAAATATATATTCTGAACTTTAATAATGTAAAATTAAGTCATTTTCTATTTGTCATGTTTTCACCACTGTCTGGTTGTTAGGCAGATTGGCTCTTGATGAAAAGGAATATAATGAATATGCTACAATACAACACTGAATCAGATTTTTAATGTGCTAGCTCAGCAAGTCAACACAGTCTGCAGATATCACCCTTCTCAGATGCATCATTCTGATTCTTAGCTGACAAGATTTGTCCTTACACCTAAATGGGATAAGATTGGCAAAGAAGCAGCAAATACCTATTGTAAATTCTTTAGATTGAAACAACTGGGAATAGGACCAACAACCTTGATTACTAAAGTGAGTTTTCAACCACAAGATTGTTGAGGTAATATGTTCTGTGTTTAACTTTTTACAGTGAAAATATTAATTTTCATTTTTGTTGTGTACCTGCAGCTACCATCTCAAACAGTAGTTCTTTTAATTACAGTATCTGCTGCCACCATTGTTGAAGGTTCTTTAATATGAATGCTGAAGGTATTGTTTAGCTACCTTACCTTTGTTTGACAATAAATAATGAATTTAATCGTACCTATTAATCCTTGTTCATTTTGACCCATCGTACCACACAGACAGCATCTTCATGGTTGGCTGGGTACTTATGTTCTGGTCCACATCGGTATTCTACATTTACCACAACACAAGGGGCATCCCTAAAAAATAAAATTATATTTAAGTAATATACCGGTAACAAGATCGCAAACATTGACATGCTAGGGTTACCCCTCTTGTAAATCAAAGCATATGAAAACAGAAAGTAGGTGACATACAGACCCAAAATGCACTCACTTGTTACAACTTATTACATTTGAGCTGCTGACCATATACATACATGAAATCAATTGAAGAAATTGTGTTGATAAAACAGATGGACAGCTATATAGCGGCTCAACTCCTAGAATGTGGTTGTCATAATTCTGAAATAACTACATAAGTAGGTACATCAAGTACAATAATAACCAAAAGTTTGGAAAGCAAGCATAGAATATGAAAGTGATAAGGGCTACACAATCAAAATAGTTTGATGAAGACTCCATGAATCGATTAATCATAGTTCAATAAATGTCCAGTGGCTAATTTTTCATACAAATTCAGGATAAAAACAAATAAAACTATTGGGTTTTGCTTAGTAAATTTTGCCATGTAACTGGTCAGGGAATTATTGCAGGGGTTCCTGAAAGTTTTAAAATAATGAACTCGCAATGTTCAGGAAAAATATGATAAAATATCACAACTCTGATTAAATAAGTCTAGTCATTTAGGAATAAATGTAATATAAGTAATATATCCTTACTTTTATACCATTAGAAAAATACAAAATCAGTAAAATAAAGACAATATATTTCTACGGTACATTGTGATATGATTATATGACAATTGCATTACAAACTCATTGACCCTAAGAAGTTTTGTTTCCTGTACTGAAACCCAGTTACATTTATTTATGCATAAGTACTTAGTTACATCTTTTAACCAAGTAATTCCTATGAATTATTTAAACGTCTGCACCAAAGTTTTACAATCTTATCCAGTAATCTGTAATTGTTCTCAACATGCATTATGATTAACAATGTACATTTACATTGCTAAAAGCAATTTATGGAAATGAAACCTGGAGACAGCAAAGTTTGTTTTACCGATTCAATAGTATGAATGCATGTTTACATTTAGACATGAAATTTAACAAAAGTTACAGAATATGTAATATTTATGTCTTAATTAGGTAAAAATTATTTTACAGCCCAATATAAATACATTTCTTTACGGCGCTATGTTTTATATATAATGGTCATTCTATATTTAAATGAGATGGGGTAATACTCATTGAATTCCTTTCTGAAGTTCTGAACGGATGATTTTGGCAGTCAGTATATATATAAGGAAGATTTGAAGTGTGTTTGACCAATGCGATGCTCGTTACAAGATAGTAATAAGGACTATGATAGTTCGGTATACTATTCCCCACTCTCCCACCCCTTCCCCTTTTTATATGTAACCTTATCGTTTCTTATCGACTTGTGTATGGTAAAAATTAATTCATTTATGTATGGCTGTTGTTTATATTTATGTTGAACATGTTGAATTAAAGGCGATCTTATGTGAATGTACAACCCTATACTGTGTTTGTTTTTTTCTAAGATATCTAGTTAAGACAAATTTTAAATACATGTAGTTCAGAAATACTTCATGGAAGCCATAGATTTGTTGGACATTTACACATGGAGTGGGTCATGATACCGGGATTTTATGCTGAGCTTTAGTTATAATCATAAATTTTCCCAACTACTCTAATTTAACAATTCTTTCTTATACCATCCAAAAAGCAGATCACCAATATGCATGATGTAATATTTCAACAAGTAGTAAAGCGTTTTCAATCAAGTAAACTTATTGATTACAAATATCTTACAAGTTTCAATCTATCAATTTTACAGCTAAGATGAATGTTTGAAAGATTTTTGGTGTTTGTACAAAATAATTGATGAACCTAATAAAATTTGGAATACAGTATAAACTCTTTACAAATTTTGTAAATAAGTTACGCAGAAGACCAATAATTATTTTACGACGGCTATCTAACCAAATATAGAGATGTGTGAAATCTAACTCTCATCAATTTCTGTCAATTTCCTTACGGAAATAAAACCTGTCAAATTTAGCCAAGATACAGATTACTATTTCCAGATACTTTTCCATAAACGAAAAAGCTTCTTTGTAAGGAAATTGTGTATTCTAGATTTTCTAGAAGCATTTAAAGAGATGTAGTGTTAAGTCAAAGAGACAGCAACTCATAGGAAAATAAGAATGTGTCCATAACACACCAACCAAAATCTTTTACCTGAAGAGGGACAGACGGATGCACAGACTGAAAAACATAATACCCCTGGGTTGGGCATAATAAAATAAAACAGACATCTCAAGGTCAACAAACAACAAAGGTTTAATAATCTTGCATGTTGACTGGTACTGTATCTTTCAATTTGTACTTGGTACATTTTAATTAGCATATTTCAAGAAAAAACTTGTACATGTATAACAATTCCTAAATTCAGACAGTACTAGGTACCATGTCCTAGCTGATACATGGGTTAAGTTAATCTTGATTGCTACTTTCAAAATTGCTTTTGATCAAATTTATCACAGTTGTGAGGAAAATAACAATAACTCCATTCATCTAAATGCATATTATCATCCATCACTTCAAATACCAAAAATCCAAGATATGAAATAATTTCATTATTCACAATTTACTGCACAGCACATCACAAGTTAATGACTGCATTGCAACCTCAAATATTTCTGACAACTATGAACACAGTATCAGGAGACAGATATTGATATTAGACAAAAACCAAATCTTTTGCATCTGATCTAAATGCTATATATATTTCATATTTATGTCTGTGTTAACCTTCTGATATTTATAACAACCTAATAAGTATACTTTGATGTTCCACTTAATGTATATCTAACTGACCTGATATTAGTTTAACCATAAAATGTAGAAAAAAATACTTCCAATATCTTTCTAATACTGTGTTTATGATATGTACTTCATATTTTTTTATGGGATTTATGTATTTTCTATATTCATCCCAGTTTTTTAGTTTTGAGAAGATGCGCAAATGACAACTGAACATACAAATTGAAAATCTAAATCCCCCTTAATCTAGGAAAATTTGAATAAAATTGGAATGCCTAACAAACTATCTGAAAGCTGAGTTCTCCTATATAGTCAAATAAAGGCAAGACATCTTGCCCATCCAGACATGTCTTTGTATGACAGACACTTGCCTAGCACAGAAGAAAGAAGGCAATTACAACTATCAAAGGGAAATGCATGACTTAGTATTCACCCTCTCCCCCCAAAGAAAATAAATACTAAAAATAAATCATGGGCTGTCAGAATAAAGGGGATAAGAGACCGTCAAGGACCTTTAAAAACATAGAGTATATTCATTACATATCCATACCTTGAAAATATTTTACAGACAGTATCAACAGTTTTCCGCGATCCCACCACATTTCCTCCACCATGGAAGTAAACAAACACAGATGGCGCTACAACTAACGCACAATTCTTTGATCTGTATACTGTTATACGAACTCCATCTACAATAGAAATATATGTCATGATTAAAAAGTTTGGTCTTTTTCTTATGATCAATTTTTCAATTTTGTTCTAAGCAAATTATACCTTTCGTCAACTTTTATCAAGACTGTATACATGTATGTGAACATATAAAAAAGAAGATGTGGTATGATTGCCAATGAGACAACTATCCACAAAAGACCAAAATGACACAGACATTAACAACTATAGGTCACGGTACGGCCTTCAACAATGAGCAAAGCCCATACCACATAGTCAGCTATAAAAGGCCCCGATAAGACAATCAAACATTTCAAACGAGAAAACTAACGGCCTTATTTATCAATCTAATTAAAATTAAATCTCTCACTCGCTCATTTTTTAATGCTTGGTGGGAGATCTAACAACATCACATTTAAGTTCACGCAGCGACCAAGCATTAAAAAATGAGCGAGTGAGAGATTTAATTTTATTTAGATTGCCTTATTTATGTAAAAAAAAATGAACAAAAAAACAAATATGTAACACATGAACAAACGACAACTACATGTCCTTTATAAAAACTTTTGTGGATTTATTGTGTTCCAGGGTTGCTGTCTTATTGATGCATCTCTTTTCTATATATTTAAAATTTCACATTAAAAAGATTTAAGGGGAGATAACTTAACTAATATCAATGTGTCAATGAATTTATTATTTCATATACCCGTACCCACATTAAAATGTGATAAACGTTAAAGTGTTACATTTGAATATCAAAAACGTATTTAAAGTTTAAGTGAAAAGCACACAAACTTGGCTGTCTTATGCCTACACTTTCTAATTTAGTATTAAATATTGTGCATTGAAAAAAATCTCAACTAACTTCTTCAATCAAATACTTTGCATACTATAGGTTTAAAGAATATGAAATTCTTTTAAGCTTCTTTGATGATTTGGAATAAAATCAAGTTTTATTTAATTATGTACATCTGCAATCATATTCCTAAACATTTAAGAAATCATAAAATTAATTTCATCAGGCAGTAAATAAGACAGTACACAAGCATAATCATGTATGAGCATAAAAATAAATTAGAATTTCTGGTATTTAGTTGTCCCACTGTTAGTTCAGATTAAATACAATCAAGCAAATAAGCTGTAACTGCAATTTTCTGACAATTCTCCAACTTTTTAAATAACTGATTTCTTCAATATACACTATCTTTCTATCTGAAGGCTGAAAACCACTAACAAAATAAACAAACTGTAATTGGATTTTCAGCCACCCAGACTTAGATGAGCCACGGCTAGTACAAATTTTCATATTTTCACATTATATATGAGGGGGAGGACAGGGGTAAGGGAGACAGAGAGAAAGGGGGTAGGAGAAAGGAGAAAGGGGGTGGGAGAAAGAATTTTTTTTAATTTATCTCAAAAGGAGATGTTTTATTCTAATTGGAGAAAGGAGAACGGGGGTAGGAGAAAGGAGAAGAGGGGTGGGAGAAGGGAGAAGGGTACCCCCCTGTCCTCCCCCTCTTATATCCCCATCAAACAAGACTCAAAAGAGTACAGTAAATTCAACTTCACCAATTTACTGTGATATAGCCTTTTTGTGCTTATGCAGGGTAAAGCAAACAATAATCAATCATCAACTTGAGTCTTCATCAAATGAGCATGTAGAGGTTTCATTAAACGTATGTTGTTTGTTGGTGTTTAATGCCGACTTTTATCAATCTTGGCTATACCATGGAGGCCTGTTTTTTAGTGTTGAGGAAAGACAGAGTACTTTAAACCATTGACTTTCAGCAGGAAAACTTGACATCAAAGTCTAACAAACCTCACCATGAGTGCAGGATGAGTGGAGTTTAAACTGACAATGCTATCAAGACATCTTAGCCATCAAAACCCCATTTTATTTATGATAATTTAATTTAATGCCATGGAAACCCTTTTCGATATAAAAATATATACAAATGTATCTACAGAATTTCATTGATAAATCATCTGCAGTTTTATTTTCTAAGAAAGAGGATGGGAATCTATTTTCTTGCATTTAAATATCAAATCTTCTTTCCATTGGAAATCATCCTTGTATATATATGTAATCTTGTTTCTTATAATTCACAGAAGCTGCTGAACTTTAAACAGAACACTGTTATAGTAATAAATAATAATAGAACTTGATCATAATTGATATATGTTTCATAGAATGTACTTTGAAGTGATTGATCTGTGTAAAGTTTGTTAGATTGCACTATCCCCAGGGGACCAACCAAAAACATATTTGTTGTATAATTCTTTAATTCATAGATGCCAATTTTTATGGTTTTCAGAAAATACACGCTTCTAATCAAACTATGCTCCATATAAGTAAGAGACAGACGTTTATATTAAGTTATATTTTGAAGCCATTTTCTTTATTGTTTAGATGTCTCAGATATAAGGATAATGCTTCCCTTTCAATGAATCAATTTTATTACATGAAGCTAAAACAAAATTCTTTAAGCTCAAGAATTCATCTAATTATGATTCATGTCAATTTCTTGTTAAGAAATTCCAATGGGGAACACATATTACCATATTGTAGTAATTAAACCATTTTTAAGATTTTTGGCCCTGGACTTCTTCTGTTTCTTTATTGTCCTTCTAACCTACATGGTACATATGTTGCTTCCACAATTCAATTAGTGGTACACGTAGTGTGTCACTAGCTAGTCAACACTGAAGTTATGAGTTCGAATCCCTCAGGAGTCAGGTGCATTCAACTCCAATCTTAATAGACTAGGATTTTCAGTTTTCCTGTAGAAGGAAGGTGGTTCTCTCCGGGCACTCAATACAAAGTGACCACTAAGAAATCCCATAGTGTTGAAATGGTGTTTAACACCAATCAATCAATCAATCAATCCACAATCCATATTTATTTTTCAGGTAACCAAAAGAAAATTTCTAGCTCAGATGATGTCATCTACTCACTATGTAGCTAACACTCTCTTTACAAAAGTACAACTTTTTACTCCATTTAATGTTAATTCAATCCTTTTTAGTTTGGTTCTATTATAACTTTCACAGAACAAGGCAATAAGCAGTTTGTTCAATAGCAAAGAATAGTTGGTGTTTACAGCAACTTTCAGGAAACATGGCAATATCATTTGATGACTTCTTAGTTTTATTGATGAAGGAAGCCATAGTAACTAGAGAGAACCAAGGCTTTCAACATCCTTGTCAAAGAAGATATGAATCGAACACACTTATCAATGAGTGTGAGCAGAGTTCAGACTCATAATGTCAGAGTTAACTTAATAGACTATTCATCAATGTGGGGAAAACTACTTATACCACTTTGCCACAACTCATTCGGTGGCACAGTTAAAAAGATATGCAGTTAATGCCATAAGATAGGGAAATACAGTGAAAGGTGGGTGTCAAAATCAAGTGTACTGCAATTTGCAAAACATTACAAAATCTTAACCGATACAAACTTCTGCCAGAAAGTTTCTTTTTTTCCAAATATTCTTTTTTCATGGAAGATAGAAGTACTTGAACAACAAACTTAGAAATCTTTAATTATCAAAATTCAGTTAATTTAAGTTCACTTATGGCAATTTAAAAGATCAAAATATGCAAATGAGAATTTAATTGAATTTTCTCATCATAAAAAGCACATCCTACAAGTACATGTAAAACTAATTGAATACCACTTGTAGTAAAATAACTTAAAATGCAGTTTATTTGGTACATTCCAAAATACTTGACACAGAAACTTGTTTTTAAATACTTGTGTAATTTGTTTTATACCTGGGGGTATACGTTAAATAACATCATGAAATTCAATCAAAATTGTCATCTTAAATTAAATGGTATTATGTTAAGTAAAAGTCAACATACATTTTTATGTGGCCAGTCAAGTTCAAATATCAGAAGACATTTATCTGCCTAAAACACTTTAACCACTTCTAGCGACTTTAAAATTCAGACAGTTATGTATGTTTTCACAATGTCTGGATGGAAATAAAGCCAATATAAAAATTATTCAAACATGTTTCATGAATATTTAACTTGAGTCAGAAACTTTCATGAAACAAATCAATTAAAAACAAACAAAAGAGCACTGCATTAATTAACTGACTTAATTTTTAGTTCATTGTTACCATGGGAGATAACTTAAATTACCTTTTATTTTAATGCACTATCATGTGCAATAGGTACTTATTAATCAGTGCACTACAGTAAAATAGCCAGCATGAGATCAAACTTATAAACTTTTGTCTCTATCTTAACTTGCCATAGTCCAATGAACCAACTAGTCCCAGTTAGGTTGAAAACCATTTTTTTTTAAGAATAGGCAAGCACATTGGAAAAGAAAATCACATTCTATTGAAAATGTACTATTGTCTTCGTAATAGAAAGAGTTGTGCGCAGCGCAGTACATTTAAGTACAGAATAAACATGTAATTTATAAAAAATTTCAAACACTAGAAATTATGCAAATTCCAAAATTAAAAATAATTCCAAGTTTAAATAAAAGCCTGCTTATTTATTATTGCTTAAACCATGTCCAGTAGCAAATATTTCATGCATCAAGGGCAATAACAGATTTACAATACTTCAGGAAGGTTTGGCAAAGCAGATCAACTAGGTAATTGCATAAAGTTTGGCTGCAACTAAGAAAATAATGGAACATTGGATAGAACAACAGGCCATTTTTTAGAACTGATGCAGCATTAGGCAAACATCAGTTCGTCTATTTTTCTGGCTTTCATAGTCATCATACTTTTACAGACCCCACAAAACCAAAATATATACATGTACATGTATAGGTCATCTACTGTATGCATGGTATGGTCTTATGGCACATGTGTCAACAATCCCAGATGCGATATTAGTTTGTTTATTTAACCACTCCATCTATTTCCTATGGGATACACCTTATTATGATATTAATTAGTGTATATTATTAATTATATTGGAGATAATTAGTGTATATTATAACAATGATAATCAGAGATGATATTGATATAATCCCCTCCCCCTACAGATTATCATGGCACATTCCAAGAAATTCCCCAAAGTAAACAAAATCTTTATCATGCCAGAAATCTTATCTTATCAGATAATCTTGTTTCTGTTTGAAGGAACTCATCAACATGTCCAAGGCAACGCTACACAGGAAAAAATGTGCTCTATCTTTACAATATATATACAAATCAGTTTTGATCAATTCTGACAGATATAGACAATGTGTACATCTACATACAATAAGTTCAGTTGATTTATAATGCTTATTTTTACAACACAATGAAGCTACAGTTTCAGTGACTGGTTTATCAAACTTGGTTCAAAGACATATTTGCTTAGCTTTATTGAACGAAAAATTGATCTTTTTATCTTATTTTGAGATATAGTCATACATGATTCCCCAATTTATTAATAGTATGGAACAAACAGCAATAAAATTGAGAAAGGAAATTTGGAAAATGTCAAAGAGACAACTCAACCAAAGAGCAGAAAACAGCTAAAGGCCACCAATCCATAACTCATAGTGATCTACTTAAGGTGGTAGACCTTGGTTCAGGGAGATAACTCTTTAAATCAGTTATGTGTTTGTTAAAGTCAAGTTTCATCAATGTTTTTTAAGCATTTACCTGAAACAGATTGGAAATAATCTATGTAACCTAGAAGCTTAGAATATATTTATGAAAATGGTTGACACAAACGTACTGATGATTTTAAGAGTTATTTCCCTTAACCTAGGTCTACCTCCTTAAATGAGAGTTTCAATGAAATACATTTTTGCACTGATAATGAAATCAGCATACAAGTTTTAATTTTAAATCAAAATAATGTGGAAATTATTGAAATTGGACTATGCAAGATATTTACTTGTTCAGGCTTACTTATGAATTCAAACATTACTTAGAAGATATAAAAAGTTGCATCCGCATCTGCTTTGTTCATAATAAGCCAAAATACAACATTTCCCTCAGGGGAAATAATTAAACATAGTCAATACTGTAAAGATTCAAATTAAATGTAATCAATGGAGGACATATTTTGGGTGATGATACTTCACGATTGTTTACAGAATAGAAAATGAAATTCAGAAGAATCAATAAAGAAACTGAATTGTTATCCGTTGTAAATACAATATAAGTGCCTGCCTATTTTCAATGCAGTTAAAAAATGTTAGGCTTTAAAAGATAGTCAAAGAGGACTTTAAGATTAGAAGACATTTCGTTTAAAGTATTTTTTTTGGTAATTGATAGCCTCAGTTTTGTACATTTCCAAAATCTAAAGGGGGGTGTGCTACTTGGACTCTGCTCATTGTCCTCTCTTAACTCCATTCAAATTAAAACCTTTGACTAGGGCATACTGTAAAACATGGTATGGTACGATGGTATGGTATGTGTTATGGTATGATGGTATGGTACAAATACCATCATACCATGGTATGCATGAATGGTACCATGGTATGGTATGATGGTATGGTACAAATTCCTATACCATGGTACGAATTCCTATACCATGGTACAAATTATTATGCCATGGTATAACTTGATAGAATGAAGCATGGTATGGTTTTTCGAAGTAGGAAATTTTGAAAAATTAATTTAGGTAATATGAACTATGATTTTGTTTTAATTTGTTGACATTATATATATGTTTTATTTATTAAAATAATATTCTACGAAATAGATGTAGACAAACCAGATAGACTATCACTTACATGTATAAAGCTGTGAACAGAAAACAAGAGAAAACTCAATTTAAACATCTCAGATAACAAGATAAGATAGATATAATGTCCTGTTCTGACACATTATAAATGGATGTCAATTATTCTTTGAAATTTTAAGAAGTACTGCATATCGTTTGATGATAATCTAGATAATGTAGTTAAAGTTTTATTGCATAACCTTCTGTCAATGGTCAACTTATATATTGTTTTGAAATATGACACTTTAAACAGTTGCATATTCTGTCTACATCTATGGCCAAGAAATTCAATTAAAAATGTGAATAAAAAGTGAATGCATCTCCTGTGTGGATTAGAAAACACCATAATTTTAAATTAAACTGTCACTAATATAATACTATGTTAGTTGATAGATACCACATGTTGTAGAGTGTATATTGTTTTCTTCATTTATATGTAAAAACAATGTGCATTATGGAAGTTAATGCACAATATCAACCAAGGAATGAGTCTTTTTTTATTATGTGAGATTTTATTAAACAATTTTATTTCATTTTTTTAATACATGCTGAGAGTGACAGCTATTTCTGTGCAGATAGAGATAGGAATAAGTTTCTTTAAAATGTATTTCAAGGTCAATTATAATTGCCATGTGTTGTAAATATTTGACCTTTAATTACATCAACATTTAAGAAAGATTGTTTTTCCTTTTAGCTTTGATAAAGGGTTATAATAATTTGCTAGACGAAAAAAATCTATTATTTCATCTGATGTTCCATCGAATATTATGAATACATATTGTCCCTATATCTGCCATGATAGAATATTATGTAATGCAGAATTAAAGTATTTGATTCATTATTTCGAATATATTAACATGATTAAATATATCACAGATTTCCCGTGAAGGGACTGCACCAATTGCCGCAACTATTATTTGTTTATAAATTTTTCCATCGAATTCAAATGCTATGTTTTCTAAAAAAATTCTCAACAAATGTTGATGACAGAGCTTGATTTGTCAAAACTGTCATGGGCTCGTTTACAGGACGTTTGAGGAAGATTAGTAAACATCTGTGTTATATTATACGAAACCAAAAGGCTGTTTGCCATAGGTTCTAATTTCTCAATGATATTAATGAACGATGTAGTATCCTTTATATATGTAGACTTATTTTGAACTATAAGTATAAGAAAATGATCAACATAATGAACTATAAGAGAGAGAGGGGGGGTGGGCAATACCTTTTTGTGTTAACCTGTTTTTGCCTTTGTGTTTTTAACTGTTATTTGAGACAAGATTAAACTGTTAACTGTTTTCAACTCACTGGCTGCCATCTGTTCTGTTAAAATTTGAAATGTTGTTTACTGTTTATATGAAAATGGGATTCCTGGAATTTGTTACTAGACACTTAAAGTGTTTTTGGACATAATTTGTCCCTGAGAACTGATCTTACATGTACCTGTTGTTTACAAGAATTTTAAGATTCACGCTAATCACATTAAATTTGCTGTCCATTACTTTCTTTACTGTGCTTGCTCAAAGGAGTGACATAAACAGCATATATGTAACTGTCTTTGAGTATAGTAAATCCTTCATAAAATTTAGAATGGAAATGAGGAATGTGTCAAAGAAACAACAACCCGACCAGAGAGTAGAAAACAGTCCAAGGTAAACAAAAAAAGTCGCTTACACAGTGAAAAAATCTTGCACCAGGAGGCGGGCTGAAGCTGGCTCCTAAGGGAGCAATAATTTAACTTCAAAAAGGGGGTGGGGTTAGAAGTTATATGGCCATTTTCTGAACAAAAATGTGTACTAGTTCATATAAAATAAACGTGACAATACACTCCAAAACATATAAATGAACCAAAATTTAAAAAAAACAAGACTAGAGAACAGGTTCCAGACTTGGTACAGGTGCAACAAATGTGACAGTGTTAAGCATGTTTTGTGAGATCTCAACCCTCGCCCTATACCTCTAACCAATGTAGTTCATTACTGTCTCCTATCTATAGTTTATCCCAAAGTTAACAGGATGCTGTCAGAAATCTCATAAATGTTGACTGTGGTAGTGTAACCTCATTAAAGAATAATCCTCCTCTTAGTTATTCATCAAAGTTATCATGGTTATAGGGTAAATTGGCCACTCCTCAACCAGCTAAATCCCTGTTTTATTTAAAAGTCATCCAAACCCACCCAAGCATATACATATATATGCTCATTAGCATTGATAATGTTTTTGAAATGATCATAGATTTTAAAATTGAACCAATGACTATTTTGTTTACATTGTTTTTCAACCAAAATTCTTGTTCCTGTTTCTCATTGAAAAAAAAGTTTGTTTTGGAAAAGGTCAAAAAAGAAAGAAAGAAAACAGATATTTAATAAAATCCTGTTTAAGAATAGGTTTATTAACTTTTCAAAATTTCCTCTTTTGAAAAACCATACCATGCTTCATACCATAGCATAATAATTTGTACCATGGTATAGTAATTTGTACCATACCATCATACCATACCATGGTACCATTCATGTATACCATGGTATGATGGTATTCGTACCATACCATCATACCATACCACATACCATACCATCGTACCATACCATGTTTTACAGTATGCCTTTGACTAGCGGCTGTTAGAAATTAGAGCATATGTACTAAAAATCATCAGCATATACAAATTTTCAACAGAAAAAAAGTGGAATCATAAAAAGACAAATTACAGAAATTATTTAATTATTCTTGCAAAACTGGATGGTAATAAAATGCTAGACTCTTTTACAATCACAATATAATACTGGAGTCATATGACATAATTTGGTGCTATATATTGTCTAAATCAATAACTAGTTAGTCAACCAGAACTATCATTACAATAAATTAGGCGGCTGATGTTTATCTAAAATAGTTTGTCTGGATGAGATGTCATATGACACTAACTGTATTTCATTGTATTGTAAAGCATACCAAATAGACTTTGTTTGGAGGCTCTGAACTTCATTGAAGCATGAGTGACTGAGAAGTGCCAACATTTATCAGAGGCAGATTTTGAGGGTTTTTGAGCCCCCCTTTTGTGGGAAAAATTTGGTGAATTATTTAGGGAATCACTGAAGCATGACTCTTAGGCAGTCTACAAAATTCAACCTACTGGGAAGGTTGGGCCTTTTTCAGGATGTCAAGACAGTGGAGGAATTCTGGATTGACACTGAACAAGACAGTCACTGTGACTTCCACAGTGTTGTTAAGATGATTACCTTTTTTGAAATTCCCAAAGAATGATTTTTTCAGGAATTCCGGAATAAATGCTCCCCCCTCCCTTTCACCCTCAACATGCTACATGTATTATCATTTTATCAGATAAGCTGTGAAAATTTACCAAATTCAGGTGCAAAATCAAATACAAACATTTTTTTTATACTGTCTATTTCTTTGTATCAGCAGTTTTTTGGGGGTTAGTCTTGAATTAATCATTAATAGTTTATTTTTTTGCATTGAAAGCTATATACATGTATGCTATTTCTTACCTACAAAAATTGATATGCATGCATGTAATTATAAGCTTATCAGAACTGGAATCTGAAAATAATTTAAAAAAACAATAAATAGATCAAATCCATGTTTATATTGTACTAGTATATGAGATACTATACAAGTAATTGAATGTCAAACTCTTGTGATAGATTACTATTGATTGTCCTTACTTTATTTCACTTAAAAACAAAAACAAATCTTTTGATTATTGTAAAACCCATAAAATGTTCACTTGAAGGCTATATCACACCATTATGTTATAATTCATCATCTTACAATGTGTTGGTATATGATTCAATAGTCTGGAACTTATAACTTAGTTATTAGGTATTTGTCAGTGGCGGATCTAGAAATTTTCATAAGAGGGGCCCCACTGACTGCCTAAGGGGGGGTCTGCTTCCGTCACGCTTCAGTGATTCCCTATATAACCAACCAAAATTTTTCTGAAAAAGGGGGGGCTCATACCACATATTCTTATATCTATGTACCCGTATGTACATTTTGTAAATATGTATCGTTTATTTCCTGTACAATGATGTCCTTTAATAAAAACAATCTTAAATTTTAGCAGAACTTTATTATAAATAGTACACACACTGACTAGAATGACAACCAATTAACTAAAACCAGTTCCCTTCAAAATCTACAGCAAGCCATCAGCCATTTACAAAATTACAGATTTTCTCTAAGATAACTTTTGCAGTTGACACAAAATGGTATTAACTTTATAGAAAAGACAGTTCAACTTACAAAATATAGTCTAGGAGATGAAATTGACCTGATTAGCCACATTTCTGCATTTAGATTCGCTTGAGAGGGAAAACAGTGTTGGGTAGCTGAATGTTGGTTAAAGTGGTCAAAATTGTCACATCCCAACAAAAGTCATCAAACTCTTCAATTTACAGTAAAACTTTTCCTTGCTCTACAACTCCTTCGTTGGCTAATGTTAAATTTGGGTGTAGATCACAATTTACATACATTTTTACATTGTAAAATGTATTCATAATGTTTGCAAAACTATCATTTCAATAAAGATATTATAAAAAATATCAATTGCATGGTTCCTGTAAGACATGGTCCCTACAGCTTGACCTGTGAAAATGTATACATAATGTATCATAACAATATTTGTTTATGTACAATGGACTTCATGTACTGTACATGTATAAAACTATATGTTGCCATACCAAAACATAACAGTTTGCACAAAATATAGATTGACTATCATGACTACATGTATATACTGCTGTTATATAATTCAATAACTAAATTTTAAGCAGAATTTTTATAGAGGTCTATCTAGATGACAATGCTGCTACAACACAAAATAAATAATTTAAAAAATAGTCTATCTAAATGATAAATGCACAAATTGCATCATTGTTTAATCATGGAACAACAGTGAAGTGAAATAGATGTGAATGGCTTGGCAAACATGTACCTATCTGCATGTATATAATTAAAGATATAATCACATATACCATTGTTAATTTTTGCCATTCTCAAAGTTGGAATGTTATACATGTTATATAAGATAATCTACATCCTCAATCCTTCTAATTTGCTTATGTTTCATTATTGTCTAGTTCAACTAAAAAGTTTTACATAGTTTCAATCCAAAACATCGTCAATCACCCTTCTTCAAAAAGAAAACTTTCAAACTGAAGATATCAACAAGTCACAATTTTCACATTTAATATTTTATTGAATATGTTAAAAAAGAGGAACGAAAGATACCAAAGGGACAGTCAAACTCATAAATCGAAAATAAACTGATAATGCCATGGCTAAAAATGAAAAAGACATACAGACAAACAATAGTACACATGACACAACATAGAAAACTAAAGAATAAACAACATGAACCCCAAAAGTGCACATCCATTGAGAACAAAAAAATATGTATGTCACCCTCTACACTATAGATGAGTTTCCTATTTCCAATTTATGACAGGATTGCCCTGGTGGACATAAAGGGCTAAGATGTCATAGAACATTGCAGACTTTTTTTAATGTGAAGTAAAATTTTCAAGGATAATGCATGGACAATGATGGACTGGAAGATATAGCTTATTTATATTAAACTTCCCTTCTTTCAAATCTTCACATGGCTGAACTATCAACTATGAGCTATTAACGGTACATGTATGTGATTTACAAACTATATTCTAGACCAAAGACAACAGTACTGCTAAGGAAGTCTACAATTGTCTGGAAACAATTCACCCCCCTTTTTCTTTCTACTAAGCATAAATGACTTCAGCCAGATAAACATACCCTTGACATATGGTGATGGGACAGTAAAATCTTTTACACTTCCTTCGAATTCTACTTCTCCTCCGAATTGTTTTGCTATTTCTTCTTTTTGAATCCTGGCTTCATCAAAATTTGACATTTCATAGTAAGGCTTGTTATTTCCATTTTCGGTTCTTAGCTTAAAATAGCTTTCTGTCTCTTCATGCACTTTGTATTTCTTTTTTAAATCATTTAAAGCTTCAGCCATGTCTATTGTTTGTAATCACATCACACCTTTAACATATTAATGAACCAAAATAATCTTATTTTGCTACCGGTGAATTTCTTTCACTTCCGCTGAAATACAAAGTGGATTGTTCCATTTTATTTTTATAGGGGAAAACCAACATCAAAGTGAAAGTGAAAGTCCATCAAAGCACTATCAGTGCTAGTTATACAGATTACAAATTTCAAAGATTTTTGTTTATAATAAATTACTGAATTAGGAGTCCTTCATATATTTTTTTGTATAATTTATGATAATGAATGTAGAATAAATATTAAAATTTACTTTTATTTCAACGAAAGAATATGAATTTATTTGCTTTTAAGTCATCAATACTTCATTTTCACAGATTTTATGTAATTTTTGAATATTTATATGTAGTTATAGTGTCCATATATTTTTTTAATCCACAGGATTCTCAGAATCATTCTCTAACAATGGATTATTTAGCCTTTTTTATACTGGCTTCTGAGGTTTTACACAATCAACAGAGCACAATCACTAGGCCAGTTGGGAATATTTCAACCTTCACATTTGACACAATAATATCCAAAAAGAGTAAATTGAAAAAGAAGGCATATCCAGGGTGATGAGTTATAGTTCAAAACTAGATCCTTACAACATTTTACAAGACAAGAACCTCAGCTGTTTGTTAGTTCTTAGGTATATCAGAGGTTTTTTTTGGTGTTGATCAGGTTCCAAAAACAAAAGTCTCCACATGGCAGACAGTTTAGTTGGTCTAGATTAGATCCAAAGTGATGACATTGGACTCCTAAATAAACTTACTATGACACAGGCACTCGTCTCAGAATTATACAGGTATATAGGCGGGAAAAAAATTCTCAGATGAGTGCCTGTGTACTATGAGTCAAAATAAAACAGTTCAATAGTATTTGAAGAAGAAAGGTTAATATATGTATTTTCAAAGGACCAGCAGTGGTGGATCAAGATTTTTTTATAAGGGGGAACCTACAAGGGAGGGGGGCATATCCAGTCATGCTTCAGTGATTCCCTATATAATCAACTAAATATTTCCCTATAAAAGGGGTGCCTGGGCTGCCTATGGCCACGGCTTTGGTGGCTGAGCGGTCTAAATAGTTGATCTCCTGTATCACTAGCCAGTCAAAACAGAAGTTTGAGTTAAACCCCCGCAAGGGGCAGGTGCACTCAACTCAAATCTTAATTGACTAGGATTGTCAGTTTTTATAACAATGGTAAGAGGTTCTCTCCTGGCATTCTTGCTTCCTCCACCAAAAAAAAATTGACCTCCAAGAAGAAGACGATAGAGTTAAAAGTGGCGTTAAAAACCAACCAATCAATCAATCCAGAGTGTCAGGTTTGTCACAAGGGGTAAATTGAAACTTTAAATATTAGTTTAAATTTGAGTTTAATCGTCATATCCTAAAATTCCACCAATGATTGAAGTATTATATTTTACAGATATTTTGTAGAAGTAAATGATTCAATAATAGGAGCCTGTTGTACAGTGGTTATAGTGTGTTGCTGTGGTTCATAGGTGTTTCTCGTTTATGTAGATTAGACTGTTGGTTTTCTTGTTTGAATTGTTTTACTCTATTCTCTTTTTGGGCCTTTTATAGCTGTCTGTTCAGTGGCTCATGTTGAAGGCCTAACTATAATTGTTAACTTTTTTTATATTGTGAGTTGGAAGGAGAGTTGCCTCATTGGTACTAATGGCATACCACATCTTCTTATTTGAATACATTTGTAAACTGTCAAACAATTGAACATGTAAAACCAAACAATTATCTCTCAGAAGTTTTTCAAATATTTTCTTAAAATAATTCCAACTGAATATGGTGGTAGATAATGAACCAATTCAATATTTTTTTTGACAAGATTGAAAATACATGTGTATCAATTACATGTAAGACAAAATTTCAATAATATCACTTTTTTTCACATATATGAATATGCAAACTTGTTGTATCAACTTGTGTAGATTAAAAGTATCCTCAATGTCTGATTTTGTAAATGCATATAACATTTTTGACATGTTAACCCCGCCACATTTTCGCTCCTGTTCTTAGTCAGGAGCCTCTGGCCTTGTGAGTCTTGTATGTTTTTTTTAAATTTAGTTCAGTTTATGTTTTGGAGTTTAGAATGACTTCAATTTTCACTGAACTAGTACAAATTTTTATTTAGGGGACAACTCAAGATGTTGGGTTTTCTCTCTGCATTGAAGATCCATTGGTGGCCATCTGTTGTTAACTAATTTTTTTTTTTAACAGTTAAGAAACTATGTTTAGACTCACATTTCTGCAAAGCATTTGGATTTTGAAAGTGTAATTTGTCTTATGTTTAAAACTGTGAGTTACACAAACAGCTAATATATTGGTATAAATATTTTTATTTTTTAAGAATATATAATATGAACTTAATATGTAACAAACAAAATGAATGTAAAATCAGCAAAACTGTATGATATTTTGAAATTTGCAAATATGCACTTTTTATAAAATGTCTTTGAACCCCTATAGCACGTATACAATTCAATATATTTATCACTTTAATATCCACTCAACACCATTAGGAGTGCTCTTTAATGAACTGTACACATCTTTCTATGGGTTTCTTACAACATTCTTTAAAATGGCCTAGAAAAAAAAATAAGAAAACACTATATATATGCATCAAAGGGAGATAATCATGAAACATCTATCTTATTCAATTTGTTTATTCTATATTTTAGGGAAAAATCAATTCATTTCTGGAATTCTAATCTTTTAATTCCTTCCAACCCATATTTGGTCAAGCTGAGACAAATACATATCTTTTAATAGGAATAAATGTCTTAATATATTTCTTTAAATCTCCATTTCTATGTGTAAACCATAACCTTAAAGGACAGGAAATTTTGATCAGATATGACAGGTGTTCAATTTACAATTAAAGAATAATAATAACAGGTCTGGGTACAACAGTTACCTTTGGACAGATTAACTGTTAACACAGCATTCTATTGTTATAAAAATCAGGAGATGTAGTATGATTTGATTTCAGGACAAAGTTGTGAACAATCACTTTTCATCGTATTGCCTTCAAAAATGTTCAAATCCCTAATCATATAGTAGGCTACAAAAAGCCCTTGCATGATAAACATAAACAAATCAAAACAAAAACAAATTGCCTGTTTAACGGTCATATATATATGGTTATTTACCAAACAGTGTGTTTACACATAACTTACCTGGCATAGTAAAGAAAGCATGGACAACCCCTTGGACAAGTAACATCTCACTGGTGGCTCCAAAGGATTTCATCTTCTCATGGTACACTGTTAATCAATAAGAAAATTTCAAATTTAGTAAACATCAACATGTCCGTTCCACATTTCAATTATTACTGAGGAAATTATTTGCAAAATATTTATAAGTTTACAATAGTTGAATACACATACAGTGGTAAGTTTTTTTTTTTTTTTTACATTAATCTATTACTGTGATTGTTTAAAGCTAGACAAAAATGTGATACAAATTACTATGATTCAGAAAGCTTTCAAAATTAAAAAAAAAATCCAAGTTTCAGTTTTTCCATTACCTTTCTCATTGCAGTTTTTTGCAACAAAAAAAACCAACATTACAAAATTTTTAAAATACAGTATCTTATTTTTAGCCATATTTCCAGGGGACTTGGGGTAGAAGTTGATACTTAGAAATTTCACCTTGTGTGCCTGAGAAAATGAAAATCACATGCAAGAAACAATATACCTAAAAATATTCATCAAACACTTGACCCTCCCTGACCCCAAAAATACTAAAATGGGTTTTTTTCTTCTCTCAAAATCAATACCACTATGAATAATATTTTCAAATAGTCCATCTTAAACTTGTTTTTTATTTTTCAATTGAGGAGTCTGTTAAAATTGACATATAGTCTTAGATTACCTGTTCAATAAGATACTGGTTTTTCTTTTATATCTATATGGTTAAATATTTCTTGATCCAGGGGCGGATCCAGCCATTTTAAAAAGGAGGTGTTCCAGCTTTATGTCCCCATTCAAATGCATTGATCGACCAAAAAAAGGTTTTTTTTTAACCCCCGGAACCCCCCCTGGATCGGCCAATGTGATCAATGGCCTGTAGCAAATATTTCATGAATAAAAAGGACAGGCTGTATTATTGGCTTAATATCAAAATATCATGGCATTTGTGTATCACACTTTTATCAACTTAAGGGACATCTATAGAATCAAATTTTAACATTTAGACAATATCCTGTCAACAGAATCAAAACAAATTAAACATCAAAAAGGTTATTCCCTTGTTTAGATATTTTACCAATTCAGATTAGACTTATTTCGTATTACCGACTTTTGACTCTGGATTATATAATTTTTTTATAGGTTACCTACTCTGTGGTACGACATTCTAGAACTCCGTCTATTAAGAGCAACCAAAAGAAGTTAAACCAACATCTAATCGGTGAAAATTTTGGGAAAATTTTGACTGTTTTCCATTGATTAAGTCATGTATAAAAAAAATTCAAAAAACAAATATGTTTCCCCCTAAATTGAACCGATTATAAGCTTGATTTTACTCCTTTCATGTGTAGTCAATAGTCAGTAATATGAAATGGTCTACTTCTACCCTGTTTTAACATACATATGGCATTATCTCTGAGTGGATCAATATCAGCAACAATGACTAAAGCTGGTGGTAAATTAGAAAAACTTTCTGTACCGTTCCGTAATGGTGAACCTCTCAAGCTTGTCTTGTCAGATTCATTTGAAAAATAATTGCCAATAAACCTGAAAATATAGAAATAAACAAAGAAGAATATACTAAAATAAATTTAAGGAAAATTTAGATGTCAATGCAAACAACATAACTCAATATATTTGTCTTTTGTTATTGAGCATATTATCTAGCATATGTGAATGTTATATTTTGTACTTTATTGTCCCTATTTGTCAATTGAAAAGCACTGTCTTTAAATAGCATATTGAGCCCTTTTGACTCCATATAAAGTTTTTGCACTCATTTCCATTCATTATTTGTTGAACAAAATATGGCAACAATCATAAGATGAACTTTTTTTTAGAGGAAGCATTAGATGTTTTTTAAGATTTTTGTTTGAATAAAACTAGGAAATAGTATGGTGTGTCAACCTTTTTAGGGATATAAACCAATTTGGTGAAAAGCTTTCATTTTTGATTGATTTAAATTTGTGTTAACTGATTTTAAAGAGTTATCTCCCTTAACCTAGATCTATAACCCCCTCCACCCTATTTAAAACAGTGTAATGAATCTTAAATTACCAGTCTATCAATTGTTTAGTAAGTACAGGTCCTCTGGTAAACTCTTGATGTGCTGGAGACGAGTGTGTACTGTCAACACTAGGATACACCAATATCTGAAATCAAATATTGTAAATTGTTACAAAAAAAGTTATTGAACATCAAGCTCTTTTTTGATAAAACTGCAATCAACAATGCAAGAAAGTCTCTCCTGACCAGTAACATTGAAAATTGAACATCAGACTTAAATCTATCCATGGAGTTTGTAGATTACTGTTTAATGTCTGTTAAAGATAAAGACTAGATTAAAATTTTACTGTCAGCTATAGTATCCAGTTTATGTAATTAAAAATTTTCCAGAAATTTTATATGATGACCAGACCTAATGAAATAGCCCATGACATCACATTCGAGTGTTTACAGTGAATTGTTTCTCCAACCATGGGTTGATGATTCAGAAAAGTTCTGTTTGTACTGACCTGATAATCTATACCTTGTTCTTCATGACATACAACAGCAGCTAATCTACCACCAGCACTATCCCCACCTACTCCAATTGTACTTCTAGATGACCCACCTGTAAACAAATCAAAGTTTGAAACAGGGTTGTAGCCATAGACTTGCCTGAATTTGAAAAAAATTACATAAATCTTAAAGATACATGGTCAGTTACTATAGAAATTTGTTGTGACAGATTTCTAAAAGAATTTGCATTATACAGCTAGGGCATCATGAACTTTAACTGCAAATTGAATAGAAAAGCATTTATCTGTTTAACAAGATTTTATGAGAACTTAAGAGATCTTGTGATTCAGATCATTCAGTGGTTGTCATTGGTTCATGTCTGTTATATTTGTTTTTCATAAATTGTTTTGTTATAAATTAGGCTGTTAGTTTTCTCCTTTGCACATTTTTCACACCAGGGCCTTTTAAAGCCGAGTGTAAAGTTTGGATTTTCTCATTGTTAAAAGACATATAGCTGCCTATTATTGCATACAATTGATTCCACTTCATTTGAAATTTGGCTGATAGTTGTCTCATTGGCAATCAGACCACATCTCCTCATTTTCATATTAGCTGCATTAATCATTCCAAGCCTGTGTACATTTCTTCATAACTTATCCCTTATTCCTTCTAATCTTTTTACTTTTAATATTTTTCAAAAACTTCAACATTTTTATGACTTACTATCATTATCCTATCCCTTACCCTTTCAACAACCCTACTTTTGAGCATTCAAACCTAGCTCTAACCTTATGTACTAGTAATTCCTTATTTTAACCTTACAAAAAATACCTAATTCCTCCTTATGACCTTTAACCCATTGAACAACACACAACACATCGTCATGGTTACTTGGAAATTTGAATTCTGGTGCCAGTCGATATTCTACATTGACAACAATACAACCAGAATCTCTGAAAGAGAAAAGTTGACAAAATGGCATTTAAGATTATTGTAAAAAAATGTCTGTTGAAGAAAGACAAAACCATAATTTAATTGCCTTGAGTTCATTTAAGTCAGAAACCTTACTAAACACAAATTCATCATTTCCAACTGATTCTTATGTATTTTTTTCTGTTGTGCTAAATTAACATCACACTGTCTCAGGAAGTAAGGGTTGAGTGCTAACTAACATGTTTAACCCTGCCATTTTTTTCTATGCATGTGTCTGTCCCAAGTCAATAACCTGCAATTAATTGGTTGTCATTGGTTACTGCCTATCATATTCATTTTTCTTTTATTGATTTGTCATGAATCACATGCATTTCTTGTTTTGTGCTTTTTTCACATTTTGGCTTTTTTGTTGCAGACTATACAGTATTGTTTTTTGCTCATTGTTGAAGGTCATACAGTTTCATTGATGTCATTTGATCTCTTTAGCAGTCAAACCACATCTTCTTAATGTTTTATATTATCAGAGTTTTCAATAAAGAAATGTGGATGACCAATTTGCATGAAATTTTGGTACATTGTATTGACATTCATGAATACTTTATCTCACAATTAAAAAAAAAAATGCTTATAAAAACTTTTCTGAACACTTAAATTGATGGTTCACCTTTACCCACAAAAATTAGAACCACAAGTAAAACATCGGTTAGAAAAACTATGCATTTCTAAACAAAAAAGTTTGCAGAGACAAGCTGTACTGGTAATTAAATTTATACCTTGACAAGATTTTACAGACTGTATCCACACCAGCTCTGGATCCAACACAATTGCCTCCTCCATGGAAATACACAAATATAGAAGGATCATTTCTACAGGTAGTTGGCGTGTAGACAGTCACTGGTATACCATCTGTTATTAAAGTAAATTTGTTGAGCAGACGTGA
Organism: Mytilus edulis; assembly: GCA_019925275.1. Lineage (NCBI taxonomy): Eukaryota > Metazoa > Mollusca > Bivalvia > Mytilida > Mytilidae > Mytilus > Mytilus edulis. The sequence goes on along the minus strand of CM034350.1, from coordinate 109,563,481 downwards.
GCATAGGACATCATAAGTACTAACTTTAAAAATCAGTTTGTGGTAAAATCAACTTGAAGTTTAGAATTGAGAAAGAAAACAGGGAATGTGTTGAAGAGACAACAACTCAAACAAGAGAGGAAAAACAGCCCAAGGCTACAATGGGTCTTCAATGAAGCAAGAAAATCACACACCAGAGGTGTGCTTCAGCTGTTGCCTAAACAATAATGCATACTAGTAATATATATATATAACCCTATTTTTGTAGTGTTTAGTTTTTACAAGGGAGAAATTTATGTTTGCAATATATACCTAAACAAAGTCAACAAATATGAGAACAAACTGCATTTTTATACCAATGTTACTGATATGGATGTAAAGAAAGTTAAGTTTAGAAATTATAGATAATAGAAACTTGACACAGATCTAAATATATATATTATTCAGTGATCATGCCCTTGCATAAATAAATCATTTATATCTTAATACCTTTAAAGTATAAAACATAAAGTAAGTTTTGGCTTTGAATATATTAAATGTAACTGCCAAAATTTACTTTATTATTTATAGGTTTTTGCACGAAAAAGGCAAAAGATTTTTTTTTTATCAAGTAGGACTTCTCAAAATACAGTATTAATTTTCAATCCTGGGACCAATTCATGTATCAGTCCTTAGGTTTAAAATTAAAGATATAGCGATAATAATTAGACATTTTAGTGCTTTTCAATATTTCAATCACATTTTCCAACTGTACACGCTAAAACTTAAATTTATAAATTGTTGATATAATTATTTTCAAAAGTCTTGAAGATAACATTGTTTATTCAATATATACTTATCTAGCTAACTTACCTTTAATATCTTTAGATGGGATGTTCAATTCCTTTGTTGTACCGTCAAAATCAACACTACCGGAAAATAATTTAGCTGACCTCAAACTTGATTCTCTGGCCTCGGATATTGGTACATCAAAATAAGCCTTGGTGAATCCCTGCTCTGTTTGTTTTTTGAAAAAGTCAAAAGTTTCAGGATGAACGAAATACTTTGATTGTAATTCTTCTAATATCTCAATTGTTGTCATAATTCCAGGATAGTCTTATATAGCTAAACACATGTATCAATTTCTTACTTCCTAAGGGTCAAAATATATCTTGTTCTGGATATTAACCTTTAAAGATTTTATCTTCTTGGAAGGACAGATAATCATCTTCTGTTTACTTTCTTTACAGAAGGAAACTTTCTAGTTTATATTCAAAATTTTTATAAGTTTGAGAAAATTGAATTTGTATTCTAATATATTTCAGTTTTTCTTAACAAAATAAGCTAATACATATATATATATATAAGATGTGGTACAGTCTCCTTCTAAGTCACATGTATATATTTCAGTGATATTTTTGTCGATTTAAACTCTGTAAAACTGATATTGTTGATGTTATTACTATCATTATGTGGACACTTCTGCTGGTGGATTGTAAGTCCCATATGGTGTATTACCAACTCAGCAGCAAAATAGGGATATTGCTTGATTGAAATTGACTGTTAATCATTTTAAATTGAGAAATGTATCTCCCTCTGACACACAAAGCTCTGATTCCTTGTCCAGATTCAGCTTTACATTACATGATTAGGTAATTCTATTTTTATCAATGAAGACACATTAATTGCTGAAAGTCAAATCTGGTACAGTAAAATGATACCGTTAATGTTATCACAAGAACAAACCTTTTGCAGTTTAATTTGAAAATGAAATAATTCCAAACATAGAATTCCCAGAACCCTTGAAAATGTGACCAAAATGAATGATTTTGCAAGAATTGTTATACAAATCGAAAGACAACTATTTTATATAGGGTATTTGAAATATTTGTACAAAATTACGACTTGCTTTTTGTTTAAAAAAAAACCAGTATGATATTCCTTTCCTAAGGATGGATATCGATGGATAGAAATATCCAAGAAACCCAAAATTCAAGAAAATATAAAAAAAATTCAACCCTCATTTATCTCTCAAAGAAGCAAATGAAGATATATTTTTTAATACATATTTGGATTTATTTGGTGGAAAATAGCTTGAATGCAAACTTCTGTAAAAAATTCACTATTAAATCAAAACTAAAACATATGCCCTCAACATTGTGTATGAGATTCGTAAAATTTTGATGAGAAAAACTTAAATTAGAGTGTGGGAATGAAAATGGGACTGATAGAAAGTTGGAAGGTCAAGAGAAACACTTGATGCCCCTTTCACAGAGCAATAGGGTCATTAAAAGTAAGAAGGTGCAGCTTTGAATCAGTGTTTCTTGAATATAAGAAAATTATAATAACATCACAGAAACTCAGATAAATGTTGTCAGACAGACATATACATCTTACAATTTTATTATACAATATAATTGAAGGATTCCTATTGATAACTGAAAAACTGAGCAAAAGAAAAACAAGAGTGCACACGCTGAAATGTCTTGCCTTCTATACTAATCATTGATATTATGTTGATAGTCCTAAGTATAAAGCTAAGCTTTATTACAACTGTCACATAAACTTAACATTAACCAAGATAACTAAACAAAGACCAATGAACCTTGAAAATGAGGTCAAGGTCAGATGAACCATGCCAGGCAGACAAGTACAGCTAACAATGCTTCTATACAACATATATAGTTGACCCATTACTGATAGTTTAAGAAAAATAGACCAAAACACAAAAACTTAACACTGTGCAATGAACCGTGAAAATGAGGTCACAGTCAAATAAAACCTGCGCGACTGACATAAAGATCATAAAATATTTCCATACACCAAATATAGTTGACCTATGGCATATAGTATTAGATAAAAAGACCAAAACTCAAAAACTTAACTTTGACCACTGAACTATGAAAATGAGGTCAAGGTCACATGACATCTGCCCGCTAGACATGTATAGCTTACAATCATTCCATACAACAAATATAGTAGACCTATTGCATATAGTATGAGTAAAACAGACCAAAACACAAAAATTTAACTATAACCACTGAACCATGAAAATGAGGTCAAGGTCAGATGACACCTGCCAGTTGGACATGTACACCTTACAGTCCTTCCATAGACTGAATATGCTAGCCCTATTGCTTATAGTATCTGAGATATGGACTTGACCACCAAAACTTAACCTTGTTCACTGATCAATGAAATGAGGTCGAGGTCAAGTGAAAACTGTCTGACAGACATGAGGACCTTGCAAGGTACGCACATATCAAATATAGTTATCCTATTACTTATAATAAGAGAGAATTCAACATTACAAAAAATTTGAACTTCTTTTTCAAGTAGTCACTGAACCATGAAAATGAGGTCAAGGTTATTGGACATGTGACTGACGGAAACTTCGTAACATGAGGCATCTATATACAAAGTATGAAGCATCCAGGTCTTCCACCTTCTAAAATATAAAGCTTTTAAGAAGTGAGCTAACAACACCGCCACCGCCGACGCCGCCGGATCACTATCCCTATGTCGAGCTTTCTGCAACAAAAGTTGCAGGCTCGACAAAAACCATTTACCAATGAACCATCAAAATGAGGTCAAGTATTTAAATAGTTATCAAGGTCAGATGATACCTGCCACATAACACATCTTAAAACTATTCCATACACCAAATATAGTTGACCTATTGCTTTAAGGACTTAAAAAACAGACTAAAACACAAGACCTTAAGATTAAGCAATGAACCATAAAATAAGGTTAAGGTCAGATGATACCAAACCAGACAGACATATACTTAACTAGTCATTTTTGGGGCCCTTCAAGCTTGCTGTTCAGAGTCAGTCAATGCTGCATGTTGAAGATCATACAAATTGACTTTTACAAATTGTGATTTGGATGGAGAGTTGTCTCATTGGCACTTATACCACATCTTCTTATATCTATATACACCTTACATCTTACAACCATTAAATACATCAAATATAGTTAACCTATTGCTTATTGTACTTGAAAAACCAATCACACCACAAAAACTTAACATTGATTAATTGCAATGAACTCTGAAAATAAGGTCAATATCAGATGTACCCATTACAATCATATCATACATCAAATATGGTAGTCTGATTCCTTTTAATAATTGAGAAATTCACATGACAAAATAAATCATTCTTTTCCCCAACATATTGCTGAACCATGAAAATGAGGTCTAGGACATGAACTTTGTAAATAAGGTATCTGCATTAAAGATATCAAGCATCGATGTCTTTGACCTTCTGAAATATAATGCTTTAGACTTACAGATTTTTTTTCTTTAAACACAACAATAAAAATAAGACTGAAAAATAATTCTTTAATATTTAAAATTAAAGACATTGATGACCTCATTGTGACTTAGAGATAAAATACAGAAATAAAAGTACTACTCTTTCCTCTGCGTAGGGTTTGTGCCATGAATAAATATACCATGTAGATGTAATTGAATCTTTAAATAATAATAATAATACTGTAACTGTTCTTTTAACTTAGGGTTAAAAAAAAATACTCTACATCAATCATTAGAACATAATTAAATAAAAAAGAACAACAATAGCTCATAGTCATTAAAACAATTAAAATCAGTGTCATAAATAAAAGTTTTGGTTTATATGACGAAGACTGCCATATCTCTGCAAGTAAATCTTGGCTTCCTAAACCAGTTTAAAGTCTTAAAACCAGTATGAGTTGTAAAGAACTTCTACCATTTTATAAAATGGAACATATCATATGAACTGATTTTCCAGTCATAGTTTTCACTCTACACAGCCTCATCAAGAATTCCAAAACTGAAGATTTGTCCCCCTTGCTTCAGCTGAATATCTATTGGTCGAAATGTCAACATGTGAAACTCTTTCTACATAATCTGGATCTGTGAATTTTACTGTACATATATAGAAGAACACAGGCAGGGGAACAGTAGCCAGAAGTGAGAGATGGAATGTAAGATTGGTCAGCTGGGTCATGGAGATGATGGCATAGGCATGAAGTATCCAATGACCAACAAGAATGATTAAGTTCCTTGCATCACAGAAATTATTTTTAAATAATTGTTTCACCTCCTGTAATAAACAAAAAAATAAATGAGATGCATACATGTTTTAGAACTGTTATACTTCTATATTTTTGCTTCAATTTAAATGCATGTACATGTACTCTTCATTTCCTGGTAAAAAAATATCTTATTATAGTAAGATTTTGTGAAAGGGGTGACAAAAGCTTATGAGGAAAACATGCATTATTTTACCACTATAGGTTAATAATAATCAAAAGACTAGTACAAGAAATATTGCAGTAAAAGTAAGATAATATGAATAAAATGCATCCCTGAGCACAGCCTGATACGACCGCAGAGGTAGAACCCTGAACAGTTGGGGCATCAGTTTAGACAGAATATTCAAGCTTGATACTGTCTTAATTTGGATAGTGATCAAATTTTTAACATAATTTAGGTGTTGACATGAATATCAATTATATGGTAATTTTTATAAATTTCCTGTTACAAAACTTTGAATTTTTTGAAAAAACTAAGGATTTTCTTATCCTAGGAATAAAATTACCTTAGCCGTATTTGGCACAAATTTTTGGAATTTTGGGTCCTCAATACTCTTTAACTTTGTACTTGTTTGGCTTTATAACTATTTGATCTGAGCGTCACTGATGAGTCTTATAAAGACGAAACGTGTGTCTGGCGTATTAAATTATAATCCTGGTACCTTTGATAACAATTAGGTTTCTGACACAAAATAAATGTGGTCAAAGATCTTAAAAATCGTTTTGGTCCTTAATTCCTTAACTGTTGGTACCATAACCCCAAAATCAATCCCAATCTTCCTTTCGTCGTATTGAACTTTCTTTGAAAATTTTTAAAAAGTGATTGTCTGAAAACCAAATGTCTTTGACAAGGACTACTAGGACACAGAGAATGACGTTGACAACAACATCATAGCATTATACAAACCCCAAAAAATGTTTGCTGTCATATAAAAAGAAGATGTGGTATGATTGCAAATGAGACAACTCTTCAAAAGAGAAAAAATGACACAAACATTAACAGATATGGGTCATTGTATGGCCTGCAACTATGAGCAAAACCTATACTGCATAGTCAGCTACAAAAGCCCAAGAAATCGCAAATGTAAAACAATTCAAACGAAAAAAACTAACAGCCCAATTAATGTAACTCTTGTCTCTTTGTCTTACCAGATTAATCCTTTTGCTGACCTGTTAATAAATATCAATTAATCAACCCTGTGGCTTGTTTAATTTGATCTCAATTTATCATTATCATAGGTCAAATTCAATTGTGACATCAAATTTTCTTGCTTTCCTTTTAATTTCCTATTATTGTCACAAAAAAAAACCTTAACCATGTCTGATGATATTTAATAGAAAGAATACATCTGTTTGCAAATTTTGGAAAAGAATTATTAAGTTTGACTGCATATCATCTATAAAAGAATTAAAATAACAGCTAAATCTACCACCATTCTAAATATTTAAAATACTAGGCTGTCTTGAGTGGAGAAATATTGTATTCACTCTACATATATTTATTGTATGTTGTAAAACTTGACATTTTTATGAAAATCAAGACTTACCAGTACATTAGTATTTGCTAAATGAGCTGCACTTGTAACCAGTGATATTACCAACATTATGTATGGAAAGGCATAATCTGAAAATATAAAATATATTACAGTATGAAATCAATACAAGAGTGCACACACTGAAATGTCTCGCCTTCTTTACTAATCATTGATATTATGTTGATAGTCCTAAATATAAAGTTAAATAACAACTGTTACATAAACTGAACATTAACCAAGAAAACTAAATATTGACCAATGAACCATGAACATGAGATCAAGGTCAGATGAATCATGCCAGGCAGGTATGAACTGCTAACAATTCTTCCATGCAATAAATAAAGTTGACCTATTGGTTATAGTTTAAGAAAAATAGACCAAAACACAAACATCCCCAAATCAATAACCGACATTTTTGACACAAAAATCCGGTTAAAAACTTAACTTTAACCACTGAACCGTGAAAAAGAGGTCAAGGTCAAATTAAACCTGTGCGACTGACATATATATCATAAAATATTTCCATACTTCAAATATAGTTGACCTATTGAATAAAGTATTAGAAAAAAAGACCAAAACTCAAAAACTTAACCTTTGACCACTGAACCATGAAAATGAGGTGAAGGTAAGATGACACCTGCCAGTTAAACATGTACAACTTACAATAATTCCATACACCAAATATAGTAGACCTATTGCATACAGTAAAAGAAAAACAGACCAAAACACAACCAGATGCTCCGCAGGGGGCAGCTTTATACAACCACAGAGGTTGAACCCTGAACGGTTGGGGCAAGTATGGACACAACATTCAAGCTGGATTCAGCTCTGAATTTGGATTGTGATTTAATAGTTGACATAGCATAGGTTTCTGACACAAAATGAATGTGGTCTAATAAACTTAAAATTTGTTTTTTGCCTTTGAGCAATTCACTATGCTGTTGAATATTAATCCTCTCAAAAAAATGTTTGAAGAAATTTTCTTCTTATTTATGAAATCCGAAATGAGAAAAATTGAACCCCCCCCCCCAATTTTTTTTTCAAATCCCCTTTTCCCTTATTCCAAAACTGATCTCAATTCAAATTACTAATGGAGTTTGCAACATTAACTACTCATTTAAATACATCATAAAATATTAAAATGTAAAAAAAGTGCTTGTTATCACTGAATGGTAAAGATTGTTTTAATTTATCAGTTGGTAGTAAAAGTGAATATACATTGTATATTGTATAAAACAATGATTTAAATTGATTCAACTACTATTCTGGACAAAGAAAGATAACTCCAATTGAAAATTTCTTGCTATTGCGCAATATTGTGCAATTAGATATTTTTTGCTATTGCGCAATACTGTGCAATTGAAAATACTTGCTATTGCACAATACTGTAAAATTAAAGATTTCTTGCTATTGCTCAATACTGTGCAATTGAAAATTTCTTGATATTGCACAATACTGTGCAATTGAAGATTTCTTGCTATTGCTGAATACTGTGCAATTGAAAAAAATTTGTAATTGCAGAATACTTAATATAATAATTTTGGATCCTTATTTGGACCAACTTGAAAACTGGGCCCATAATCAAAAATCTAAGTACATATTTAGATTCAGCATATCAAAGAAGCCCAAGAATTCAATTTTTGTTAAAATCAAACTTAGTTTAATTTTGGACCCTTTGAACTTTAAGGTAGACCAATTTGAAAATGGGACCAAAAATTAAGAATCTACATCCACAGTTAGATTTGGCATATCAAAGAACCCCAATTATTCAATTTTTGATGAAATCAAACAAAGTTTAATTTTGGACCCTGCTTTGGACCAACTTGAAAACTGGGCAAATAATCAAAAATGTAAGTACATTTTTAGATTCAGCATATCAAAGAACCCCAAGGATTCAATTTTTGTTAAAATCAAACAAAGTTTAAATTTGGACCCCTTGGACCTTAATGTAGACCAATTTGAAAACTGGACCAAAAATTAAGAATCTACATACACAGTTAGATTCGGCATATCAAAGAACCCCAATTATTCTATTTTTGATGAAATCAAACAAGGTTTAATTTTGGACCCTTTGGGCCCCTTATTCCTAAACTGTTGGGACCAAAACTCCCAAAATCCTTTTATGGTCATTAACCTTGTGTTTAAATTTCATAGATTTCTATTTACTTATACTAAAGTTATGGTGCGAAAAACAAGAAAAATGCTTATTTTGGGCCCTTTTTTGGCCCTTAATTCCTAAGCTGTTGGATCTCAACTCCCAAAATCAATCCCAACCTTCCTTTTGTGTTCATAAACCTTGTGTTTAAATTTCATTGATTTCTATTTACTTTTACTAAAGTTATTATGCGAAAACCAAGAATAATGCTTATTTGGGCCCTTTTTTTGGCCCCTAATTCCTAAACAGTTGAAACCAAAACTCCCAAAATCAATCCCAACCTTGCTTTTGTGGTCATAAACCTTGTGTCAAAATTTCATAGATTTCTATTTACTTAAAGTTATAGTGCGAAAACCAAGAAAATGCTTATCTGGGCCCTTTTTGGTCCCTAATTCCGAAACTGTTGGGACCAAAACTTCAAAAATCAATCCCAACCTTCCTTTTGTGGTCATAAACCTTGTGTTTAAATTTCATAGATTTCTATTTACTTAAGCTAAAGTTATAGTGTGAAAACCAAAAGTATTCGGACGATGACGATGACGACAACGCCGACGCCAACGTGATACCAATATACGACCAAAAATTTTCCATTTTTGCGGTCGTATAAAAACTTAACTATAACCAGTGAACCATGAAAATAAGGTCAAAGTCAGATGACACCTGCCAGTTGAACATGTATACCTTACAGTCCTTTCATAAACCGAATATACTAGACCTATTGCTAATAGTATCTGAGATATGGACTTGACCACCAAAATTTAACCTTGTTCACTGATCCATGAAATGAGGTCGAGGTCAAGTGAAAACTGTCTGCCAGACATGGGGACCTTGCAAGGTACGCACATACCAAATACAGTTATCCTATTACTTTTTTAACTTTTTTTCAAGTAGTCACTGAACCATGAAAATAAGGTCTAGGACATTGGACATGTGACTGAGGGAAACTTTGTAACATGTGGCATCCATATACAAAGTATGAAGCATCCAGGCCTTTCACCTCCTAAAATATAAAGCTTTTAAGAAGTTAGCTAACGCCGCCACCGCTGCTGTAGCCGCCAGATCACTATCCCTATATTGAGCTTTCTTCGAAAAAAGTCACAGGCTCGACAAAAATCAATGTAAATATCTGATATAGCCAAATCAATCCAATCTTATGTTCTTTTCATAAATGTGGTGCAACTGATCCTATTTGTGTGAAAATTAATGTTCAAAACTACTTCACCTAGGTTAAAGTTGAGATCAGATAGTAAGATCACTACTTTTTTAATTACCACTACTGCAACTGGAAAAGTAGCACATAAGTTTCCTCTTTCATTACTTTGTAATTTTAAACTGGTAAAAAGTATGCCTTTTCATAAATATAATCTGTGCTTGTCTAAGGTTACTGAGTATATTATCCAAGCATTTAAAGCACACCATATTATAAATAAACCTGACTTACACAACAGTCCACCAAACATGGCTTGCAGGACAATTAATATTGGATGGAAATACAAAGCAGCATAAATGGATTTGGTTCCTTTGGTATCTACACATCTGTATGATATTAGTGGTCTAAACAACATCATAAACAGCAAAGAAAATGCATAGTATATCATACATATTGTGTATCTGGAAAAGAAATTCAAACCCTTGCAATTTTCTGCATTTAAATTCAAGAAATATGGGTAAATTGGTAATAACATTTTTTTGTAATGAAAGTTTTGCAGCTAAAATTCAATAAAAAGACATTTGGGCTGGCTATATGGTAGGTATGGCTAAGTTTATGTCAGAATCTGGATTAGGTACTACAATTTCTTAGGAAAACATTTTTAGTAGCGTGTGTTTTTATACTTAGTGCTTACATTCATCTAGAAACTGAAATGAAGAATGCATAACCAAAAGCATTACTAATTATGAAGTGCTTATTGCACGCATGCGACAGCATTTAAAATATAAAATTCCTATTTTTTGAGAGATTGTACAGTATAAAGTCAGGAACCTGTTGTTCAGTGGTTATCGTTTGTTGATATGGTTCATAAGTGTTTCTTGGTACTTGTGTTTCATATAAAGAAGACCGTTGGTTTTCCTATTTTAAAGGTATTTCACTAGTCATTTTTGGATCCCTTTATAGCTTTGATCTGAAATGGTTTACTTTTTACAAATTGTGACTAGGATGGATTGGAGTGTTGTCTCATTGGCACTCATGCCACATCTATTAGCTTCATTTCCTGTACAGTGATGATTTGTGTAGTTATAAGGACTAGACTTGTACAATATAACTGTAGAATACTTACAGCGGGTAAACAATTTCTTGTGTACAGTGTAGAGTTGTTGTGTAGTTTGGACTTGGGTTGTACAACATGGAATACCAATCTGAGAGTTGTTTGACTTTACAAGATCGTATGTTAAATGTACCAATCGGATCCACCAATAATATTGTAACAATACCAGACAAAACACTTTCAATAAATGCTGATACATGAAGGATGATTAAATTACTGTAAAAAATAAATTACATTAAACTCCAATCATTTCTGGTGTCAAATACATATTTTTAACTGGAAATCAATTTTGAGCAAACTAAGTTCCATAACTCTTGAATAACTTGAAACATAAGAGTATATATATTATTCCTATATTCCCTTATTTTTAATATTCTAAGAGAGGAGGAAATATACTATGATTAAGATGATATATTAATATTATGTTGTGCTGTTACAGCACTGACCAAGGTTAGAGAAGGTTTGAGTGCTCACAAACATGCTTAACCCAGGCACATTCTTTATGCGACTGCCCAAAGTCTGAGCAGCCTGTAAATCAGTGATTATCTCTGATCTATGTTTGTCATGTTTGTTTTTCATAAATTGTACTGTTATAAATGAGGCTGTAAGTACATTTTTGTAATCTTATTTGAATTATTTCATAATTTTCCTGCAATGTCCTTTTATAGCTGACAATAGGGTTTGGGTTATTTTCATTTTTGACTGCTATACATGACTTAAATAATTGCTTTTATCCTAGACATTAGAACCCAGTTGGATAAGTGATGTTAGTGAATTCAAAATGAGTGTTTCTACCTTCAATCAATGTGTTTCTTATTCACTCAAAACCAACAAGAATAATTTTAATTTTTAATTGAACGGAAAAACCATACCATAATTATATTTTACATATTTTCATGTAATTCAAAACAGCATAATGAGTTGCGATTTTCATCAACTAAGAAAACCAGAGCACACAAAAACAAATACAGTACACATGAATTATTTGGATTCCTACATATTGGTATTGATAAATGCATACTGTGAGTCACAATATAAAGGAAGCACAGCAAACAAGCCCAAAAAGTCAAGAAGCACCCATTTCAGGGAACTTTTGTCTATGTTTTACAAACCCTTAGAAAGAATAATTTCCATTATTTTTCTTAGATGTTTTACATGCACTTTAAAAGACTAAATTTACTTACTTTTTTCTTCTATTTGTAAAGTCTATGAAGAACCAATGAAGTAATAAAGACAACAAGGCCATGAATCCAAGAAAAAGCCAGTCATAAAATGAAGGTTCTTCTTCACATCGTTTACATATAGAGTTTTCAGAACTATCATCAGGCTGGTAGCCTCTCACACAAGCCTGTCAAAAAAAAAAAGATAAATACATGTAGATTCATTCCAAAAATTGTTTACACAATTGTCAAAATTTCTGAAGACTACTGAAGACTGTGTTGTGATACATGTATCTTTGATGTATACTTAAAATCTTTGTTGTATGTGTTTATAGGTGTAGTTGTTTTTCACTTATTTATCCTGCATGCCAGTCTAGAACAAAGTTGTGTTATAATTCATATAGCATTAACATGTTCTTGTCTTGAATATGCATTTAATTTGCAGCTGGACCATTGTGGATATTAAATAGCCATCCATCTTCATCATCATCAATTTAAACTACCAATGAATCATATAAACTCAAAGTTATTAATGATAAAACTATAAATACCCCACAATTACTGAGTGTTATTAATGATAAAACTATAAATACCCCACAATTACTGAGTGTTATTAATGATAAAACTATAAATACCCCACAATTACTGAGTGTTCCATTCTGTAGTGTTCTTCCACAGTAAAGACCAGGACATTTTTCTGAAACTGAAAAAAAAAATTAAAAAAATTAGTAAGCTGGTAAATTTTACTACCAGTAATCTACCAGAATGCAGGACAGACAAAAAGTCATAGGACAAAAAATCAGTATTCTTAAAGTTATATCAAATTTTGTGATGAGCGACATGATGGGTCACACCAGAGTTCACCAACTGTTTTTTTTTATTTTGTTGAATCTTCAGTTTTTTATACAGTGTTAAGTGACTTGAGCTCCCATTAGTCTTTTTCTATAGAAAAAAACAAATCTAGATTGAGGTGCACATCTATCATTCATGTAACGATGATGTTATCAAATTTATACATGATATTCATATGATCTACTACATTTTGACAATTTGGGATGTATAGATACATGTACGCAGGAAAGTTTATATAGAATTGAATTTTGTTTTGTTTTATGAGGTTCAAGATTTCCAATTAAATAGATAGTTCAAAATTTACCTGATAACTGAGCTAATTTTTAAACATAACTAAACATATTAATCTATGGTACATTGTACTTTACATTAATTAACAATTGTAAAATGGAAAGACTGTTATTTATGTATAAAATATGAAGGTTTCCGTATATGTATAATCAATGGAACCATGTCCATGGTATCAGGTCTGTTTGATCATAAAACACTTTTCACACTCTACATGTTAATTGCACCCCACACTTCCGCCCCTGGTTCTGAATCATTCGACTTTTATTCAAATAATGGTTGAATCATTATGATTAGATGTTGTTTAGATGTACATGCATATCTATAATACTAAAATTACGAGGTCCAATTTGTCAGCCGTCATCACGTAAACACGACGAATCAAAGAATTCAGCTTTATATATAACTAATATAGTACAAAGGTGTAGATTAAAAATTACACGACTCCAGGCCCTTTTGTTTTCCACGTAATTAATACTGCCAATAATTAAGAAGTTCCGGGTCAGGTCCGATACCGATACCAATAGTATATTCACCTGTTACCTATTACCTTATCTGTATGTTCCGCATCTAACAGGTGCACCACCAAAAGGTGTATAATTTAATTTATGATTATGCTATATACACGGATCATAATCACAGGGTTGACACTACTAAATTCAATCATTGTCAAATTGTTACCTATTGTAGTATTTTAATCAGTAAGACTTTCTAAGATAACAATACGAATACTAAAAATCTGGACTAAAAATAAGGTGTATATAGGAACCGTTTTCAATTTGTTATATATAACTAATATAGTACAAAGGTGTAGATTAAAAATTACACCACTGCAGGCCCTTTTGTTTTCCACGTAATTAATACTGCCAATAATTAAGAAGTTCCGGGTCAGGTCCGATACCGATACCAATAGTATATTCACCTGTTACCTATTACCTTATCTGTATGTTCCGCATCTAACAGGTGCACCACCAAACGGTGTATAATTTAATTTATGATTATGCTATATACACGGATCATAATCACAGGGTTGACACTACTAAATTCAATCATTGTCAAATTGTTACCTATTGTAGTATTTAAATCAGTAAGACTTTCTAAGATAACAATACGAATACTAAAAATCTGGATTAAAAATAAGGTGTATATAGGAACCGTTTTCAATTTGTTAGCAGGCATGACATAAAACAGTGAATCAAAGAATTCAACTTTATTTATAACTAACATAGGACAATGCTGTTGATTAAAAAATACTCCATTCCAGGACCTTTTGTTATCCAAATAATTAATATTACCAATAATTGATAAGTTCCAGTTCGACGGGTTCAAACAGAAACATTTGAAACCAGAGAAAACTGTGTGTCTTATAATCGGCATGACTTTATCAGATAAAAAATAATACTAAAATAAGGCTTGCGCATAGTTATATACTTTAATTCAGTCAAGGACCCGCGATATCACGGGTGTGTTCTAGTTATATCATAATATTTAAATTTTCATGAATTTTTTAAATGAAAAATGTTCTTTTGTGATTAGAAGATTGATTATTATAAATTGTGATTTATTCAGTATGAGTAAAAACAATGAAGATTTAAATTGAAAAATGAAAGATAATTATAATTTTACAGCTTGTGACAAGTTTGATGGCCATTTGAAATATACTTCTATCTGCCTTTCATTAACAAGTTTTCATGGTCTTAGCTGAGATTTCAGTATCTGTAATAGTAGTCTCAGGCCTGAGAGACGAATTACTTAGTATTTGAGTGTTATGACAATATTCATTTCGTCAAAATAATTCATAAAAGTGTTTACGCTATTTCATGTATACACCTTATCGCTAATCCAGGCTGACCCAGCCCCTTGAACTTTTGACGCATACAACAATCACTTTTCCATTGTGACGTCAAAAATTTACGGGAACCTGTGTGATATCTAGTAATGGCAGACAAATAGTGATAAGGTGTATTTAGAATGTCACTTTATTTCAAAACAATAAAAACAGTCTTATTTTCTTTAACTTATAACAATACACAAATTAAACATATTTAAAAACGTATTCAACACACAACCTTTAAAACAGAACCAGGAATCGGCAACGTGGTAATCGGGACTGTTCGCACTAATAACATGTTCGGTCTAGGTCCGTTCGCTCTGAGTTCGTTCGCCCATAGAGTCTGTTCGCCCTACTATAAAAATATCAATATTCAGGGCATTGAAGTTGAATAAACTTATTCAGATATTTCTATGGTATATATATCATGTATATTCTTGAAATTTATGGAAACATTGAAATATTTAAAAGTTTATGGCTTGTTTAGGATCATTAATTGTTCAATTACAAAATAATTCAGATCACTGATTATTGTGATACTTGTCTTTTGAAGGATTAATAATAAAAACAAATGTTTTGTTTAGATAAAATATTCAGCTTGAAATCAATAAAAACAATGATGTACAAACTATAAATTATGAAACCGACAAGTTCATTTATTTATACTCTAAGACTAGTCATACTGCATACATTCGTGATTGACTGAATACAATTATTTTGTTAACAAATATCAATAAAAATAAATAAATTCCAATATTCTACTCTGCAAATCAAAGGGAAAATGATAAATTGATTGCGGCAATATAAATATTCTGTCAATTTTTCAACAAACTTTAACATATTTTGTTCAAATACTTAAAACAATGCGACTAGACAACAATTTGAAAAAAATAAATATCAGGGCGAATGGACCCTGGGCGAACAGGTATCAGGATGAACAGGTACTAGGGCGAACATAAATCAGGGCGAACGGACCCGGATTCGTGCAACGAAAATGGGAGTGAATATGATTTTAGAAGAATGGCCCAGGATTCTTCAACTATTCTTCAACTATCACCTCAATAAATGTTACAAAACAATATCTTTATCATAGTTATGTTGCACATGTTGTTATATAATTCATGTACATGTGTAGCATCAGTAGGTGGTTATGTGTTTTGCAGGTTTTTTTTTCTAATTTTAGGGTAAAGTGAAGAATAAGCTGGAGGTAAAAGAGTCTATCACTTGTGCTATATGTCTGACAATTAGACATTGATTTTGGTCTTTCAATATAACCTTTCTGTCCAAATGATACACCGTATATTACAGGAAATAATATGAGAAACTTCAACATAATTTTTGTTTGACATTTGAACTGGTCCTTGTGTTTTTATTTGTCAAACGGACATAGGGTTATTTATGAACCCGGTAACCAGTTTAAAAAAAAACTCTTTTTAGTGGAGATACGAAAGTCGGATAAGCCAATGCAGCCGAAACAAAAAATGTCGTTTTTGATAAAATCGACAATATTTCTGTGGTATTCAGTAGCGATAACTTCCAGTGAAAGTCTTGAGACTGAGCAAAGATTACAGCTGACAGATCCAACATCCGAATTGACGAATCTTTTTTGGTTTGTTCAGGTATGTCAACCGGCATTGCCAAAATTATCATGATTCATGACTCAAGTATCATAAATCAAATGATGTGAAATTCTAAATGAGAATTGCATCAGAAAAGGTATATTTCAAATATAAAATGTTCACAGGAAATTTATTTCAACCATGTTCTGAACCTTTTCATTTTTTATTTCTTTTTACTGTCATGCAATCATGTTCAATTTAAATACACCTTATCGCTAATCCCGGCTGACCCGGCCGCTTGAACTTTTGACGTCAACAACAATCACTTTTCCATTGTGGCGTCAGATATTTTGTTTTATGACGTCAAAATTTTACGGGAACCTGTGTGATTTCCAGCAATGGCGGACAAATAGCGATAAGGTGTATTATTTGATACTTTTATATTTTTGCATCAGATCATCTACATCTACATCTACATGGGTAATCCGTAAAGAGTCGGTTGACTCATCACACGAATGTATTAAAATTAAAGTTGTGTCATCCAAAATGTGCTCTTTTAAAATCATATGTACAGGTGCCAGTGCAGATAAAAACATGTGTGTGCTGATTTACGGATATCTGTGTGCTATGAGGTTGGTTTTGAATGCCTCATAGTCATCAATGTCCAATAAGCTAGGCGGTAGTTCATTCCAGTTTGTGATGGTTCTTACGAAGAAGCTATGTTTTCTTTGTTCAGAACTTGATCCTAATCTGACAAATTGTCGTTGATGGAACTGAAGTGTCATTCTTGCTGGTGTCATCAAGTATTCTGGAATCGGAATAGCAATAAGTTGGTGGATTACTCTGTGAAATAGGAGTAAACGTGATGTTTTTCGTCTCTCCTGTAATTGTTGTAGTTTAAGGTCCTCTAATAAAGATGTTACTATGCCGGGGTCTCGAGAATACTCATGCCTGATGAATCTGGCTGCTCTCCTTTGGACCATTTCTAGCTGTTGTATGTGTTTTTGGAGATGCGGGTCCCAGACACTGCTAGCATATTCTAGTGTTGGTCGTACAAGTGTTATGTATACCTGACGCTTTATATTCATTGGGCATTTACTAAGATTCCGCCGTATAAAGCCTAAAGTTTTATTTGCCTTTGTAGTGATATTTCCGATGTGGTCATTCCATGATAAAGTGCTAGATAGCTCCACTCCTAGGTAAGGATTGTGGTTGACTGTTCCAAGGATGTGTCCCTCCATTTCATATGGGTAGATTATTGGTTGTCGTCCTGTTGTTATACGTAATACAAAACATTTCGTTGGATTAAAAATCATTTGCCATTTTTTAGTCCAGTTAACCACAGTGGTCAGGTCCTGCTGGAGTTGAAGACAATGGCTCATTGATTGAACAGCTACGTAGATTAGGCTATCATCTGCAAATAATCTAATTGATGATTTAATGTCAATACCTATGTCGTTGATATACAAGAGGAACATTAACGGCCCAAGCACTGTGCCATGTGGTACACCAGATTTCACATTTACAGATGATGATTCATCGCCGTCTACTAGTACTTTCTGCTGTCTAGTTGTTAACCAAGACTTCAGCCATCCTCTGACTCCATAGTGGTCTAGTTTATGGAGGAGTCTGATGTGGGGTACGGTGTCAAAGGCTTTACTGAAGTCGAGTATCAATAAGTCAGTTTGTTGTTTGGAATCTAAATACCTGCTTATTTCTTCAACTGTAATAATAAGCTGTGTTTCACATGATCTCTTTTGCTGAAATCCATGTTGGAAGTCTGCAAGGATCTTATAACATTCTAAGTGTTCCATGATGTGTTTAAAGATTATGTGCTCCATTACTTTACACGGTACTGATGTAAGCGATACCGGTCTATAATTTACTGGTTTTGATCTATCTCCTTTCTTGAAAAGTGCTGTTATTTTTGCAGTAGTCCAATCGTGAGGGACTTGTTTTAGACATAATGATCTTTCAAATATATGTTTCAGATACGGTGATATTTCATCAGCTGTTTCCTTTAATATTCTGCAAGATATTTTATCTGGACCACTAGCTTTATTGATATAAAGTTAGTTGTTTTAGTAGTTTTGCTATTCCCTTTTCTTCAATTTTGATGTCGTTAATCTTATTGATGGTACTAGGTCCCATGTTTGGAAAAGAAGCCATGTCTTCCTCTGTAAAAACAGACTGGAATTGGTTGTTAAGTGCTTCTGCTTTGGATGTATTGTCTTCCTTAATTTGTCCATCTACATTGAGTGTTGATACACCACTACTCTCCTGTTTTCTAGACTTTACATATCTCCAAAACTGCTTGGTGATTCCCTGCTTAGGGGACTCAGTATTGGTTTCATCCTTAATTTCTAATAAATTGGACAAGTAATTTTATTAATTTTATTCATAAGCTAGTCCAAATAATTATGCCGTTTTAGTACAGCTTTTTGATAAAAAAATTTGGACGCCTTTCTAGACAGCATAGTTATTTAGACTAATCATAAGCCATTTAAGTCTCACAACATTTCGTCAGGTTTTGAAACTTCTAAACTGCTAAAAAAAATTAGAACAAATGCATGTCAAATTCATTGGAAATGATGCTTGTAATACGTCAGTTTTGGAGCAAAGGCACTTGTCTCAGATCTTTTTTTCCTATACATAGTCATATAGATACCTTGATATAACACATGGTATACTTAACTTGCATTTTAGAAAAATGTCAGACAGAGGCGAAATTCCATTATATGCCAATTTCTTGGTTGTCAACCCCACTAAAACTTGTTATTTTGTAAATCGAAATTGATTTTTCTACACAATGCCTAATGGTGTATAGCATGCATACTTTTGTTGTCAAAATGATCTGTACCAGGCTTATATATAGCACCAAATTAAGTCAATTGTAACACGTTGGATTGGAAACACAAAACTCACAGTAAATGATTAATTATAAAAATTGTTTAAAAAAAAACTGTTGGACAAAATTGCTAGTACCCGGTACATGTAGGTATCATAATTTCTGACATCACTGTTGAGGAAATGGGTGAAAAAGTTTGATGGTATTGTTGCACAATTTTTTCTTCTGGAAATAAAAATCTAATTATTTGGTCACCCTCCCTTTAGTTGTTGGGACCTTGAGATTATGGCTAAATTATGCACTTTACTGAACATAAATTATTTCTCCTGCAGAATAACTATCCTAAAGATGCTTAAAACTTAAGTAGGTGCTGGCAAACTATCTATCTAGTAAATAATGTCACAAGGGATTGCATAATTGACATTCTTTTCAACTTAAGACTTGATTTGAGAAAATTAGGCTATTGCAAAGACATAAAGAAATAGCCTGTTGCTTAACATAGAAAGCAATTTAGTCATATTATTCCTGAATGTTTTCATTTGTTTATAATTGTGGTTGGTTTTGGTTTTTTATTGCCTATGTTTAGACTAAAGATTTTGAAACAGTTATACTTCTGAAATGACTGAATGTATATAAAGTACATCAGATAATCATAATCAAATGAATTCCTAACTTTCATTGAAATAAAGTGATTTTATAAATTTATTTACTGGTCCTGAATTTTATTTTTGTCATTTGATATATCATTAATACATGTTTACTAACTTATATTTGTTCTATTTCAGGTTACAGATATCCACATCAGTAAATTCTCAGCTTTTAGTAGAGCTCCTGATTTGAAAAAGTTTTGTCTGACACATATCACAAATATACAGCCAGATTTTGTTATAGTTTCAGGTATGTAATTGTAGAAATGCTAAATGACTTATCTACAGCTGAGTAAAATTCATCTTCTTTAGTTACCCATATTGTCCAGTTTTATTTCGAAAAGGTTGATTTCTTCATTTAGTGGTTGAACTATGAAAAAAACTGCTAGTATTTCAGTTCTAAATTTAATAATACCTTAAAAAGATTTGAAATTCTGAAGAATGAACAATTGTTATAAAATCAACCAAAGAAATACTTACCCGAAATACTTATCCGCCATCTTTGCACATTTAATAATGGCAGATCACTTTTACAAACCATTTCCAATAATGGAATTTTGCATTAGTACTATACCTTTGCCATACATTTGTGTAATGTATTTTACTTGGTAGTGTTCTTTTATTAACAGAAAATGTACCTCAATATTATTGGTCACCACTTTTTATAGATAAGTTCAATATACATTTATACTTATATCGTGACAAAGAAGTAAATTGAATACCGGTACTTAATATGACTATTTTAGGAGATTTAACTGATGCAAAGTATGCAGATAAAAGAGGATCTAAACAGTTTATAGAAGAGTGGAAGCTCTACCAGAGAACAGTTAATGATTGTAAACAAGCATATGACACAACATGGTATGATATCAAAGGAAATCATGGTATGTGTAATTGAAAAAAAATTGTTAACTACACAAATATGTTCCTGTTTGTATAATCAGGGCTGTTCAAATTAAATATACACTTTCAAAATGAACTTAGAATGAAATTCAAAACAGTGTGGCTGTGGCCATTGATTGACATATTAAATTCATCCATTGACTGGGACAATTTACGTGAACGTTTGTCTGTGACGACCACTGTTCACGACGTACCTACGATAGACATTTAAACTGTGGGGTCACCAAAGGTTTCTTAACGCCTTTAATTGTAAAATAATTCGAAAAATTAATCAGGAATAAACTTTATGTTTTGATTTATATAATTGATATAAATCAAAACCTCGTGTTATTTCTGATTAATTTTTCGAATTACTTTATTAAGGTGTTGAGAACCTTCGGTGACCCCATAGTTTAAGTGTCTTTAAAAAGTACATAGTGAGCAGTGGTCGCTACATACAAACGTTCACCTAAATTGTCCCAGTCAATGCATGAATTTAATGTGTCAATCAATGGCCACAGCCACACTGTTTTGAATTTCATTCTATCATTTACATACAGAGTCAAATTAAGAATTTCACTTACATTTTCACTTTTCTTGAAACTCATCTATAGATTTCAAAGTGCATTCCCTTGCTCCATATAAAAATAAGAAGATGTTGAACGAATCCAAATGATACAACTTATTATCCACCAGAGTTCAAGTGAAATGGATGAAAGACATAATAGGCCACTGTACGACCTTTACCAATGAGAAAAAACAATACTGTTATAAAAACCTTGAAATAAAAAATGTGAAAGCATTGAAAAAAGAAAACTTTCAGACTAATCTAAACAATTTACAAAAAACATATATGACAAACATGAACCAACCAACAACCACTGAACTACAGGCTTCTGACATGGATAAGCACTTTAAGTTTAAGCATACTGCATAAAGAATGTGACATGATCAAAAGAATGTGGTGCAGTTAAATGTGTTTGTGAGTGTGGAACCTTCCCCTAACCTGGGACAGTGGTGTAACAACACAACATAAGAACAAACTATATAAAAACATCTAATAACAAACAAAAAAATAGACACAATGCCCTGAAATCAGAGAACTTCCTGTATGTTTTTGCAATTTCATTGTAAATGTTGATGACAAAGAGTGAGAACACAAATATTGTAATGAAATAGAAGTATACAGTAGTTCTTTACAATTTCATCTTTGACTTGACACATAAAAAATTTGTGAACCAACAATTAAAAAACTCTGGTCTTAAAGTCATAAGAAACCTCAAAAAAAAATAATACATATGTTTTTTTATAACTCAATGGATAGTTTTTATTATAAAACTTATGTACATATACTTTTTTCTGAAGAAAATTCTTTAATTTATTCATATTTAGAAGAAGTTTACTTTATTTTAATTGCTTCCTTCAGGAAGCAATTCCCCCGACATATTTTCCGTATGCAAAGTGACCTCAGTGTGACCCATCTCGTAAAAATCCGGTGATCACAGTACGCATGGATGTCCTTAAAATAAACTATTATCTGAATTTACATGTTAAACACGTGCTCAATTTCCATGCTTTTTTGTTGATTTTTTGTCGATTGTTGACAAACAGGTGACAATCGTTAAACTTCGGCTTCAAAACACGAACTTTAATTACCTGCCATATTTTCATAACAACACTGACCGATTGAAAATAAAATTGACGATTATACGAAATTTACACGAAAAAAATGATAAATTCGTGCACAGAAGACTAAGTTAATGATGCTTGTATGCATAGGTTCAAGAATTGGAAGAACATTATTTTTCACCGGTCACTCGTTTCTTATGACTTTAATTTATTTATTTATAAAATTGAAAAATTAATTTGTTATTTGATTGGTAACTGTTTTTTTTATTAATATATAGTAAACGAATGAAAAAATCTGTATTGTAGATGCATTTGATGTGCCTGGAGATTTTGACAAGAGGAACTTATTTAGGTATGTCAATATAGCAGTAACCTCTGTAGAAAAAGTATATACAAATCTTTCTTGGTGAGATGAATGATAATTGATCTATAATTTGCAGTGGCAGATCCAGAAATTTTCATAAGAGGAGGCCCACTGCCTGCATAAGAGGGGGCCCACTCCAGTCATGCTTCAGTGATTCCCTATATAATCAACCAAGTTTTTCCCACAAAAAGGGGGGCAATTTTCAGCAAATCAGAGCATAATCTAAAAGTTGTACATGTATGTGAGAGTGCAACCTTATTCATTAGTTTGTGAAAATGCAATAAGTCTGTACAAATTTGAGCTAAACACAACATGAACTCTTGGTTGATTAAAAGGTTCAACCTGTTTGATGTGCTATTCAAACTGTTGTAGTGTTGAAATAAACATAAAGCACTCTTATTTTTTTCTAAATGCATTTACCAGTAGATCAACCCAAATCACTGGCGTAGCACACGGTACGGTTTTTTTTGTAATTTATTATACGACCGCAAAATTTGAAAAATTTTTCGTCGTATATTGCTATCACGTTGGCGTCGGCGTCGTCGTCGTCGTCGTCCGGCGTCCGAATACTTTTAGTTTTCGCACTCTAACTTTAGTAAAAGTGAATGGAAATCTATGAAATTTTAACACAAGGTTTATGACCACAAAAGGAAGGTTGGTATTGATTTTGGGAGTTTTGGTCCCAACATTTTAGGAATTAGGGGCCAAAAAGGGCCCAAATAAGCATTTTCTTGGTTTTCGCACTATAACTTTAGTTTAAGTGAATAGAAATCTATGAAATTTTGACACAAGGTTTATGACCACAAAAGGAAGGTTGGGATTGATTTTGGGGGTTTTGGTTCCAACAGTTTAGGAATTAAGGGCCAAAAAAGGGCCCAAATAAGCATTATTCTTGGTTTTCGCACAATAACTTTAGTATAAGTAAATAGAAATCAATGAAATTTTAGCACAAGGTTTATGACCACAAAAGGAAGGTTGGGATTGATTTTTGGAGTTGAGGTCACAACAGTTTATGAATTAGGGGCCAAAAAGGGGTCCTATTAAGCATTATTTTTGGTTTTCGCACCATAACTTTAGTATAAGTAAATAGAAATCTATGAAATTTAAACACAAGGTTTATGACCATAAAAGGAAGGTTGGGTTTGATTTTGGGAGTTTTGGTCCTAACAGTTTAGGAATAAGGGGCCCAAAGGGTCCAAAATTGAACTTTGTGTGATTTCATCAAAAATTGAATAATTGGGGTTCTTTGATATGCCGAATCTAACTATGTATGTAGATTCTTAATTTTTGGTCCCGTTTTCAAATTGGTCTACATTAAGGGTGCAATCAACAGTTTTTTACGTGACGTCATTCTGTAACAGGGCATGTAATAGTGGACCCATCATGCAGAAGTCAGATATTCATAGTTATATAGATATCTATACATCAATGGAAAGATAATTCTATGAACTTTCTGAATAAATAAAAAAAAATCCAACATCTCTTGTTTAAACATGCAAATTGGTACAAGTTATCAGCTGGAAATTAGGCATTTTCCCCCTAAAAAACCTTAAAAACAGACCACCTTTGGACACACGGATCAGTAACCTGTGCATATATTTGAGATTTCTTATAATATGCATTTCGAAGAGCTTATCCGGCTGATTTAAGAAAATGTAGTTTCAGCCTACGTTCGCCTGCTCCGAAAGGAGCTATCTTACCTGACAAATCAAAGTGCTTTTTGCAACAGGTGAAAATCAGCTGTTTATGGAGTTGCCTCCCATATAGTAGGAAGTCACAAAAACATTTTTTTTTTTTTAAATCTTGACAAAAGTGGCATTTTAATTGAACTTCAATATATGTTTTTCACATTGAACATAAAAAACAATCAACTTTTTCATTTAGTGGTATATAAATAGCAGGGAATTCCATCAGTATGTAAATCTCACTGGGGAAATACCCCTAGTTTTTAGTACGAAACTGTTTATAAGCACCCTTAAGCAAAACCTTGTATGCGATATATAAAAAATTCTCAGCTTTTCTGAATCTGTACACTATACCGATTAAAATGATGTCTTACTTTAAGGATTGTGACCACAAATAGTGAAACTACAGCTCTTTTTTTATGTCGCGCGGTAGTGGCATATTGGCCAGTGGCAAACAGTTTAACTGGCAAATCCCAAACATTTCCTGTATCACATTTTCATCAGTTTTACAAAGAAAATAAATCATAAAATAGGGTTTCTTTTAAATAAATAGAATAAAAACTATGAAATAGGCATGAATAAAGTTACTTTAAATAGATTTTGTTCCTAGTACTATATGAACTAAGTTATAGCTGAGTTGAGAAAATATTGAAATAGTGTTTTTCTTAGGAATGGCATGTGTACCTTTTTGACTATAAAAAGGACCAAATATATATTATAATGAATAAAACTTGATGTAACACTGATCAGGAGTAAAGGTCAAAGTAGAAAAAATCTACACTTTTCATATGCAACTTTTGGTTCCAAATATATGAGAGATTGAATAAAAATATCATGACGTCGCACAAAATTAAAAAACTTCAATATTCGCACAGAGTCTGGTTTTCTTATATCTGGTTGCTATGTACAAATCTGTAATATTTGCATTAAATATACCAAACTGATGCTTTTAAATTAATGTATACATGCCGTACAATATTTTTCAGAATTATTTTACTCCATTCGCAAACACATTTCTATGCTAAAACATCACTAATATTTTGTATTTGTCCCTTAAGGGTGCAATCAACAGTTTTTTACGTGACGTCATTCTGTAACAGGGCATGTAATAGTGGACCCATCATGCAGAAGTCAGATATTCATAGTTATATAGATATCTATACATCAATGGAAAGATAATTCTATGAACTTTCTGAATAAATAAAAAAAAATCCAACATCTCTTGTTTAAACATGCAAATTGGTACAAGTTATCAGCTGGAAATTAGGCATTTTCCCCCTAAAAAACCTTAAAAACAGACCACCTTTGGACACACGGATCAGTAACCTGTGCATATATTTGAGATTTCTTATAATATGCATTTCGAAGAGCTTATCCGGCTGATTTAAGAAAATGTAGTTTCAGCCTACGTTCGCCTGCTCCGAAAGGAGCTATCTTACCTGACAAATCAAAGTGCTTTTTGCAACAGGTGAAAATCAGCTGTTTATGGAGTTGCCTCCCATATAGTAGGAAGTCACAAAAACATTTTTTTTTTTTTAAATCTTGACAAAAGTGGCATTTTAATTGAACTTCAATATATGTTTTTCACATTGAACATAAAAAACAATCAACTTTTTCATTTAGTGGTATATAAATAGCAGGGAATTCCATCAGTATGTAAATCTCACTGGGGAAATACCCCTAGTTTTTAGTACGAAACTGTTTATAGCACCCTAAGGTCCAAAGGGTCCAAAATTAAACTTAGTTTGATTTTAACAAAAATTGAATCCTTGGGGTTCTTTGATATGCTGAATTTAAAAATGTACTTAGATTTTTAATTATTGGCCTAGTTTTCAAGTTGGTCCAAATGGGGGTCCAAAATTAAACTTTGTTTGATTTCTTCAAAAATTGAATAAATGGGTTCTTTGATATGCCAAATCTAACTGTGTATGTAGATTCTTAATATTTGGTCCAGTTTTCAAATTGGTCTACATTAAGGTCCAAAGGGTCCAAATTAAACTAAGTTTGATTTTAACAAAAATTAAATTCTTGGGCTTATTTGATATGCTTTATCTAAATATGTACTTTGATTTTTGATTATGGGCCCAGTTTTCAAGTTGGTCCAAATCAGGATTCCATATCAAGTATTGTGCAATAGCAAGAAATTTTCAATTGCACAGTATTGCACAATAGCAAGAAATATCTAATTGCACAATATTGTGCAATAGCAATTAATTTTCAATTGGAGTTATCTTTCTTTGTATAGAATAGTAGTTGATAATATATGTTGGAAATTTGCCAGACATGACTATGATGTCATTTTCTATTTTTATTTGCCAATAACTTTATGTAAATAACTTCATTGGAAATTTGCCAATATAAAATGTTGCTGATGAAGCTTTTTTTCCTTATCTTATCTAAAATGTTTTAGATAATGTATGTTGGAAATTTGCCAGACATGACTATGATGTCATTTTCTATTTTTATTTGCCAATAACTTTATGTAAATAACTTCATTGGAAATTTGCCAATATAAAATGTTGCTGATGAAGTTTTTTTTTATTGTTTTATACAATAAACAATGTATATTCACTTTTACTACCAACCAATCTTTACCATTCAGTGATAACAAGCACTTTATTTTACATTTTAATATTTAATGATGTATTTAAAAGAGTAGTTATTGTTGCAAACTCCATTAGAAATTTGAATTGATATCAGTTTTGGAAAAAGGGAAACAGGGATGTGAAAAAAGGGGGGGGGGGGGGGGGTAAATTTTTCTCATTTCAGATTTCATAAATAAAAAGAAAATTTCTTCAAACATTTTTTTGAGGGATTAATATTCAACAGCATAGTGAATTGCTCAAAGGCAAAAAAAAACTTTTAAGTTCATTAGACCACATTCATTCTGTGTCAGAAACCTATGCTGTGTCAACTATTTAATTTTAGATTTAAATAAGAAGAAATCTTTAATTGATTTGTAAAATCTTGACATTTGTTTTGTGTAAAAAAACCCATGTAATGTCAAAAATTTGATCACAATCCAAATTCAGAGCTGTATCACGCTTGAATGTTTTGTCCATACTTGCCCCAACTGTTCAGGGTTCGACCTCTGCGGTCGTATAAAGCTGCGCCCTGCGGAGCACCTGGTTTTTATTTCATCTGAAAATACACCAAGTATATATTGTGATACATAATTATATAATTAATTCATAATACATATAATGATATTAAATTTTTCAATAACAGTCTAAAATTAAAAAGTTAGTTATGCTAATTGTTCTAAATTTTCTACTGGATCATACACATCCTTTATCACTCTGGATTAGAATACCTGAATATGCTGATAAGGTTAATGATTGCATCAGCCCTCTCCTATAGCCACATGCATCACTGCCTATACAGTGATGTAAAACATGAGAGGTACCAGGAGAGGCCACCAGAGATCATTAACAGATAACATATTGGACAACATGTTGGACAGAGTCACATAATAAATGTCAACCTAAGTCAAGGGGAGATAATTCAGATACAATCAAACAAAAACTAGTATATCAATATATATATAACAATAGCAATAAACATAGATAGTACTTTTAAGATGCACACAAATCACTGTCCAGTTGTGATGTGCATCAACATATTATTAATTCTACATGAACTATTATAAAGCCTTAAGTAAGTACATAAATAGAAAGATCTCTCCTCACATGTGAACTAAGTTTTTAATTAATTCCCATTTACTATCAAATTTCTCTCTTGCTCTAGGGGATCTGTAAAAGGAGGTAGATATTTTTTCTATTTGGTAGGAATTTTTAATCATAGCTATGACACCTTTAAGAGTCGGTAATGAAGTATTAAAGCGACATGTATAAATATAATATTTAACCAGAATAGTGAATAAGTTTAGGGAAATATCCCAAGACTCACGGTACGGTTGGTACGGTTCCGACCGTACCAATTTTTACTGCAGGTACGGAAAACCGTACCAAAAAAAAAATCAAAATATAAAAAAATATGCTAGAATATTATGCAAACACTCTAGACAGTAAACGTATTACATTTACCTCTGCCTGTTTTCTTATAAAAAGAAAAAAAACGTCTCTCAACATTAAAAGTACTGAGCACGTCAATATACGTAACCGCAGTATTACCGTAATCAGTTGATTGATTAGTAATAAATGATTAATAAATCGGAATTGTTTTGGATGCTGTTGAGAATAATGTTGGGTGTAGTTATAGGATCATGCGTCAATCTGACACAGACTGAATTAACTGAAACTGATAGATAATCTGAAGAATGCCATAGCCAGCAACAATCGCCAGCTAATTCGGAAAATCTCCACATGTATGTTGCTAGTTCTTTAAGTTAAACGCTTCAGTTTGGAAACATTTCCACGGTCAAAGAATTAATCATTGCAAGTTTTGATTTCAGATGATGTAGATATAAACCTCATAGCATTCAAATCAATTGGAAATAGTAATATTATTGTTTGCACAATGCTATATCCTTAGGTTTAGCAGGTAACCGATAAATGTAATGATTTCACTCGGTTTTTTTTAATAAAACCACCACAAGTCAAGTTCAAAATCAGTTGATTGATTGTTTATTTTCTTAACGTACAGTTGCAAATATTTCAAGCATAAGGTCAATTAAATCAGAGTTGGGGGCTTTCTTTATAATGTAAGATATCGTATTGCAAAAGGGGATATTACCTTTATCGGGACTCCATAATTGTTCATTAAAAGTCGGGATTAGTTATGTTCGGGACTTCGTTAGACCTCTAAGGCTTCATACCCCTTACTGCACTGTGCCTTTCTTTGAGTGCCCTTCCGTAACATAAAACCCGAGCACAAATCACCATTATATCACATATCTATACTTCATCGGGAGTCGGTTTTCACGAGACCGTCCATGCATTTACTATCTCCACTGTCTATTACAATAATTAAGAAAAAACTGTAGGAATGGTGTAGATTTTTATGTAGAAAGTGCATTGTATTTATAAAAAAAGAATCGGGATCAAGGGACAAAAGACAAAAGAAAAAACCAAAGAACAAATAAGACACACAAAGACAAACAACACCATCCAACATTGAAAACTAAAATCAAATTAGAAATACGGACCCCCAAACTAACTGGTGCAACTAAAGGTGCTCCAGAAGCGTAAGCATGTCCTTCTTGCAAGACAACCATTGTAAAAAAAAATCACGGTAATTGCGACAGGCTGTCTAGTAAATGTTCATATGACAAAATCGTACACAATACATATAGACAAGATACAAATTACCTAGAACACAGTGATTTATTTCAGTTCTTCATCTTGACAGTCGCTGCATTATCACATCTACATTATCATTTCAAATTAATATGTATATCCTACCAGGTAAAGATGACCCCCTAGTATCGACTTAAGTGATTTTCTTGAACGTTCATATGAAACATTAAACATATTAACCCCGCCGCAATTTTGCGCCTGTCCCAAGTCAGGAATCTCTGGCCTTTTTTCGTGTATTGTTTTCAAATTTAGTTCTTTTGTATGTTATGGAGTGTAGAAAGGTGCGCATTCCTGGAAACAAGTTGTTTCTGAGCCGACAGTCATATAAAAAAAAAGACTTCTGAGGTTCATATCATTTACACTCAACGATTTTTATCACATATATTTTTTTAATATCAAAGTTGAACCCGAGTTTGGGTGCAAACATTGATAGTAAAAAAAAATATCTGATACTACCGGAATTTGGTTTCAACATTGATGAGGGTCTGGATGGAGGTGGGGAGTGTCTGTTATTCTGTAAACATTAAATTTTCACCCCTTTTTATACGACCGCAAAATTTGAAAAAATTTTCGTCGTATATTGCTATCACGTTGGCGTCGGCGTCGTCGGCGTCGGCGTCGTCGGCGTCGGCGTCGTCGGCGTCGGCGTCGTCGGCGTCGTCGTCGTCGTCGTCCGGCGTCCAAATACTTTTAGTTTTCGCACTCTAACTTTAGTAAAAGTGAATGGAAATCTATGAAATTTTAAGACAAGGTTTATGACCACAAAAGGAAGGTTGGTATTGATTTTGGGAGTTTTGGTCCCAACATTTTAGGAATTAGGGGCCAAAAAGGGCCCAAATAAGCATTTTCTTGGTTTTCGCACTATAACTTTAGTTTAAGTTAATAAAAATCTATGAAATTTTGACACAAGGTTTATGACCACAAAAGAACGGTTGGGATTGATTTTGGGAGTTTAGGTTTCAACAGTTTAGGAATTAGGGGCCAAAAAAGGGCCCAAATAAGCATTATTCTTGGTTTTCGCACAATAACTTTAGTTTAAGTAAATAGAAATCAATGAAATTTAAACACAATGTTAATGACTACAAAAGGAAGGTTGGTATTGATTTTGGGAGTTTAGGTCCCAACAGAATAAGGGGCCCAAAGGGTCCAAAATTAAACTTTGTTTGATTTCATCAAAATTGAATAATTGGGGTTCTTTGATATGCCGAATCTAACTGTCATGACTGTGTATGTAGATTCTTAACTTTTGGTCCCGTTTTCAAATTGGTCTACATTAAGGTCCAAAGGGTCCAAAATTAAACTTAGTTTGATTTTGACAAAAAATGAATCAGTTAGGTTCTTTGATATGCTGAATCTAAAAATGTACTTAGATTCTTGATTATTGGCCCAGTTTTCAAGTTGGTCCAAATCGGGGTCCAAAATTAAACTTTGTTTGATTTCATCAAAAATTGAATAAATGGGGTTCTTTGATATACCAAATCTAACTGTGTATGTAGATTCTTCATTTTTGGTCCTGTTTTCAAATTGGTCTACACTAAAGTCCAAAGGGTCCAAAATTAAACTTAGTCTGATTTCAACAAAAATTGAAATCTTGGGGTTCTTTGATATGCTGAATCCAAAATGTACTTAGATTTTTTATTATGGGCCCAGTTTTCAAGTTGGTCCAAATCAGGATCTAAAATTATTATATTAAGTATTGTGCAATAGCAAGTCTTTTCAATTGCACAGTATTGCGCAATGGCAAGAAATATCTAATTGCACAATATTGTGAAATAGCAAATTTTTTTTTAATTAGAGTTATCTTTCTTTGTCCAGAATAGTAAGCAAGAAATATCTAATTGCAAAATATTGTGCAATAGCAAGATTTTTTTTAATTGGAGTTATCTTTCTTTGTCCAGAATCAACTTAAATCTTTGTTATATACAATATACAATGTATATTCACTTTTTACTACCAACTGATAAATTATAATAAATAACATTCAGTGATAACAAGCAGTTTTTTTTTACATCTTAATATTTTATGATGTATTTAAATGAGTAGTTATTGTTGTAAACTCCATTAAAATTTTAATTGAGATTAGTTTTGGAATAAGGGAAAGGGGGATGTGATTAAAAAAATTGGGTTCAATTTTTCTAATTTGAAATTTCATAAATAAAAAAGAAAATTTCTTCAAACATTTTTATGCCCCACCTACGATAGTAAGGGGCATTATGTTTTCTGGTCTGTGCATCCGTCCGTCCGTCCGCTCGTTCGTCCGTCCGTTCGTCCGTTCGTCTGTCCCGCTTCAGGTTAAAGTTTTTGGTCAAGGTAGTTTTTGATGAAGTTTAAGTCCAATCGACTTCAAACTTAGTACACATGTCCCCTATGATATGATCTTTCTAATTTTAATGCCAAATTAGAGTTTTTACCCCAATTTCACGGTCAACTGAACATGGAAAATGATAGTGCGAGTGGGGCATTCGTGTACTGAGGACACATTCTTGTTTTGAGAGGATTAATATTCAACAGCATAGTGAATTGCTCTAAGAGAAAACAAAAATTTTAAGTTCATTAGAACACATTCATTCTGTGTCAGAAACCTATGCTGTGTCAACTATTTAATCACAATCCAAATTTAGAGCTGAATCCAGCTTGAATGTTGTGTCCATACTTGCCCCAACAGTTCAGGGTTCAACCTCTGCGGTCGTATAAAGCTACGCCCTGCGGGGCATCTGGTTTTCTCTAATCTGAAAAAAATAAACCCCTTTTTTCTCTAATCTTCAAAAAATAAACCCCTTTTTTCTTTAATTTTCATTTTTTTTGCCCGTTATTCCCTAATCTTCATTTTTTAACGGCATTATTCTTTAATCATTTAACCCCATCCAAATCCTCATTGATAGTAAAAAAAAAATATCCGCTAAAAACGTTGAATGTTAATGATATGAACCTTGGAAGTCTTATATTAAAGGACTACTGGGCTGGCTGCACTCTATCCCATGCAGTAGGTGAGGATTCCCGTAGTTTGTTTTACACATTCATAGTCCTCATTCATTTTTCTATTCACTATATAGTGAAAATACTATATATAAAATGGTTGCAATCTGCACTTTGATTGTTTTATTTTAAAAATAATAATATTAAGATCTTATAATAAATAAACTGACAGAAATCACTACTAAATCATAAATTTTTGCGCAATGATTTGTGGCGAGGTATAGTATGACAGAATGGTTCTCATTCACCGATCTTGCTATGTAAATGACACAAAAATAGAAAAACAAACTAGAAAACCCGCAAGAAACAGACATTAATTTTTTTTTCAAATTGTCTTGTAAAAAATGCTGCTGTTCAAAAACAATTTAAGTGCCAGGAAACTCTCAGAATGCAGGATTTTAACGCTATAAATCCCAGAGCTTCTGGGGCCTTGAAGGGCCCCCATACCCCCTGCCATAATGCAGCCTCGCTATGCGAGGCTGGATGGGCCACTTCGTGTCCCATGTCTAATTTACCGAAACCGTACCATTATTTTTGGGTATGCTACGCCTATGCAAAGTTATCATAGCATCATTTTATATATTAACAGAAAGTATTCTGAACAAGGTTGGACACACCCTTCATCCTATTCCTTTACCCATGTGAAGCCTTATGGGAATTATACAGTAATAGCAATGGATGCAGCACCAATTCCTGGACCTCGTAGACCCTTCAATTTCTTTGGCTATGTGAATAAAGTAAGTACAAATAAATAATCTGTAAAGTGAAATCTTCTGAGGGTTTATTTCCATTACTGTTATGATGGAGAGAAATTGAGGTTTGGCATTTACAAATTACAGAATAGAAATTGATAATTCTTCAAATTTTTCTAAGGAATATGAATCACAAAATTTAAAAAAAAATCAACAGGTCTGAATATGTATTTACAGGACATATCCTGTCAGTCCTGTGCTCATTTCTAGGACTTGTTGGTAATATGATCTTAAGACCTCACAAAGGGAGCAGAAAAAAGCCCTAATAATTCTGTTGACTGGTTCAATCTTTAAAAACTTATTCTTATACAGGTAAATATGACGATGAACAAATATATATTTAACCTATTTTATCAAATCAAATAGACCTAGAAAAAACCAACTACACATTGAATTTTGGCTATTTATTTATATCTATATTTATGTTTATATCATGAACATATTATATTGCTGTTGGCAGTCTTCAGAGGTCACCTTGATGGTTAATTAGATGGAAACTAGACGAATTATCAAGGAAAAGCATTGTAAGACTTTTTACAAATATGAAACTTGAGTCAATGCCCCTTTTATTTACTATTTTTCACAATAGAATCAAGTACCTGGTATTTGGTCAGTTGTAGCCTTTTGAATATTTATTTTGACAGGAAAGGAGGATGAAGTTACAAGATTTATCACAACAGGCAATGAATTCCAGCAATATGACTCTATGGTTTGGACATTATACTACATCACTTATTGTAGATGCTGAGGAAAGCAATGTCAGAAATTTAATGAAGTAAGTGAACTCTTTGTTAAGGATGTTCGCTACTCTGTTTTAAAATAACAAGCTTTTTTAAAAGACTGTAATAAATTGATAGTTTGGAAACAAAGGAACTCAAAAAGCAGAAAAAAATAAAAGCTCCATGTACTTGTTTTCGAGCTATAAACCTTTGAACATTTGGCGGGAATAATTCTCTCTAGATTTTTCATATACTTAACATTGCATATGGCGCCTTTTTAGCTCACCATTCCAAAGGAACTGTGAGCTTTAGCCATCACTTGGCGTCCGTCGTCGTCCGTCTGGTGTAAACTATTTCAAACATCTTCTCCTCTGAAACTACTGAACCAATTCCAACCAAACTTAAACTGAATGATCCTTAGGGTATCTAGAATAAAGTTTGTGTTTTATTTCTGTTTCGTCATGCATAAAAATAGAACAAAGGGGTAAAATGCAGTTTTTGGCTAAATTTCAAAAACCAAAGCAGTTAGAGCAAATCTGACAGGGGTTAAAGTGTTCATAAGGTAATGTTCTATCAGCCCTGAAATTTTCAGATGGATCTAATAACCCATTGTTGGGTTGCTGCCACTAAATTGGTAATTTTAAGGAAATTTTGCAGTTTTTGGTTATTATCTTGAATAGTATTAATGATAAAGATAAACTAATATGTTCAGCCAAGTAAGATCTTCAAAGAAGTTCATATGACCAAAATTGTCAATTGCCCCCTTAAAGAGTTATTGCCCTTTAAGGACAATTTTACACAATTCACTACGAGGAAATTGGACACTTAAACTCTTAAACGAAATATAAATGCCAAAAAATCAAGGTGAGCCTCTTGTTTCTTTAAAAAATAATGAAAAGATAACAACAATTTTCAAAGATTTTCAAAGAAGACATTTTAAACTATATGTAATCAAATTATGAAAAGAAAAGTAGGGGTTAGTGGCCAAATTTTTTTAATGGTACTACCATAGATAAAACCAGAGGATTCCAAAAATCTAGCAAAAATTCAAAAACAAGAGGAGCGAACATCCTTAAGACATTTAAATTAATTTTAAAGCATTTAATGAAGAGATTATTTTTTTTTTAATTAACAATTTTAAACTGATAAATAAATGACTTTTTATTTTTGTTAATGAAATGCTCACTTGATATTTCACAGTTATAAATATAAAAAAGAAGATGTGGTATGATTGCCAATGAGACACCTGTCCACAAGAGACCAAAATGACACAGAAATTAACAACTATAGGTCACCGTACGGCCTTCAACAATGAGCAAAGCCCATACTGCAATGTCAGCTATAAAAGGCCCCGAAATGACAATGTAAAACAATTCAATCGAGAAAACTAACAGCCTTATTTACCGGTATATAAAAAAATTAACAAAAAACAAATATGTAACATATAAACAAACGACAACCACTGAATTAAAGTAAGTATCAAAAACAAGAAGTTCTTTAATGAATCAGGATATATACACATTACATTACAGAAGTATATTTACATCATGCATGTCTTTGACGCTGCTCTTTCAGCCAATTAGACCTCAATTACAAAACTTCTGATGACTCATGTAACATGATTAATTTTGAGAATCAAACTTGGAAATCTTAATGTGCAATATGTTAATTAAATATTTACTGAATTGATTAACAGGGATGCAGCTTATTACCTTTGTGGACATCTTCATACCCTGAATGGCTTACTGACGAGGATGTACACCAGACATAATACAGGAACTATAGAGCTAGAACTGGGTGATTGGAGGGATAACAGATTGTAAGTAGGGAGAATTTACACTCTCAATATACACAAGACATAATACAGGAACAATAGAGCTAGAACTGGGTGATTGGAGGGATAACAGAATGTGAGTAGAGAGAGTTTACACACTTGATTTAGAATGGATTGAATACGTCATACAGGGGGCAGTGAATGAGATAGAATTGAGCGGTTAGAGGGATAACAGATTGTAAGTAGGGAGAATTTACACACTTGATTTAGATGGATTGAACATATCATACAGGGGGCAGCTGAATTAAATTTGTTGATTGAAACTAAAATTGGCTCTTAGCAGGGATTCTCTATTTGTACTCTAGATCTGATATAAGGTACTGCAGATTCATTATTCATAAAATACTGAATATTGTGGATTTCTCGGCTACCCATGAAACACAAATTTAAATGTTCAGGGAAGTACACTATTTCTATAGACTTGAATACAGATTACAGGGTATTAAATCGACAAAATGAACTACCGATACAAAAGTTATATTCAATCCGCAAAAAACCAAATGAATCCACAGTAGTATTATTTGTGCCTGAACATGACCCATCAACAGTACCAAATAAAAACAGATTCTAATATGACGTGCTTCTTTCGCTTTGTAAAGAAACCATACTTTATTATCCAATAAAATTAGTTTACACATGCGTATATTGACCACGGCAGAAAATGAATTTTATCAAATTGGTATACGCATTTAATGCATCTCATTAACTTAAGACACTTTCAAACACTAAAATGATACACATTTTGTTAC
Source organism: Mytilus edulis (assembly GCA_019925275.1). Lineage (NCBI taxonomy): Eukaryota > Metazoa > Mollusca > Bivalvia > Mytilida > Mytilidae > Mytilus > Mytilus edulis. The sequence goes on along the minus strand of CM034350.1, from coordinate 109,526,454 downwards.
TAATACTTTTACAATGACAACAATGTGTTACAATTCGAAATTGACATATTTGACCTAGATACCGCAACGTTCATGTTGGCTGTTCTAACTTCAAAACCCCTCCCTCTGAAAAGCACGTTTCATCTATCATGTAAAAGACATGTATAATAATAGTTTCACTCAAACATATGATCTGACGATAAAATATAAAATAAAGTAAATAGGTTAATTATATAACTGTTGTACTGAAATGACAAAATTGTTTCATATTTATGATAAAATGGATTGACCCTAGCAGGGAATCGAACCCCATTCTCCTATAAAAAAAAATAGGCGTAATTACCAATATACCACCAAGGTTTCCAATCCATTTTACAAATGCAACAAGATTGTCACTCAGTATTAACTTTAATCATCATGTAATACAGCATTTAAAATCGTTTGATGCACAAAGGCGTGCCCTTTCATCAACTTTACAGGGTGTAGCTACCTCAAGTATAGTCCAAATAATTATGACGTCTGGCAAGGCTATTTTAATTTTTTTCTGGGACACCGTTGTAGCAGAGACATATAATACATATATGTCTCTGGTTGTAGTAAGGCGTCCCAGAAAAAAAATAAAATAGCCTTGCCAGACGTCGTAATTATTTGGACTGCCGCAAGTATAAAATGAATCTCTGTCAAAGGGCTCCTCCTGCCAAGTCTCGAATGTCAGCACAACTTTATCAAGGAATCCTCTATCAGATATGAACATATTTACCAATGCTACAATAACCAGCAGAACATTTACAATTAATTTAGTAAATAAAGATCGACCTACCCGATTCTCCTTGTGCGTCCACCGCCATTAACAACTGACTTGAAAATGTATGTGTCAGAAATTGATCTCTAAAAAAAGACGTTGAATTATAACTTTTCTGTTATATTGTGACACAAATATTGTTTAAGTTAATAAATTTGTTAATTTCTGTTTCAATTTTAAATTTTAGAAATACAACTTTGTGAAATTAAACTGGTTTGAACTACTGTGGATTCATTTTTATTCGTGGTATACCAATTTTCATGGGTTTCGTGGGTCACAGCAAACCACGAATTTAAGAATTCAACGAAGAATAATCCCGAGAAATGTGTATTGAGTCGGATGTTTATTTACAGTTATGTTATGCAGTTCTAATATAGTGTTGACCAGCGATAACATAACATAACACGTGTTTTTAATTGAAAGAAGATACAAGTATTTTGATTAAATCTATAATAAATATATCTAATATCAGTGATAATTTACTTTTTAAAATTGATTAAAACTGTTCATGGAAAATAACTGCAAGTTGTTAATTACCGTGTCATAGTTTGGTTTACCAGTGATTAAAAATCAATAGGATTAAGTACGGGGATATTGCCCGTAGGTAATATTGTTTTTGACAGGAACATTTATTTTCACACCTTATACTTATATCACTGTTTATTATATCGTGATTAGGGAAATGAGCTTTCAATCATAAAGTTTTGAATGCCTTCTAGAATTCAGACAAGAATTTATAAATTGTAAAACAAACAAATAATTAGTTGTCTCTGTCCATTATTGTAATCGAAGTTATCAATGAACACTTTAACCTAGAATGACCAAGCGAGCTTTTTTAATGAATTCCTCCTTTTTTGTTTTGTTTTATTATTGATCATAACAAGGAGGTTATATGATCTCATAAATCAAAAAGAAATCCACGAAATACATATCTAATTTTTGGTTGTTGTAATCAGCGATCCACGAATTTACGTATACCACGAAACGTCTTTTTTTCTCTATCCACGAAAATTGATACCCACGAAAATAAATGAATCCACAGTAGTTGGATAAAAATCGACAGGAAGGTTGATGGAAGAGCCTACACAAATACTGTACCCTTATAAACAGCGAACATAGAAATTACCGTAATTGTCCTAATCTGAATTGAAATAATTGATGCCAGCTATACTTTATTTTAGTTTTAACATGAGTAGGCATTATATTCGTGTTATTTTAGCCCTCGCTATCGCTCTGGCAAAAATAATCACGAATATAATGCCTACCCATGTTAAAACTACAATAAAGTATAGCTGGCATCAATTATTTCTTAATTTACATGTCTTACAACAAAAACAGAAAGAAATCATCTCTTTTTCAATTATAATAAAATATGGTTTTTTTTAAATAATATTGCAATCAAGGAAACAAATACACTAATCTAAACTGCAAGGTACAAAACCATCAATGTCCTGCATGGGCAAATTTTAGGGAAACCTCATTGCTTGTATGTAATGATTTTGTTTGAAATGTTTCAGATACAGAGTATTAGCTATAGATAATGATATGTTGTCATTTACTGATGTGAAGTATGGAGAATGGCCTGTTGTCCTAATTACTAACCCAAAAAATGCTTTGTTTACTTCCTCTAAAGAACCAACTTACAGAATGAAAAACTCAACATATATAAGGTAATAATTATGTTATCTTGGAAGCACTTGGGACACAAGAGTTGAAAGGCTCCTTGATCCCCCTGTCCCTTTTCTGTTTTTTTTTTTTAATCAGCCATTTTTCTCTTTCATGACTTGCAAGCATCATAAAAAGCACACATAGTTTAGTTGTAATACATTTTTTTTAAACTTTGTTGCCTTTAAATAATTTATTTTTCGAATTTTCAATGAATCCTCGCCCATACAAATATTTGTAAGCATTCTGATAAACATAATACCATAATCAAAGATTTGTATTTTTGTATTTACACTTATAACCATAAAAACATTATGTGAACAATTAGTACTACATTTTTGTACATGTATTGATATTGTGCAAGATTTATAAAAGAGATTTTTTTTTTAATTTTACCTTATTTGGTTTACAGCATTTAGAAATTTTATTGTTTCTAATAAATTTGTTCTGTTTTAGAATACTGGTATTTTCTACAGCTAAAATCAAGTCAGTTGATGTACACATTGATGACAAATGGATCGGACTAGCACACCATGTTAGGGGACCTCTGTATGCACTAAAATGGAACCCAGCTAGCTATCTCCATGGATTACATACCATTAAAGTCAAAGTACAGGTACAATTGATGTATAGATACAAAGGGATTTGAAATGCTCAATACAGTAGTAACCTGTTCTTTTGAAATTTTGGATTTTAATTAATATACTGTGGATTCATTTATTTTCGTGGATACCATTTTTTGTGGATTAAGGAAAACTTACATGTTCATGGATATTTATTTTCGTGGTTTTGCTGAAATCTGCATACAAGCCTAAAGAAAATTTGCTATTCGTTTTAACATTTAATTATGTGGTTTACCTGTGCCCACGAAATCCACGAAAATTGATATCCAACGAATAATAATGAATCTACAGTAATATTTATGATATTCCATCTATTTTGGTAATTGAATATCCTACCGTTTCAATTTTAAACATCTGTAAAAACATTAGATTGTGATTAATTTCAACACAGCTAACTGGTATACTAACCTTTATATTTGTTGTTGGAAACCTGTTACTTTAAATTCAGAAATTAATGCAAGATTTTAATTATTGCGAAAAATGCAACAGAGTTGTAAATGCAATAATTTGAACTCGAATTTTGAAACATTTTATAGGAATTAAACAGGATTTTTCTCAAAATCCTAAAAATTAAAATTGCATTTAAGGTGGCTCGTGGGTACAAAAATTTCAGCAAAAAATTAAACCTTTATTTTTTCATTACAAATTTTATTTATTACACTGTTCGTTATTACTTTATGATATGGTACAAAAATCAACCCAAAAAAACGATTCGGTTTGGCCCCAGATGACTTTTAAAATGTTTGTATCATTGAAAAAGCTCCAAATTATCTCCCTTTGGTGCAAAAATGCCATTTTTTGACATTAAATTTGAAATATTTTTTTAAACTCATCGGTGACCTATATTTTTTATTATTGTTTTCAAATAAGCTGTACATAAACTAAATAATTGTAAAATTTAAGCGATTTCTGTAATTAGGTTATTTTTTTATTTCGATATTACCTCTATTTCTCCTATTAGCTCAACAGAAAAAAAGGACATTAACAAAAATGTATGCTTCTTCCGGAGGCAGATTGTGAGCTTAAATGAACGGTGATCCCATTTTTTTATTTCATTTTTATTTTAAGTATATGATAAAGTTCATTTATAAAAAAATATAGCGAAATCCTATATTTGAAAAAAATATTGATTTGTACCCAGGAGCCCCCTTAAGTCTAAAATGACAAAATCGGAATAATAAATGCACGCAATAATTTCTGAATTTACAGTTTTTGTCTTGCTTGCCAGGCTTTGTCTGAGGTTGACCCCAATTTAATTGTTCAGTGGAGAATGTTTAATTTTTGGGGCTCTGTCTATTTCTCAGATATTAGAATCAATAGGGCCACTCCAATTGGTGTATGATATAATTGGGAGATGTACCTGTCAGGTTTCATCTGACCCTGACCTCATTTTCATGGTTCATAGGACAATATTTATTTTTGGTTTTTGGTCTATTTCTGAGATATTATAAGCTACAGGTCAATTATATTTGTTGTATGAAATGAGTGTAAAATGTCTGTCTGGCATGGTTCATCTGACTGGACCTATTTTTTATAAAACATTTGTGATACAAAGTATATGTGATACTTGTGGTAAAACTTTATATTACATACAACATGAATTTAATAATAAGTAAATGTGCACTCTTGTTTACAAGTTTAATCACTTTACTTATAATAACACATGATCAATCTTATTTATAATCATACACTTGAAATTGCAAATTGAAATCAACTTCTCAAAAATTGTTGTCAAATTCAACAGAAATCAACTTCTCAAAAATTGTTGTTCCTTTAAAAAACATCTGTCTTACAGTCTAGCAGAGTTCATCTAAGACATCTGACCTTGACCTCATTTTCATAGTTCATTAGTCAATGGTAAGTTTTATGGTTATGTCTGTTTCTCAGATAGCATTAAATTTAATGTTTCAGCAAGTCCTCCACTCAGGTTAAAATATTATATTCTAATCACTACCACTTTCTCTGGCATGCAAATTTCATCCTTTGCTTAATTGTTCTATATTTTCAGGATTCAGTCAACATATTGAAGACAGTAAAACAAGACTTTTCATTGGATGGTACAGTGACACCTTTTTCTTTTCTAGCAAGAATGGTTCTTACAAACAATATATACTATTTTGTAAGTTAATTAGTAGATTATCAAGTTCTTTAAGGGGAAAATGAAGAGGGTTATAGCAAACATGTACCCTATTACAAACTAAAAAAATTCAAATGATGAAAAGCAATTGTTTTTTTATTGTAAGATACATCTGGCCCATTGACACATTTGTCAGCTTTTTTTTTATTATTATGAAACACATTAACATTGTCTTCTCTGAAAATCATTGACTTGTATATGCAGATAATGTAATAGTATAATTCAATTTATACAAGTGCAATATAAAGATGTCTCACCTTTGAAAGCTGTATGGTTGTCGATAATGGCTTAGATCCGCTTCATTTGAACTTTGGTGGATAGTTGTCTTATTGGCAATTATACCACATCATATATTTATATTATTACCCTTCAATCCAATGTGGAGGCTTTTATCATTTTACATACAAATATAGCTGTTTAAATTTTATATTGTGGTATTCACATATTCTATACAATTGTTTCTCCTTATATCCTGATTGTTATAAGCAAACAGTATGTTTCAAATAACTTTTTATCACATCTGATTTTGTTGTCATATTTTCTTAGACAATGTCCTTGCTGATTTCTTTAAAACAAAAACAAAGGTAATGGCTTCGAATTAGATGACTATTTAATAAAGTGTTGGTTAATGTTAAATTTCAGAATAAAAACAATATACTTACGGTGTTGGTAATGTATTTTTTTGTGGCTGGCTTTTTTTCATGTTTGTAAAAAATTGAACAAATGAATGTTGCATCATTATATAAATATATACATAAAATTGAAAATGAAAATGGGGAATGTTTCAAAGAGACAACAACCCGACGATAGAACAGACAACAGCAGAAGGTTGCCAATAGGTCTTCAATGCAGCGAGAAACTCCGGCACCCAGAGGCTTCCTTCAGCTGGCCCCTAAACAAATATGTATATTTATTTCAGACCCAGTGTATATTCTGGATGTTGATACTGATCTATATTGTCCTACTTCTAATGCTGAGGTTATTACAAAACATTCAGGTCATGTTTATACAAGGTAAGTCAAACAGTTATCTCCCTTTACTATATCCAAGCTGAATGAAATTTGTCGCTTATTATTCTAAATATTTTTATTATGTAAAGTGTGGATAGAGGAAAATAAGTTAAAAGCAGCACATTTGGTTATTTCAGAACAGGGAAAAAAAGATATATACAAAATTTTGATGCATTAGATTTTAATATAACTTCTTTTTAAGGCCGTTTTTATTAAATAAGTTGGTTTACGGATCCGCCGACCCGAATTTTTGCTAATTCAAATAAAAATAAACGCACATTTGCCCTTAAAAATTATTTCCGCCGACCTAATATTTATCCATTTACTAAGAAAATTTTAAACGGTATTTTTGTGTTTACGTTTCGTAATTCTGGTTCCTATTACTGCATTAAAAAATCGTGAACCAGTGCACCGGAAACGTGACTGGTTAGCTGTTCACGTGTTTGCGCATCCTTAAACCCTGACTTCCGTTTAGGAACCAGACGATATCAGGGCATGGTTTGTTTACTATGAATGAACCAGTGTACATCCATCTGGATGTGGACGTCCTAAACAATTCAATATTATCAGACAAAAAATTTGTGAAATGCCTTCGTCATGAAACCATAGGTCAAGTCATTGATGAACAATTAGAAAACTTTAATGTTGTGATTGAAGAAATAAGGGCCGGCAGTAGTGACCACGGCAAAATAAATGACAATGGAACCGTTACACCTGAAACTACACCGGTGGACGTTCTTATCAACTTTAATAAACAAACAGCCTAATTAAATGTAAAAAAATGTACTAAAAAAAATTAACAAATATGTAACACACCAACAAACAATATTAAACCACTGAATTACAGGCTCCTGACAGTAAATTTCTGTTTATACTTTTAAATACTGTCTGATATGCTCTGTCCTTATAGGTGTTGACATGCAATATGCTCTTAGATTTGCCTTTGTCTTTTAATATTGACTTGTTCTATGTGATGTGTTTTTGTTGTCGCATTTATTAATTCCACAAAACCTACAAAAGATGCTGAATAAAAGGTATTATCAAAAGGCTTTTCAAGTTTTACAGAACTATAAATAAGTCTTTTCAATCAAGTTTAAATTTTTTTTTTTTTTCCTCCTACCCTATTTTTTTGTGGCTGATATCCGTAAACCAAGTAAAAAAACAAAAACTGGAAAGATCTAGTTTAAATTTATTTTTTTCCCCTCCTCCTACCCGAAGTTTTTTGGGCTGATGTCCGTAAACCAACTTATTAAATAAAAACGGCCTAATTGGACAATGTTGAATAGGTAAATACAGAAGGGGTAAAAAGACATGTTTAAATAAATTGCAACAATACTTGCAATTGAGTATGGCTGTAACTTGGAGGAGCTTGAAAGTTTATTTCATGACAATTAAAGTTAAAAGTAATTCTAAATATTTGATTATTTATATTTTACAGGTCAGAATGTTATAACTAGAAATGTAGGACACTTTATCAATATCTGGTTATTGAGGTTATGGCTGGTTACTAAGATTAAGTCTTTATACTGGCTGTTTACACTTTTTACATTGTATGTAGCAATAGGTATGTTATTTCAGCATAGAATGTTAAGCTGAACTTTAAGAGTAAGATCAGGGGTTCTGGAAACATTTTTGGAACATATTTATAAATATTTGATAGTTAGGGTACATTTATAATGTAGCAATTGTATTACTGTGGATTCATTTATTTTGGTGGATATCGATTTTTTGTGGATAGAGTAAAACAGACATGCCTAAATTCAGAATATACAGTTTCAGTATAAATAATATTGGCTGATTTAGATGTCATAAAACTATTTAAAATGTAAACTTGGTTCACAAACTCTCAAGTTAAAAAATTTTTTTTGCCAAGGTTTTTATTTATGCCACAAATGATAGATAGTTTAGTATGCATTCAGGACTAATTATACTAGTAATGACATCAATTTTATCAACTGCCATGTTGATCTTATGGTAGTGTGTTCACCTTGAATGTGGGAAGTCTTGGATTTAAACACTGGCCGGATCAATCCAGACTTTAGAATTTGTATTTGCTGCGTCTCTGCTAAACATGAAATGTATCACAGTCATGATGTTTTTTGTAGGCGATATTGTGGATGTAAAAAAAAGTAAAAACATGAACTCCTTTGTTTTATTGTCATGTAATGTTTTTAAAGAACATATCATTTTTCATAAATATGAAAATGTTGACATTGTTGACAGTTTTGTGTTTCTATTGAAGGTCCGTGGTTTATAGCAGATGTTTTAGAAGGAGAAGTAGGAGTATTATTTGTCTGGGGATTATATGTCAAAGGGACACTACTTCCAGGCTGTCTAGCTTATCTTTATGGTACATTCCATGTAAGTATTGCAATCATATAGTATTAACATCCTATTCTAAAACGGTCTAATGAAGCAATGTTTTTTTGGGGGGATTAGGCTTAGTAGCAATACGTGGATAAGGTATAAACAGTTTTTTAATCCTGTTAAAGATGAGGCAAAAGATACCAAAGGAACATTCAAACTCACATGCTGAAAACAAACTGACAATCAATGCCATCACAAAAAACAAATGTGCAAGTTATATGTAATTATATTTTTTAAGCTACTACATACATGAAATAAAACTGAGATAATGTCTGAAATGTTTCTAGAGGAAATCAATAAGTAATCATCAATTTTTTTGTTGCTGTTGCTTTTCATGGCAGAAAGAGTATTGCCTCCAATAAGTTTTAAATTTATAGTCGTATTTACAGTTCTTTTTAGGAAATGAACATAAAAGTTTATGATGCAGCCTAAAACAGTCAACAAGTTCTCATCTATTTAAAGTCATATGAAACAAGAAGTAATTGTAACAGGATGCTGTTACGAAGTCTCCCAAACAAAGCTCCGATAACTCCCCATTCATATGGTCCCATGTTCATTTGATTTGATTTTTTGTCCCATACAAGAATATATATGGCTTACGAGTAGGGATCTCAACCATTTACAAGTTTTCAAACAGAAGGGGGTGGTGGTGACCCCCAGGGACTTTACCTACATTTCATTTGATTTGTTTTATTGTCCCCTACAAGATAATATATGGTTTAGGGGTGGGGATCTGGACCGTTTACAAGATAAAAGTACATTCTCAAATTGAACAGGGAGGGGGTGACCCCCAGGAACTTCCATCTAATTTCATGTGATTTGTTTTATTGTCCCATACAAGAATATATATGGTTTAGGGGTGGGGATCTGGACCGTTTTCAAGTTTTCAAACAAGAGGGGGTGGGGTGACCCCCTATGGACTTCCCTTTTATTTCATTTGATTTGTTTTATTGTCTCCTACAAGAATATATATGGTTTAGGGGTGGGGATCTGGACCGTTTACAAGTTTTCAACCTAGAGGGGGTGGGGTGACCCCCTATGGACTTCCCTTTTATTTCATTTGATTTGTTTTATTGTCCCCTACAAGAATATATATGGTTTAGGGTTGGGGATCTGGACCGTTTACAAGTTGTCAACCTAGAGGGGGTGGGGTGACCCCCTAGGGACTTCCCTTTTATTTCATTTGATTTGTTTTATTGTCCCCTACAAGAATATATATGGTTTAGGGGTGGGGATCTGGACTGTTTACAAAATAATAGTACATTCTCAAATTGAACGGGGTAGGGGTGACCCCCAGGAACTTCCATCTAATTACATGTGATTTGTTTCATTGTCCCCTACAAGAATATATATGGTTTAGGGGTGGGGATCTGGACCGTTTACAAGTTTTCAAACAAGAAGGGGTGGGGTGACCCCCTAGGGACTTCCTTTTTATTTCATTTGATTTGTCTTATTGTCCCCTACAAGAATATATATGGTTTAGGGGTGGGGATCTGGACCGTTTAAAAGTTTTCCAACAAGAGGGGGTGGGGTGACCCCCCAGGGACTTCTTTTTTATTTCATTTGATTTGTTTTATTGTCCCCCACAAGAATATATATGGTTTAGGGGTGGGGATCTGGACTGTTTACAAGATAATAGCACATTCTCAAATTGAAGGGGGTGGGATGACCCCCCAGGGCATCCCCCTATATTTCATGTGAATTATTTTATTGTCCTATTATCATTTCTGAAGACTGTATGTATCTATCACTTATAGTTTTCAAGTTATATTCATTTAAAAAATTTTGAAAATAAAATCCCATAGGGTTCTATAGTAAAACCCTCCCTGCTTTCTACCCCCCAAAATACCCCTTAATAGACCCCAATGCACAAACGAAAGATTGATGGCTCACCTAGACATATTAGTCTACCATTTTATGAAACCCTAAGTAAATCTGACAAGTGGTTTTGGAGAAACGCTGCGGACAAGTTCATTTTTTAAAGTGGCGGAAGAAAAAGAAAAAGAAGAAGAATAATAAAAACTAGAATTGCCATTGCAAGCAATAGCGGATGTCACCCTTCCCCTATTGCCACTAAGCGGCATCCATTTGAAAACAATTTAACAGTGAATGCAGGTCAACGCATTACAATATATCTTTCTGTAACTGTTCAGTTCATTTTGAGCAATGTCAAAAGTTTCACATTTCTTCTGTTTCCATGGCAACGGCAGCCATTTTGAAAATTTAAAGTCAAAAGTCTCATCTATACATGCCAGTCAACAATAATATTAAGTTTCATTAAGTTTGGAGCGACTTGAAAATATTTGACATTTCTTCAGTTTCCATGGCAACGGTGGCCATTTTGGAAATTCCAACTCCAAAAGTCTCATTCAGACTTGCCAGTCGACAATCATATTAAGTTTCATCAATTTTGGAGCATTTTGAAATTTTTGAAATATTTGATCCTGTATCCATGGTAACATAGTAGTTCCAATGATTGTCAAAATCATACAAAACCTGTATATAGTGGACAACTATATTGCATGAAAATTTTATGATTTTAAGTTCAAGCATACCAAAGTTATTTACCAAACACAGACGTTTTTTGAGCATTTTGACGTTTTTGCATTGTTTCCATGGAAACGGCAGACATTTTGGAAATTCCAACGCCAAATTCCACATCTACCAAAGTTGCTCATCGTTATGCTAAAGTTTTCAAAAAATTGGAGCATTTTCATATTTTTGACATTTTTGGTGTAGTTTCCATGGCAACATAGTAGTTCCAATGATTGCCAAAATTCTCTAAAAGCAGTATATGGCTGCCACCTACATTGTATTAAAATATAATGATTCTGAGTTTAAGCATCTCCAAAATATTCACCAAAACCAAAAAGTGAAATTTTTCACATTTGTTCCGTTTCCATGGTAACGGCGGCCATTTTTTACCATTCCATAGCAAGGTGCACAACTTCAGATGGGGGTCCTCATTATAGTAGAGTTCCATCAACATTGGTTCCATTTTACTACAAAAAACCTGACGGACAAAAAAAGGTGGAAGAATAATAATAACTAGAATTGCCATTGCAAGCAATAGCGGATGTCACCCTTCCCCTCATTGCCACTAAGCGGCACCCATTTTAAAACAACTTAACAGTGAATGCAGATCTATGAATTGCAATATATCTTTCTGTAAATTTTCAATACAATAACAGCATTGTCAAAAAGTTTCACATTTCTGCTGTTTCCATGGCAACGGCAGCCATTTTGAAAATTCCGAAGTCAAAAGTCTCATCTATACATGCCAGTAAACAATAATATTAAGTTTCATTAAGTTTGGAGCATTTTGAAAATATTTGACATTTCTGCAGTTTCCATGGCAACGGTAGCCATTTTGGAAATTCCAACTTCAAAAGTCTCATGCAGACTAGACAGTCAACAAATATATTAAGTTTCATCAAGTTTGAAGCATTTTGAAGTTTTTGAAATTTTTGACATTTTGGCTGGTTTCTATGGTAACACAGACCATTCCAAATTTTTAATGGCAGATACTCCATTGGTACATGGAAGGGAACATACCATCAGAGTTTCAATGAATTTGACCTACCATTTTAAGGAAGTAAATGCCACTTTTAAGGTTTTTTAAAGCGTTTTGACCATTTTTGCCTTGTTTCCATGGTAACACAAGACATTTTCAAAATTCCAACGCCAAATTGCACATTTACCAATGTTGCTCATCGTTCCTGTGAAGTTTCATTAAATTTGGAGCATTTTGATATTTTGGAAATTTTTGGTGTAGTATCCATGGCAACATAGTAGTTCCAATGAATGCCAAAAATCATCCAAAACAAGTATATAGTGGGCACCTACATTGTATCAAAATATAATGATTCTAAGTCTAAGCATCTCCAAATAATTCCCTAAAACCAAAAAGTGGAATTTTTCACAATTTTTCCGTTTCCATGGTAACGGCAGCCATTTTTAATGGTCCTATGACCTACTGCAACCCGAAATTTTGTGTTCCTCATTATAGTTGACTATCACTAAGATTGGTTCCATTGCCTTCAAAAAATCTGCCGGACAAAAATCATTGGAAGAATAAGAAGAATAATAATAACAAAGAAACGGAGGAAAAGCAATATGTCACCCGACATTGTCGATCGGGTGACATAATAACTAGAATTGCCATTGCAAGCAATAGCGGATGTCACCCTTCCCCCTATTGTCACTAAACGGTAGCCATTTCAAAACAACTTAACAGTGAATGCAGATCTATGAATTGCAATATATCTTTCTGTAAATTTTCAGTACAATAAGAGCATTGTCAAAAGTTTCACATTTCTGCTGTTTCCATGGTAACGGCAGCCATTTTGAAAATTCCTAAGTCAAAAGTCTCATCTATACCTGCCAGTTATCAATAATATTAAGTTTCATTAAGTTTGGAGCATTTTGAAAATATTTGACATTTCTGCAGTTTCCATGGCAACGGTGGCCATTTTGGAAATTCCAACTTCAAAAGTCTCATGCAGACTTGACAGTGAACAAATATATTAAGTTTCATAAATTTTGGAGCATTTTGAAAATTTTTTGAAATTTTTGACATTTTGGCTGGTTTCTATGGTAACACAGACCGTTCCAAATTTCTAATGGCAGATACTACATTGGTACATGGGAGGGAACATACCATCAGAGTTTCAATGGATTTGACCTACCATATTAAGAAAGTAAATGCCACTTTTAGGTGTTTTTTGGACCATTTTGACCTGTTTTGCCTTGTTTCCATGGTAACACAAGACATTTTCGAAATTCCAACGCCAACTTACATATCTACCAATGTTGCTCATCGTTACTGTGAAGTTTCATTAAATTTGGAGCATTTTGATATTTTGGAAATTTTTGGTGTAGTATCCATGGCAACATAGTAATTCCAATGAATACCAAAAATCATCCAAAACAAGTATATAGTGGGCACCTACATTGTATCAAAATATAATGATTCTAAGTTAAAGCATCTCCAAATAATTCACCAAAACCAAAAAGTGGAATTTTTCACATTTGTTCCGTTTCCATGGTAACGGCAGCCATTTGTAATGGTTCTATGACCTACTGCAACCCGAAATTTTTTGTTCCTCATTATAGTTGACTATCACTAAGATTGGTTCCATTGTCTTCAAAAAATCTGCCGGACAAAAATCATTGGAAGAATAAGAATAATAACTAGAATTGCCATTGCAAGCAATAGCGGATGTCACCCTTCCCCTCATTGCCACTAAGCGGCAACCATTTCAAAAACTTTTAACAGTGAATGCACATATTTGCATGGCAATTCATCTTTCTGTAAATTTTCAGTACATTCAGAGCATTTTAGAAAATTTCACATTTTTGCTGTTTCCATGGCAACGGCAGCCATTTTGAAAGTTTCAAAGTCAAAAGTCTCATCTCTACTTGCCAGTTAACAATAATATCAAGTTTGATAAAGTTCAAAGCATTTTATAAATGTTTGACTTTTTTGCAGTTTCCATGGCAACGGTTGCCATTTTGGAAATTCCATCTTCAAAAGTCCCATCCAGACTTGCCAGTCTACAAACATATTAAGTTTCATCAATTTTGGAGCATTTTTAAATTTTTGAAAATTTTGACATTTGTGATGGTTCCTATGGCAACAGAGACCATTCCCAAAATTTAATGGCATATACTTCATTGGTACATTGGAGGGACCATACCATCAAAGTTTCGATCAATTTGACCTACCATTTTAAGAAAGTAAATGCCACTTTAAGGTTTTGGGACCATTTTGACCTGTTTTGCATTGTTTCCATGGTAACGGCAGACATTTTCGAAATTCCAACGCCAAATTCCACTTCTACCAATGTTGCTCATCGTTACTGTGAAGTTTTATAAAATTTGGAGCATTTCCATATTTTGGAAATTTTTGGTGTAGTATCCATGGCAACATAGCAGTTCCAATGATTGCCAAAATCATCCCAAAGCAGTATATAGTGGGCACCTACATTGTATCAAAATCTAAAGATTTTAAGGTTAAGCATTATCAAACAATTCACCTAACTCCAAAATTATATTTTTTCACCATTTTTCTGTTTCCATGGTGATGGCAGCCATTTTTTAGTTCCAAAGTCAAAAAGTCAAAAGGAAATTCAGGGTTCCTTGTTATAGTGCATCATCATTCAGATTGATTCCTTTAGCTCTGAGAAAGCGGGCGGACAAAATTAGGTGGAAGAAAAATAATAATAACTAGATTTGCCATTGCAAGCAATAGCGGATGGCACCCTTCCCCTATTGCCAGGTGAGCGGTAGCCATGGTTACGGCGGCCATTTTGGAAATTCCAAACTCAAAAATCAAGTCTATATGAGCTGAGCAACATTTGTTTTAAATTTCAATAAATTTGAAGCATTTTTAAGTTTTTCGTATTTTTGCTGTTTCCATGGTAACGGCGGCCATTTTGAATATTCCAAAGTCAAACCCCCGCTGCAATTTTTTCCCTCCACAATCATATACCATTTAATGTCTCTAGAATAAATTAAACATTGATGTTCTAGAATGTTCTGTGAAAATTCAAAGTTTTGACCTTTTTGCATTGTTTCCATGGTAACAAGAGCGATTTTGGAAATTCCAACGCCAAATTCCACATCTTCCAATGTTGCTCATCGTTACTGTGAAGTTTCATTAAGTTTGGAACATTTTGAGATTTTTGAATTTTTTGGAGTAGTTTCCATGGCAACATAGTAGTTCCAATGAGTGCCAAAAATCATCCAACACCTGTATATAGTGGGCACCTACATTGTATTAAAATATAATGATTCTGAGTTAAATAGTATCCAAATAGTTCACCAAAACAAAAAACTGGATTTTTTCACATTTGTTCCGTTTCCATGGTAACGGCAGCCATCTTGAAAGTGCCAACCCCAAAAAGCAAATCTTCATCTGGTGGTTAACATTATGGTATAGTACCATCTTCTTGGGTCCATTCACATTAGAGTTCCAGACTGGACAAAAATGTGTGGAAGAAAAATAATAATAAAAATAAAAACAAAAAGAAACGTAGAATAACAATATGTCACCCAAACTCCGTTTAGGGTGCCATAACTAGAATTGCCATTGCAAGCAATAGCGGATGTCACCCTTCCCCCATGTGCCACTAAGCGACAGCCATTTCAAAACAACTTAACAGTGAATGCAGATCTAATGATTGCAATATATTTTTCTGTAAATTTTCAGTAAAATAAGAGCATTGTCAAAAGTTACACATTACTGCTGTTTCCATGGCAACGGCGGCCATTTTGAAAATTCCAAAGTCAAAAGTCTCATCTATACATGCCAGTTGACAATAATATTAAGTTTGATTAAGTTTGGAGCATTTTGAAAATATTTGACATTTCTGCAGTTTCCATGGCAACGGTGGCCATTTTGGAAATTCCAACTCCAAAAATCTCATGCAGACTTAACAGTCAACAATCATATTAAGTTTCATTACTTTTGGAGCATTTTGAAATTTTTGAAATTTTTGACATTTTGGCTGGTTTCTATGGTAGCACAGACCATTCCAAATTTCTAATGGCAGATTCCACATTGGTACATGGGAGGGAACATACCATAAGAGTGTCAATGGATTTGACCTACCATTTTAAGGAAGTAAATGCCACTTTTTAAGGTTTTTAAAGCGTTTTGACCGTTTTGCCTTGTTTCCATGGTAACACAAGACATTTTCGAAATTCCAACGCCAAATTCCACATCTATCAAAGTTGCTCATCGTTATGCTAAAGTTTCAAAAAATTTGGAGCATTTTGATATTTTTGAAATTTTTGGTGTAGTATCCATGGCAACATAGTAGTTCCAATGAATGCCACAAATCATCCAAAAGAAGTATATAGTGGGCACCTACATTGTATCAAAGTATAATGATTCTGAGTTTAAGCATCTCCAAATTATTCACCAAAACCCAAAAATTTAATTTTTCACATTTGTCCCGTTTCCATGGTAACGGCAGCCATTTTTAATGGTCTTATGACCTACTGCAACCCGGAATTTTGGGTTCCTCATTATAGTCAACTATCATTAAGATTGGTTCCATTGTCTCCAAGAAAACTGCCGGACAAAATCATTGGAAGAATAATAATAATAATAGTAAAGAAACAGAGGAAAAGCAATATGTCACCCGACATTGTCGATCGGGTGACATAATAACAAAGAAACGGAGGAATAACAATATGTCACCCGACATTGTCGATCGGGTGACATAACAAAGAAACATAAGAAAAGCAATATGTCACCCGACATTGTCGATCGGGTGACATAATAATAAGAACTGAGCAAAAACAATAAGTCTCCAAACTTTGTTTGGGAGACTTAACGAGTGACTGGTGAAAAATAGTGTTTATCCAATTCTTGAACCAATGCATGTGTATTTCATAAACTAAGTCTTCTGTGGAGGCTTTTATCATTTTATAAACAAATTATAGAATTTTCTTGAGAAAAAAGTATATGTACATAAGTTTTATTATAAAAACTAACCCTTTCAGTGATAAACAAAACTTATGCATTATTTTTTTTTATTTGAAGTTTCATATGACTTTAATATTTTAAACTGATCATAATCACAACATGCTAATCTTGATTAGTTTATACCAACTTATTTCTAATCTTTAATTTTGTATTTTTCAGATTGTGTTGTTTAACATTCCACTACTCTTAATGACTGGATACATTATACATTATACAAGACAGATGTCTCAGAAACACCATATACCAAGGTTCCACAAACTTAAACATATATATATTCCATTTTTATCTCTAGTCATCGTTAATACTTTAATAGCTATTACAGAGTTCCCAGCAGCTTATGGAAGCAAAGCAATGATACTGGGTCCTGTTCGTACTGGATCTATATTTCTGTCATTTGTAGCATACCATTTAGCTCAGAAACATGCATTAGCTATCCCAGCATTTCATAAAGTCGAAAAGGATTAATTTCAGCAGCATACTACATATACTATGAATTCATTGTTTCATTGGATACCAATTTTCATGGATTTCGTGGTTACGGGTGAACCACAAAATTTAATTTTCAACGAATACCAAATTTTCTAAAGGCTTTTATGTAGACTTTGGCAAAACCATGAAATTAAATATCCTTGAACATGCAAGTTTTCCTAAATCCACGAAAATAGGTACCCACAAAAATAAATGAATCCACATTAAATTTCCGGTGAATTATGTTTTACTCAGGATTTATCTTACAAAAGCATGTACCGTTATTTATTTATTAACGATTTTTTATATGTATGCCAATTGTCAGAGCCAATGAGTTATTGCCCTTTTGAAATTTAAGAATTTTTTACTCAGTTTTTTACCCAACTTTGTGATAATGTCACTTTTAATGATTCATTATTAGTAAATTTTTAATTCCTTGTATACAAATGTCACCGTGCATGTGTTTAGTCAAGGGAAGATTTTGTGATTTAAAGCTTCACATAATAATTGTCTATTGGTAAAAACTTAATATTGTCATTAACCTGGAGATAAACTCATCATAGTTACCAGGATTAAAAATTTGTATGTACGTCAGATGCACGTTTTGTTTACAAAAAAGTATAAAAGGCCAAATTAAGTACAAAGTTGAAGATCAGTAAGGACCCAACATTCCAAACTCTTTATTTTTTTGATTTGCTACCTCATTGATTGATACCTCATATCTTTTTTTATTCACATACATGTATGTATAGGGTATTCCAGTTCACTTAAGTTTTCCAGAAATAGAGGTACTTGTTCTGCCAAGCAGACATGTCCATTCAATATGGTTCTAAAATTATGATGATGACCAAGGATAAATCCAAATTGTATATCTCTCAAGGTCAAATGTCAAAACTTACATGGACGGTAATGGACAGATAGTACTGAAACAGAGTAAGCTCATTGGTCAATTTTAAAACAGTCATTATATTATCAAAATTTGAGAATTAGATTTAAGTATTTTATTATTTTAATTTTTATCTGAGTTGCGGTATTTGTGATTATCATTAAGGGCTATTCAAGAAAAAAATTTATGGGGGGGTTGGAAGGCACAGTGTACCTAATAATAATACATGGGTGATGGGTATCAGAGCAACTTTTCACACTACAATGCACTATAATTCTCAATTACAATTGTCTGGGTCAGTGGGTGGCGGGTGCTGACAAAAACTGCCTTCCAACCCCCCCCCCCCCCATACATTTTTTTATGGAATAGCCCTAAGTAAAAATTGTGATTCTTTTGGTTTCTGTTATATTTGTTTATGAATATGTAAATACTTTAATTCTTCCAGGCAGAACAGGATTTTATCTGACCAGATTTCATAGCATTATTGATAATTTCATTTACTTTAAAGTGTTCAATTATGATTTTGAGCATTACAAACAAATATTTCAAAATTTGTCATAATTTTATTTAAAGATAAATAGTCTTGCCACAAGATTCACTTTAGACAGTGTTTTTACCACTGGATGTTAAGTTTCCATTAATTAGTCATCATCTGTGATAGTTATTATTGTAAATGTTATGTAATTTATGGATATTTTAATAAAATGGTTGAAGGTAGTGTTTTTATGTTTTGGTAGTCAGAACAGTTTATACTGAACAGGGGAAAACCAGCCATTTTAAGAAGGGGGTTTCTAACTTTACATCCCCATTCAAATGCATTGATTGACCAAAAAAAAAAGAAGTGGTTCTAACCCCAAACCCCTCCACTCTGGAATCTGGATCTGCCACTGTTGTAAATAGAGTAATGTTCAGTAATCAGTGCTATAACTTTATGAACTTTGTTGATATTTGATTTTCAATCTAAACAACTTTGGTAAGCAATTCACAAACGGAAAGATAAAAGGACATTTCCCTTTTCTACATTTGAAAATGCCTGTACCAAGTCAGGAATATGACAGTTCTTGTCCATTCGTTTTTGATGCGTTTTGTTATTTGATTTTGCCATGTGATTATGGACTTTCCGAATTGATTTTCCTCTGAGTTCAGTATTTTTGTGATTTTACTTTTTCCTACAATACTGATGTTTCTGACAAAGAAACATATCTTTCAGGATTGTCTAAAACAAATTGCGTTTGCACCAGTTGGGGGTTTGCACCAACTTAAAATTGGTTACAATACATAAGAGATTTACTTCTTCACGTTGAATGTCATTGCTTTTAAATGAATCAAAAGGTTATACAAATGTTGAAAATTCCATATAAGAATAAAATAAATGAAGATAAAAAAAAATTAAGGATTTTCAAGGATTTTCAAGGATTTTATTTGTTGCAAACAGGTTTGGTAAACTGTGTCAAACACTGGTTTAATGTTTAATAAAAAAACAACTCATCATAAAACTATACATTCTCTTACACCTCCACTATTGTCCTTAAAAAAAATCTGATTTAATGAAGTTTACCATCTGCTAGAATGTTAACCTCAATAAATTCTATTCTAATCACCATTGAAAAAAATTCCAGTGATTTTTTTCTAATTCCATGAAAATTCAAATTCAAATGTTCAATCAAAATTCTACAGAGAATATGTCGCTAATTTGTTTTTGTTTCAGCATCTATCATGAATATTCAATACATATATTCAAAACAAAGGTATGCTTAGAATTCAATCATGTGAGTATATGGTCCATTGGTGTCTGTCCTAAACACTTGTCTGTTACCATATGTACCACTTTGTACAGAAACATTAGGATTGTTTTGTTTAACTATGTCATTACACGATTGCACAAATTCATCATACAGTTTTTTGCCTTCCTCTTTATCAATGTTTTTATGATACTGCATCAATTTTCCCTTCAGTGTACCTCCTAATGTTGCTTGTGGTACAATCAACACATCTCCTGGTAGTTCTAGTATGGATACTAATTTCCCTTCATCATTTGCACTAAGTCTGGTATTTAATGCTGCTTTAGCTGAAATTATAATCAGACAAGTGCATAATTGAAAAATAGGAATCTAGTATCTGTTCTAAAAATATCAATGATGTAATTGTTAAAAGTAATTTTTAAATTGGAGTTATCTTCCTTTGTCCTTAATTGTAGTGGCTTGAGATTTAAATACACTTTTTAAATATATGGTCCACACTGCTGTAAGGACTTCATAAATATAATCTAATGATAGTACCTGACAACCTTAGTTGTGTACAATGTAAAAATCTCAGTCAACACCTTCTGCAAAGACAGGTAGACAGCATGCACAGTCACAACGGTCATGCAATACTCAACAAGTAACACATCAATAAAAATACTTTTACTTCAATGATCTTCAATTTCAAAAAGAGTCCTCAGTTTTTTTCCACAGCATGTCAACCATTTTTATGCTAAATGATTATATTTACCCATTTTGGACACTGTGTCGGATGTTGAACCTTTCAGGAAGCATATATACACTATCAAACCTCTTCCAATCTAGCGAAATAATAAATAAAAAAATTACAAGGTATTAAAACTAGAGGCTCTAAACAGGCCTGTGAGGCTCACCTATGTACATGTGCATATTCATCAAAGAAAACACTCCAACATTCACTGGTGGTAAGCGGATGGTCGTAACTAAAAGTTACGACCATCCGGAGATGGGAGACAACTCTAGGGATAAGTTTTTCTTTTCCGATTTTCGTGCACTAAAAGGTTCATTTGAACCAAACCGCTTGTCTCGTACATACTATTCGGCAGTCCGGTGATATTAAAACCATATTTGATGCCTTAAAACATTCCAATTTTCGTAAAATAGTCATTCAAAAATTCAAGCATGATGGTCGTAACTACAAAAACAAAAATATTGAGGATGGTCGTAACGTAAATTTGTGATGGTCGTAACTAAGATAAATAAGACCGAATAAGGCAAGTCAAGAGTTTTAAACGTTTCTTTTACTATATGAATACTAGTATTTTATATGATGTATTTCTGAAGAATTTTTTTCTTTTTTTACATACAATGCAAAATAAAGCAATTTCAATGCGTGTAACACTTCAAATCAAAAATTTTAAAAGTTTTCAAATATTAGTTTTGGGGGAATTTTGATTAAAGTTCGATTTGAAATTCCAAATTTTTCAAATGTCTTGTACCGAACCATTCAAGAGTTCTAAACGTGTCTTTTGTTATATGAATATATTATATCATATTATATATTTGTGAAGTTGTTTTCACCAAATAATAAAATCTAAATGGAGAGAGGGATACCTGTAAAAAAAAAAATTGGAACGAATCGAACGAAACAATAAAAAATGAAATGAACAGTTATATATTCTGAAAATATTATGTATAAAATCAACAAAGAGGCAAATAGTTGAATTAATGTAAACGGTTAAATTTATTCACAATGTAAATTTCTCAAAAGTGGAGAATTCATTTTAAAAAAAGAAACACAGCTCTGGTTATGATAATTCTTAGTTAGAAATAAAAAGCACGAAAGTTTTTTTCGTTTGGAATTCGCATCTATTGAAAATATAAACGTTGAGGATGTACCTACTAGTTGATTTTTTTAAATCTTCAATTTAAGAATGATACATTAAGTCGAAAGAGCATTAATAAGGAGTCAAAATAAGCTTAAAATATTGATAGGTTATGAAGGTCGTTATCGAGACTAGAGCATACCCGCGAATTCGCAGGTCCGTACCTGAGTTAAAGAACATACGCTTTATTTTTAGCCTGGATGCTTAGACGTCATATTGTTGTTGGTGAAATCAAGCTGATAATCAGGTGCACAGTAATGTCCAATGACGAAGTCCATGAGTAGCTTGTAGCCATTCATACCATGTAAACATATAACTTACACATGATTTTCAACCTACATACCGGGATTTGTATGCAATAGTTGCCGCAGTACATTTAGTTTGACCTAAGTCCTTGTAACATTATCCTGGCTACAAGCTTAAGCCTGGCTACAAACTAGTATTTTATTTTACTCTTAAATTCAGTGCATGTAGCAGTGTAAAGTATATATCAACAATATTCCTGGGTTGAGTTCAAAATCGTAGCAGCTACGTAGCCGCTATCAATGTCTATGTAACAACTAGTCTATAGCTACATGCTCAAAAGTCAAAATCTACGTAGCACTACGTAGCAGCTACGATACTGAACTCAACCCTGACTCAGAAGTGCATTTGTGGATTCTATTTCCTCATGAACGATCAAAAGACGAATATTTGAAGGCCAATAGTTTATAAGACAATAACAATTTAAAGTCAAGGAGTAAAAAAGACTCAAAGACTCAAAGACTTATAAGAGCTGCAATAGATGATTTAAAGATGATTGTTCAGAATTGTGCGTTTAATAATTTCATCTGCCGACATGATTGGAGATAAAAAAAAAAGTCGTAAATAAAAAAAACACTAAAAACAAATATAAGGGAGTAGACGTGCATTTAATAATTTCATGCCTTAACGTACAGAAAAAAAATAATAATTCTCAACCCTAACATACTGTTTAGCTTAATGCGAGTTGATTAGTTTTCACTGTTGCTCCTAAATGATGAGCGTTTGAAATCCATCAGAAATGTGTATGTTTAATAATTCTCTCGCTTAATTTCTGCATATCATTACCAGAGTAACAAATAAGATTGTTTGTAGTAAATCATATATTACATCTGAGTCTATTACCTTTACAATTAAAATACATTAATAAAAATTTGTCTAAATACTCGAGTTACGGTCATCTTTCAAAGTTACGACCATCTTGTGTCGGTTACGACCATCATCCAAAATGTTATAGTTGAAGTTACGACCATCACACATTTAAAGTTACGACCATCATGCTTGAATTTTTGAATGACTATTTTACGAAAATTGGAATGTTTTAAGGCATCAAATTTGGGTTTAATATCACCGGACTGCCGAATAGTATGTACGAGACAAGCGGTTTGGTTCAAATGAACCTTTTAGTGCACGAAAATCGGAAAAGAAAAACTTATACCTAGAGTTGTCTCCCATCTTCGGATGGTCGTAACTTTTAGTTACGACCATCCGCTTACCACCAGTGAACATTGCAAACGAGATTATAATTCATGAAAAAAAATCTATTTTGTTGATCTTGTATAGCTGATCATTAGGCTGTTTAGTTTCTCTGCACTTTTTTAGTTTTCACTCAAAACCAGAAAAAGGATAAAACAAAAAAACATCAGTTATGGAAAATCACTCTTATAAAGAGTGACGGTCTACTAACTATATCTGTAAAAATCGTCATTAAAGGGCAATAACTCCAATGAGGAGTTGTTGGACGATCATCCTCCATATTGTAGATCTTGCCTAGCTGATATTGGTATCGGAGGCCAACATGGTGTTCTAAGTAGTTCTACTACTGTAATAACTAGCCAGTCATCACTTAGGTTGTAAGACTTGTAAGTTCGAACCCCGCTCGTGCAGGTGCACTCGACTCCATCTTAATTGACTAGGATTATCAGTTTTCCTATCGAAGGTAGGTGGTTTTCTCCAGGCACTCCTGCTTCTCCACCCATAAAACTGACCGCCGCGAAAGAGCCCAAAAGTGGCGCTTAACCACCAACAATTAACCTTAAATTCATGGCTATAGCTACTGAGGACTTGATAGTCTGAAAAAAAATCAGGCTCCCATAATTCGATTTTCTTTTGTATTCCTTGAGAGTGTAGATTCCAATATGGGCAGCATTTCCGTGATACAGATTTCTCCTTGATTTAAATTGAATCACACATGAAACGTTTTTTTTTAGATACAAGTGACAACTATACATGCACTTGACGTATATCAGTATATGTCAGGTTGTCAATGCAGCTATTAAAGGTTGACTAGAACTCTTCGTATGGATATATCGGTCCCATTTAGTGCCTTTAGTATGGCATAAATTTATTACTCAATAACAATCAGAGCTTGGTAACAGGCTGCGTAATACGGAATAATGAGACTAGAAACAGCAAAAGTTGAGTGTCGAGATCGATTTTTTTTTGTAGATTGAAAAGTTCCTCTACAACACCATCTGTTTTTATTGCATGATCCCCATCAAAATGTTGACACAATTTCATTTTGCCCCATCACCCAACCCCTTTATCAGCTACTTTATTTATGAAACAAATTTAATATAGTTGTTATAACATTAACGGTACCAATTTTCCTGCACCAGATGCGCATTTCGACAATACATGTCTCTTCAGTGATGGTCGTGGCCAAAATATTTGAAATCCAAAGCTTATATAAAAGATGAAGAGCTATCAATCCAAAAGGTCCAAAAAGTATAGCCAAATCCGTGAAAGGAATCAGAGCTTTGCATGAGGGAGATACATTCCTTAATTTATAATAATTTTCTAACATTTTGTAACAACAAATTTTAATAACACAAAAAAATCCGTATTTTCATGCCAGTACCGAGGTACTGCATGCCTACTGGGCTGGTGATACCCTCGGGGACCAACAGTCCACCAGCAGAGGCATCGATCCAGTTATGTTACCTGTCTGAGACTGTACATGGGAATTTCAAAGATTTAATCCAATTTAGTTTATTATCACACTTTCTGCAGGAACGAAAACAAAATGTCTATCAAACTCCTATTTGTTTTTACATCCCACTGAGACTGATGCCAAACCTTAAAACTTTTCCAACTGCACAGACGAGAAATACTTTGGTGAAAACACAGCCATTATTGTCTATTTGTAACATAAGGTATTGGATCCGCTCTTTGGTCGTTTTATGAAACTGAAACATGTGAAAACATGCAAAAGGGGTATAAACCAACGAGACAATGTTCAACCCATTGGTACATGAGAATTTTGCTATTGTCCAAATTTTATTTCTTTTTAAGCAGTGTTTTTGCTTTTCTTATTTTACTGTGGTCCTTAGTGACAGAGTGGTGTCAAAAGGTCAGCTACTACATGTTTATCTGTCATCCCGATGATGTGAGTTCGAACCCTGCACGTGGCAGGTGCGTTCGACTGTTACTGTTACTGGTAATTTCCTCCTCTCAGGAGCACTCCCAAAGGGATACATCAATGTACTCGACTCGAATCTTAATTTCTATGATTGTTTATAGTTCCTGCCAAAGTTCTAATTTAAGTTATGTACAAAACTTGAATGTCTTCCTTGTAACCACAGGAAATTTATAATTCTTCCATACCTTAACCAAAAAGTAAAATAACAAAATAACCGAACTCCGAGAAAATTGAAAACGAAAAGTCCATAAACAAAGAATCCGGGTCCGTTCGCGCCCATTTACGTTTGCACCCACTCATGTTCGCCCCCTTTCATTTTCGCACCCTACATGTTCGCGCCCAATTTTAATTGGTTTTGTGTTTAATAACTTTGTAATCAAGTTTTGGCAAGTAGTATTCTTATAAGTATGATTGTTTTCATGGTCTCAAAATAAAGTGAGACAGCATTTTTTTTTGTGTTGAATAAATCTTAATCATGTTTTGGATAGTGTATTGTTAAAAAAAATTGTATTCCTTTCTAAATAAAGTGGGATTCTGTCAACGTTTTATTTTGTGTTGAATTACTGTTTATCATGTTTTGGTTAGTGTATTGCTATAACTTTTGTTTCAATGACTTGTTTCAAAATGAAGTGAGATTCTGACTACGTTTCTTTTTTCTTTTTTTTTGTATGTTGATTAAATTTTATCATGTATAGTAATATATAATAGTGTATTGTTTCATTATTTCAGATCAAAGGGACCAAGCTGTTAAAAACAATTATCTTTTGTGTTTTTCATTTAAAATCTTCAATCTTTTACTCATACCAAGCTATAAATACATTCAGTATTTACACGAAAGCAATTAAAAACAACAATCATGATTTTCCAATAATTCAACTCGAATTTGAATTAAAATTGGGCGCGAACGAGTAGAGTGCGAACGGACCTTGGGTGCGAACGTGCGAGGTGCGAACGTGTAGGGTGCGAAAGTATATTGGGCGCGAACGGACCTGATACCATAAACAAATATCAAAACCAAAGGCACAAACACATCAAACGGTTAATCATCGGAGATATAACAACACTGTCACATTCCGGCATGACTTGGTATTATATTAATTTTATTTGTATGTAGGTAAAACAAATCAGAGACAATGATGCTTATAACAACACTATCAATTAAAAACCAAAACAGCTTGTACTGAGCTTTCAAACTAGACTAAATCATAGCAAAGCACCGAGTTTAAACAGTCGTAGTGGAACCGGCAATGTTGAAACTATAAAAACCATAAACTATAGTAAGCCTAATCTAATTTGGCTCACCTCAACAAACTGTGCTTCTTCTGTGTCGGATTTTGGCTGAACTTGCAGCCGTGCTGACAAGCATTGTTGAAGTACAGTTCTGGCTTTTTTGTCTTCAGACTTTTCAGTACTCATTTCTCGATGAGACGGTTTTGGGATTTGCGAAATTATGGAACTTGCGGTACAATTTGACTTTCAGTATACAAATAAGCGAAAAACACAACTGAATGTACCCCAGTGTACTTTTCGACTAAACTAATATTCAACAGAAGTCAAGATAAGAACTTTCAGCGATGTGTTTGATATCTTTAAATACTGAAATCGGAAAAAAATAATATCGGAGCTGAATATTTAATTTTGGTATTCAAGATGTCTGCGCCCATGGGACACGATCGGTCACGACCAAAGCCAAAGGAAGACGACGAGGAAGAAGATCCAGTGGACAAGATGCTTACAAAAACTGGATGCAAAGAATTACATTATCTTGTACAGGTAACTCATAATTTTTACAGTTATTAAATTGGCGCTAAGTTTACTAATCTAACTTCGCATGTTTTGTTTATGTAACAGGTGTTACCAAACCCCAACATTTAATTTAAATAAAGCTACACTGCGATGTACTGGTAATGTATATAATATTGTATCCGATGTAAAGCTTAAGAAAATATGTTTTGTGCCGTCCCTCTTTTTGTTTTCCACTTAAGATTTATTACCACGATCAAACAATCGTTAACAACTTTTTTTACTGTCAACGGTTTCTGCTATGTATAAAAAAAACAAATATCTCTTGTCAGTGTTCAATTCATGATTTTGCTCTCATATCATGCTCATATTTTTAATCGAGTTAGTTTTTAGTTCAATCATGGAAATATTATATTCAATTTAATATCAGAAACGTTCAGACACATGAATCATAATTATCTTAGAAACTCTGTTTCAGATACTGTCTTTTTGTCAAATTTTATAAATCTCAGTGTAAGCTTGACAAAGATATAAATGATATTTGAAATATATATATATTAAAAAAAAAAAACATTTTAAAGTATACACGTACACATTTATGTTGACAACGGCGACGATTGAATCGTTACAAAAAAAAAAGAAAGGGAAAAGTCATTCCGGTTTCCTAAAAGACTTCTATAGTAATTAAAATTCATGATTTATTTTATGTATTTCAATGATATACTTACAGGATTGTATGGGAGAACATAATGATTGGAGGAAATGTCAAAAAGAGGTCACAGAATTCAGGAAATGTATGGAAAAGAAATCATCTTAATATTTTTGAGAAAGGGTGTGTCTTTGCAAGTGAACAATAAATCATCGTAAATATACAATGAAGATTAAAATATCTGTGATATTCAAGATACTTAGAAGAACCATATCTACCTTTTGTGTAACATGTGTAATGACAAATAAAAGATACCTTTCGCTGTTGTTAAATGAAAAAAGATTTCTTTAATGAATTTCAATTCGTCATGATTTACCTTTGTTTTGATTATACATGTACATGTGCAAGAAAGTACAGTTGTTGTATTTGTTGTGTACTATCATGTATCTGCATTAGGCAGCAACCATTTTCTGGGGGGGGGGGGGGGCTATGGATTTTTTTTGGAAAAAAAAGTTTGTTTCCAGTTTTTGGAGAAAAAAATAATTTGTTTTTGATTCAGCTGCCACTATATATATGTAATGCTAAAATTGAAAGAAAAAAATTGTTTTCGACTTGTCGTGAAAAAAATAGATTGCTTTTCGCCACGGGCGAAGAAAAAAAAGTTTGCCCAGAAAAAAATCCATAGCCCCCCCGAAAATCAAATGGTTGCTGCCTTAGTCCTCTATCAATTAACTTAAAGAAAAACACAGTAACAAAGGTGTTGTTATTCGTTCTATTTTGATAATTGTCAATTGTGTAAGGCCGAAAACAAATTTACAATAGATACACAGGTAGGTCCAATAATACAGGCTGTCGTTGCATGAAGGTCGATGTATTTGCTTAGACTACCACTGGAGAATGAGGGTATATGGGATAGGGACAGACTTAAACTTTGCAACGTATCCCTTCAAGAGTTGTTAAAATGATTCTAAACATGCAGAGAGCATGGCTCTCTTTCTACACGATTTAACGTACCTGACTGGACCTCGACTCGTAATTATACTTCCCGCACAGCCAAATTGACGGCCACTTGGCAAGGGTTTCTATTGCCAGTTGGACGAAGATATGTAGTAACCATATTTCTATTGCCGGTCACCCTTGAAGGGAGAACACTTTGACGTATAGTAGCTTCAGTTGTGGTATAGTGCCAATGAGACAACTCTCCATCCAGGTCACGTACAACGTGTGAAAAGTAAATAGACAGCTGGATGTAAGAGGAAGCCTATGTTCTTCATAGACATGGCTTAACAGTTTCTTGGAAGTTCGTCCGTACTTGACACCAATGATGGATTGGAAACAATTGACTGGTTGGTTTTTTGTTTAATGTCTAGTAGCAAAGTTGTCATGTATTTTCCGGACCATTAAACACATAACACTTGAGGGAACTGTTGTACAGACATGAATGGATCTTTATTCATTGTTTTTTTTTATTCCTCGGAAAATGCTTAAACCTCTACCTGTAAACCGGGAAGAAGAATTTTACATCATTCGTATTCAGTATCTCATCAATTAAAGACGGTCTTCAAAGTTATTGTGAAACAGCCTATTCTAGAGGTGGCGTGAATCAGATGTGGATACTTAAAAATTCCAAAGATCTTTTAGAGCACATACAATCTAACTCTCTTTCATCTTGCAATAGTATTAAAACATTTGACTTTTCTACACTTTACACTAGTATTCCACATTCCAAACTAAAAGACAAATTGAAAGAGTTGGTATTGCTTTGTTTTTATAAAAAAAGAATGGACAACGTAGATACAAGTATGAGGATTTGGATGGGGTTAAATGATTAAAGAATAATGCCCTTAAAAATGAAGATTAGAGAATAACGGCAAACAAAATTAAGATAAGAGAAATGCGTGGTCTAATTTTTCGAAGATTAGAGAAATAAGGGGTTAATATTTTGAAGATTAGAGAAAAAATTCGTAAGGGTTCCACGGAACCCAGTGTCTCGCCTACTCTTGCTGTTAATTGCAGACTCAACAAAAATAAGGAAAAACATCAATAAAAATTTCCCTCTCGATACTGTCTTTTGATTGAAAGAAGCTTTGGTAAAAAAATCCAGGATAGTTTATGAATCTAATAAATGTTTTATAAACTTAAATGCAGACTGTATGTAATGTTAACTGGAAGAAAAACTAAGTCCATTTATAAGTAAAATACGGAAAAAGTGAATTTTATTTTTACAAAATTTACTTCTGAATAATATCTTATGATCAGAAACAAGCTTTTGTCTAAGTTAAATCCGGAATAGTTTAAGAACATTATAAAAATTTTAAAAACCACAGAGTGAATGTTTTGTTTCTGGCAAAAAAACTAAGTCCATTTATAAGTAAAATATGGAAAAGTGGAAATTTATTTTTACAAAATTTTCTTCTTGATACTATCTTATGATCATAAGCAAGCTTCTGTCCAAGTTTGGTACAAATCAAGGATAGTTTATGAAAGTTATTAAAAATTTTAAAACTTTAACCACAGAGTGAATGTAATGTTTCCTCGCCGAAAAACTAAGTCCATTTATAAGTAAAATACGGAAAAGTGGAAATTTATTTTTGCAAAATTTTCTTCTTGATACTATCTTATGATCATAAACAAGCTTCTGCCCAAGTTTGGTACAAATCAAGGATAGTTTATGAAAGTTATTAAAATTTTAAAAACTTTAACCACAGAGTGAATGTAATGTTTCCTCACAGAAAAACTAAGTCCATTTATAAGTAAAATACGGAAAAATGGAATTTTATTTTTACAAAATTTACTTCTGGATACTTTCTTATGATCATAAACAAGCTTCTGTCCAAGTTTGGTAGAAATTCAGTATAGTTTAAGAAAGTTATTAAAATTTCAAAAACTTTAACCACAGAGTGAATATTTGTGGACGCCGCCAACGACGACGCCGACGACGACGGAATGTAGGATCGCTTAGTCTCGCTTTTTCGACTAAAGTCGAAGGCTCGACAAAAAGGGGTGAAAATTAAATGTTTACAGAATAACAGACCCCCAATCCAGACCCTCAAGTATCTTGTCTTAGGGAAGGATAAATCCTACATTGTTACGGATCACTCTGATTCAAACAAAAAATTCTCTGAAACTGATATTATCAAGATGCTTGCTTTCTTGATTGACAACATATTTGTTAGCTACCATTTGTTACGTTCGGAGGACGTGTTTTTCAGCAGACTGTCGGCATTCCTTTTGGAAACAATTGTGTCCCATAGGCGGATCCAGCATGACTGGAGCGCCCCCCCCCCCTCCCCCTTAGGAAAAGTTCTGGATCCGCCACTGTGTCCCTCTTCTTGCCGACTTGTTTCTTTGTTATTATGGGGCTGACTTCATATAGGAAGAAAGATAAGAAGTTAGCAATATCCTTTAACTCTACCTTCCGATATATAGATGATGTTCTTTCACTAAATTATTCAAAATTTGGTAACTATGTTGAACGCATCTATCCCATCGAACTAGAGATAAGGGTACAACAGATACAGTTAAGTCGACCTCATATCTTCACTTACATCTAGAAATTGACAATGAGGGTCGGTTGAAAATAAAACTTTACGACAAAAGAATTGATTTCAGATTTCCAATTGTGAACTTTCCATTTCTAAGTAGCAACCTTCCAGCAGCATCTGCATGCGGTATATATCTCCCAATTAATACGATATTTCCGTGCTTGTATTTCCTATCATGATTTTCTTGATAGAGGGTTGCTGTTCACAAGGAAGCTATTAAACCAAGAGTTCCAAATGGTGAAGTTGAAATAATCTTTTCGTAAATTTTACGGACGCCATCACAAGTTGGTTGACCGTTATGGAATAGCCGTTTCACAAATGATATTGGATATGTTCCTTACGTCGTAACTACAATCCCCTTCCCTTTCATGAATGTGACCTACCGAGTTAAACTATTTGCCGGATTTGTTATAACATGAGCAACACGACGGGTGCCACATTTGGAGGATCTGTTTACCCTTCCGGAGTACCCCTAGTTATTGGTGGGGTTTGTGTTGATTATTCTTTAGTTTTCTATGTTGTGTCATGTGTACTATTGTTTGTCTTTCATTTTTAGCCATGGCATTGTCAGTTTATTTTCGATTTATGAGTTTGACTGTCCCTCTGGTATCTTTCGTCACTCTTTTACACATGTATTAATTAGTAAGTTTTCATGATTAAGTACACATAATTATGTGACGTTAGGCGTTCTATGAAAAGTTAAAAACCATTATTCTTTATTTTCAAAAAATTATCTGATCTTTTTTTCAATTTTCATTATAAAAAACCTAACAGGCGTCTTGACACGAAAACAAAAAGATATGTTAATTAATTTTTATACAATAAGACACCCCCCCCCCCCCCCCCCCCCCCCGGATTTAACATCTTCCTATTCACTGGAGTATGCAATATTGAATCTTTTTGCAAGGATTGAACCCCTGTCATCCACTGGAGAATAAGACATCTTTCCCCCAGGATTTAACATCTTCCTATTCAATGGAGTATGCAATATGAAATCTTTTACCCAGGATTTAAGTCTGTCGGACACTGGAGAAGGGGGCCTCCGCGGTGGACGATTGGTCTAAGTAGTTACTACTGTAATCACTAGCAAGGGTTTCTATTGCCAGTTGGTTGGAAGAAGACCTGTAGTAACCATATTTCTATTCCACGGTCACCCTAAAAGGGGGATACTT
This sequence comes from Mytilus edulis, assembly GCA_019925275.1. Classification (NCBI taxonomy): domain Eukaryota; kingdom Metazoa; phylum Mollusca; class Bivalvia; order Mytilida; family Mytilidae; genus Mytilus; species Mytilus edulis. Next base: position 109,493,862 of record CM034350.1, on the reverse strand, counting down.
TGACGTCTAACCATCTTTTTGGGACTTGTTTTATTGAATAGATAAAGATGGTTAAAAGGAGATGTGGTATAGTGCCAATGAGACAACTCTCCATCCAGGTCATGTACAATATGAAAAAAGCAAACAGGCTGGGGCTTACGCCTATGATGTTCCTCATTGACACAATGAGGCCATACCAGCTTCTTTGAAGTGCGTCCGTACATGCAAATATGAGAGTACAAGGAGAAAGGCTGTGGATTTTCTATAAAATTTCCATATGTTTAGCATTGAAGCAACACAAGGGTACATAATCCTTAACCAATATCTAGATTTATAAACTTGTTTTCAGAAAATCATTGCTAGCACTGCATGCAATTATCCTCTATCTATCAAGTACCGAATTGCCAAATACATAATCCTTATTTTTTGTTGTTGCGAATAGTTTTTTTACGGAATATCGTCTACAGACTTATCACAAACGTCCCAAAAAAATTGTCCGGTTTGGGGACGTTTGTGATGATCAATCATGAATTTTCCGTGACTTAACTTTCTTTGTAGCAGATATTAAAAAAAATGACATCTTTCCACAGGATTTAACATCCACCTTATCGTTGGAGTATACAATATAACATCTTTTCCACTGGATTACAACCTGTGCCCTTCACTATAGTATACAATATGACATCTTTCCCCCAAGATTTAACATCAGCCGTCCACTGGATTATACAATATGACATCTTTTTTTCCAAAGATTCAACCTCTGTCATCTATTGAAGTATACAATATGACATTTTCCTCTCAGGATAACAATTTCTGTCGTTCACTTGAGTATACAATATGACATCCCCCCAGGATTCAACCACTCCCTTTCACTGGAGTACACACTATGACATCCCCCCAGGATTCAACCACTCCCTTTCACTGGAGTACACACTATGACATCCCCCAGGATTCAACCACTCCCTTTCACTGGAGTACACACTATGACATCCCCCCAGGATTCAACCACTCCCTTTCACTGGAGTACACACTATGACATCCCCCAGGATTCAACCACTCCCTTTCACTGGAGTACACTCTATGACATCCCCCAGGATTCAACCACTCCCTTTCACTGGAGTACACACTATGACATCCCCCAGGATTCAACCACTCCCTTTCACTGGAGTACACACTATGACATCCCCCCAGGATTCAACCACTCGCTTTCACTGGAGTACACACTATGACATCCCCCCAGGATTCAACCACTCCCTTTCACTTGAGTACACACTATGACACCCCCAGGATTCAACCACTCCCTTTCACTGGAGTACACACTATGACATCCCCCAGGATTCAACCACTCCCTTTCACTAGAGTACACACTATGAAATCGTTCCCCCCGGTATTCAACCTCTGCCTTTCAAGGGAGTACACACTATGACACCCCCCAGGATTCAACCACTCCCTTTCACTGGAGTACACACTATGAAATCGTTCCCCCCAGTATTCAACCTCTGCCTTTCAAGGGAGTACACACTATGACACCCCCCAGGATTCAACCACTCCCTTTCACTGGAGTACACTATGACATCGTTCCCCAGGATTCAACCTCTGACTTTCAAGGGAGTATACAACATGATATGTTTTCCCCATGATCCAACCTCTGCCTTTTAATCATGGTACCTTTGATAACTATATATTTCCCAGGATTCAACCTCGTCCATTGGAGTTTAGAATATGACATCTTTCCCCAGGATTCAACCTCTGCCTTTCACTGGAGTTCACAATATGCCATCTTTCCCTAAGGATTCAACCTCTGTCGTTCATTGGGGTGTACATTGTGATTTCTTTCCCCCAGTATGCAACCTCTGCCTTTCACTGCAGTATACAATACATTTGAATGACAGCTTTGTTTCCAAGTCTCAATAAGAACTTGCTAAATATAAATTTCTTACTTTGGCATCCTCTTTTACATTTTATGCTTCATGGGTTCTTTAAGATGTTCACAGGTTTTTCCAAGATTTAATGTTCATGAATTGTGTATTTCTTGATTAAAACATTAGATGTGTTTGAGCTTTTGATTTTGCCATTTGATTAGGGACTTTCCGTTTAGAATTTTCCTCGGGGTTCAGTATTTTTGTGATTTTACTTTTTACTAGTGTATGATCTGAACATTCCCATGTAGCTAATGTTATCATTTGCTCTCCAAAACACTTGTACAGAATAAATATCTGCTTAATATATTTAGAAGTCCACATCTTTTAAAATGAAAACTTTATATGCGGCTCATCCTATTTCAATGATTTTATTTGGAATGGTGGTTTTGCTGATTCACTGATGGATACCCATAGCTTCATGTTTTCAGCACAAACCAAATAAAAAATTAATAGTCGTTCAAAATTCATTTTTATTCTTCAAATTATATAGAACAATGATTTAGTGCCATCACCTACTGGGGCAATGTGACTCTAAATACATAATAACACTGGATGACATGATCACTGTTAGGACAATATTATACAGTAAGTAATGCTAATTTGTTATTCCCCTGAAAATATCTAATTAAAATGGGGTTCAAGCGTGTTTGTTGTTGAGGATAAAAGACTGTATCAACATGTATTTATATGTTTTCATTTATAACATATGGAATTCTTTAATATACAGTTTAATTTGAAATCAATGGATAAGTGGGCTACTGTATTTGGGCATCTATTATAAACAGATTTTTACCAAGGATATATTCAAAACAATCAAGTTGAAATCAGATAAAATTAAAACACCTGGAAGTTGAACATATAAAGTTTCCATGTATAAAACTAATTCCTTTTGCTGAAAGCCTCTACTGAAACCTTCTGTATTTTCATATACCCATACAGGTTCTTGTACACACGTACATCATATATATGACTAAAACACAAAACTTTATAACAACAAATCAGATTAGAATGTATCTTAAGGATGTACTTAGGTGATGTTAGGTGAAAATTAATAAATTAAGAAGTTAAAATTGATACTTTAAGCTGGTAGAGCATCATTTAAGGATAAAAATAAGCTAAAAATATTGATAGGTCATGGACCTCCTTTTCGAGATATTTGAGATTTGAAATATGGCGGGAAAAGGCTGACTCGGACTTTTACCTTATATTTGCATTGGTATTATTAGGTCTCAAAACAAAAGAAAGAAAATTAAGAATCTTTTAAAATTTTGGTAAATGACCTTTCATGAGCTATTAAGTCTTATATGAAAAAATAAATGGGTGTTATGGGGCAAAATATTTTACATTGTATTGTATGGAAAACACCAAGGAGTCCGAACATTTGACACAATTCCAAAATCTCACCTAAGTACATCCTTAACTAGTCTAGAGTAATCATATATACTTCCTGTCAAAAGAAAGGAGATTGGGTCAATTTCCATTGAATTTATTTCACACTAAGACATTTTTAAATATTTTTACAAAATCCCAGCTTCTTTGAACTATGAGGATTTTTACATAACATTGTGCCTTTCTGAACATTTGATAAAACGAAAATATCAAATGATGGTTTGTGAGGGTTTGTTAGTCAAAAATCTCTGTATCAGATACAAGTTTAGGACTATTATTTTTTTTCAGGTGCCTTTCAAAAATGTTCATATCTAACAATAACATTTGAACTTTAAGGATATATCTAAAGTTGAATTTAAAAAAAAGAGTTAAGTTTCAAATCCCAAATTGTGTGAAAAAAATACAGTGAAAATAGGCAATTCATCTTTTCTTCATTCACGTGTTATATACTGTTAACAGTTTTAACATAACTTGGGCAACATTAATTTCACATTTAACATACTGGAATATTACAGCTGGTTGTTTACCAAATTAAAGGACTATACTATTGAAATGTAACTTAAATAGATAAAACTTTTATTTGTTGTTTGTTGTCTGAATACATCCATTTGTATTCCTTTTGACAATCAAATTAAATTGCAAAAAAAATTCTATCCTAGGAAAAATGAATTAGCTTTTAGTTAAAAATTCTCAAGTAAAATGTGCCCAATTTCAAAATTAACATCCCACATTTCCATGTTCAGTATATCAAACATATTATCCGAACAATAACCAATACAATAAATGAACATTGTTGAAAAAAGTATACATTTTTAGCATCCAACAGAAAACCAAGCTCGCCATGTTTAAAAGTTAGTATAAATATTTTGTTTATTCTCTGTCAACGTACATATCATGTTTTTATCCTGCAGCTTAAATGTTTTAATATGTTTCACTTAAAGTCATTGCCTTCTTTTTGAAGGAGACTGACATTCTTGGACAAGGACCCCAATATGAACTAAAATTTTAAGTCTGTATAGTAAAATGGTTTATCAGAGTATAAAATGATATACTGAAACAGTTAATTTTTCAGACATTGCCAATATTAACAAGTACAAATGAATACAAAATAATGTATTTTGTCAAATATAAAAAGCTATGCAACAAGGTGTAAAATGATAATTTTGTGAGAGGAAAAAATGAATAGTGGCATAGCAAACATTATAAATAAACAATTATGGTCACTTCAAATTATTTAGTAGATTACATTTTAGTACTTTTCAATCTATCTGATATTCAGCCATTTGTTTGACAAATCTTTGACATGGTATTTGAATTTACAATTAAAAAAATACAAATTTTTCCAATTTGTATAAACTTTTTACTTTCACCATAAATTTAACTATGATATGTTTTACTCAATTACACACCTCAAATTCAAATGTATATCAAGTTTTTTTCTGTTTTTCCCTGAAACATCAAAAAAGTCTCTCATACTTATAAACCCCTGAATGAAAATCTACATATTAACTTGATGTGGCCAAACAGTAAATACCTAGCTAGCTGTATAACAACAATTACATAACAGGTATTGTTTTGAGGCAGATAGTTCAATTTATCAATGTCATCACACACATCTGGATTAGTACTGTCGACAAACACTAACTATAATGTTGACAATTTACACTTTACACCCCTTTGTGTATACATTTTTCTGTTTTTCCTCTCCCTTTTGGTACCAATGTATTTTAAGGGTAAATTATGGGAGGAGCACACAATACGGAATTGACATGAAAACTAGCTTGTTCCCCATACAGACGTTAATCCATACCAAAAACATAAACTGTAAACCCATAAGTAACCTTCAAACACATGTTTATCATATAACAGAGGGGAAAACAAGTGTGTGCCTTGGGCTACCAAATTTCTTAGCTTTGAGGAATATATGAATTTCCCAAATGTAACGAAGCCTCAACTTATTGCATACTTTTAAGTCGCTTTGGGAAGCATAAATGATAAAATCACTATATCAGATATTGACATTGGCAAATTTACAAATCACAAAAAACTTGATAGTAATGATAATTAAAGAACCCACAGTCTGCACATACTCTAAATAATTTAATTTACTAGAAAAAGACAAAAATAAGTTACTTGAGTCTGCAAACATTTCTACTCAATATTACAATAAAAAAATATTTAAAAGTCAAGCCTTTAAGAAATGTTAATATTTATTCAGTTCATTTCATTGGTTTGTTTTAGAAGTTGAACATCAGTAGTTGAGACCAAAAGACACATTTATAGAAATGAAGTGTTCACTTCCTAATTTGTACCCGAGTAAAAAAAATTCTATTGATTGAAAAAAAAAGATTTCTTTAAAACCTAGATCCCTAAAACCATCTTTACTTGCACCAAACAAATGTATATCAAACATAGATTTGAAGGGTGTATGACCCCCTAAAAAATCTTAACACAAATGATGTCCATGGGATTTTTCTTAAATTTGAAAAAAAAACAAGCTAATATTAGACAAAAATAAGCAATTTTTTTATCTTGAGGTTACAAGTCTTTTTAAAATGACATATTGTGGTACATGTACTGTCAATTCTATAAAGGGGGCGGGGGGCCACTGTCAAAAAAACACAATGTATGATTCAACAGAAAGAACAAGACTTTAAATATTGCCCTATTAAATGGTATTACATTCTCCCATGTTATATAAAACCAAGTGTGACAACTTTAAATCATACAACTATCAACAATTACACATAGTATCAACTACATTTGTACTTCATTAGAACTTAACAGACAATATTCAATACAGCAGAAAGGAACACACAGAAAACTAAATTATAATCAGCTACCGAAACATAATTTTATATAACATGTATGCAATATAATTTGTTTACAAACTCCTAAATCTATGTCTAATTTTTGTTATAAATTCTCATGACATGAATCTACTTGCAGGACGCGTTAGCAACAAGCATCCCTCTGTTTTTAAATGTTGCACCAAATTGTGTCCAATCTGTCTTCAAGCAAATTATCAAATTCCATATTATTTTGATTTGAAAGTTGTCAATTTTAACAATATCTTTTTGCTTTAGTTGTTCAAAAACAACTTTGATTGTGTTCAAGCAGAAACACCTCAATGTATGTAAGTCACCTTAAGAGTTTTTGTACCCCTGATTCAAAGAATTCATTTTGATGACATTTTTAATAATGGCGTTAGGATTCCAAATGTTTTAATTCTAAGTAAGATAATGATCACTTGTTTGGAATGCATCAAAATATAAAAAGATACAAACTGTGGATGTTGAGAAACTTATTTTTAGAGTTATCTGCAGTGATGACCTTAATAACCTGAATAAACTTTCAACTATGAAATCTAAATATCTTCAAATAGCACTGAACATTCTGCTTATTGTCACTATGTTGGATTTCTTTTCAATCTTTCATCTCTTCTCCAAAATCTGTTTATGTGGTTGTATATGAGCATGAAAGTGATACAAGACTAGAAAAAGGACGAAACAAAAATCGTAAAATACAAAACAAATAGTATCTAATATTGGAGTAACAATTTTTAAACATTTCTAAATAATGAACTAAAACAAAAAGAATACAATATTTAGCATTGTCATATTTCTATAACCATTTTGAGAATATTTTGCTTCTTTTCCCATCATATCAGATAATTCAGTCTAACATAAACTGTAATACTGTATATGATATGACGAAGTTTACCATTCATGCAGAATATGATCAAATATTTGAAAGGACAAAAGGTGGTAATGATTAATAACATACATACATTATGCAGACTCATACAGTATCTGCTTGTCATCTGATCTGCCAATAATAGGTTATACCACAAAGCTAAGTAACATATCTACATAGTAATTGTTTACGAATTAAGGGAGTAGACCTTGCTTCAGGGAGATAACTCTTTAAATCAGTTATGTGTTTGTAAAAGTCAAGTTTTATCTATGTATTTTAAGCATTTACCTGAAACAGATTGGAAATAATCCAAGTAACATAGAAGCTTATAATATATTTATGAAAATGGTTGACAAAAACGTACTGATGATTTTAAGAGTTATTTCCCTTAGCCAAGGTCTTCCTCCTTAAAGAATCAAAACTACAAAAAAATCAAAATACAAAATAAAAGCCTATTCTGTTTGTCTGCTTAATCGGTTAATTCTCAATGTGTCAATCAGTTTTATTCTGTGTAAATATCAGAATCATTAATAATATAGGTATAAACTGGAAGATTACACTTCTCCTGACAATAAACATCTAAAAGGTCCATGTCAATAGACATCATATACTGTTTACTATGTCAAATTTGAAATTAGCGTACCAATTATTCAATCCTTAAAAAGGGAAAATGTCAGCACTATGATGTCAATCAGTATAAAACGGACCAAGCATTTAATGCTATATCTAAATATCTCAAATAAATAAGTGGTATTCACTGAGCGTAAGCATGATTTCAAATTTTTCAAAGCTGCTATTTCAATATATCGTGGAACAAAAATTAATACAAAGTTTATATAAATATGACCATAGGTAAAAAATAATTAGCTGACCCAATCAATTAGCCGAAATTATATTTTGGTAGTTTCGTTCAGTCCAATATATATGTTTAATTGAAAAATAATTTTCCTTTCCTAATACTTTAAACAGATGTGCCCTATTAATTTTTAATTATAAAACTTTTTTACCCTGGAATTCTAATGATATCAAGGTAAACAGTATAACTTACAGGTCACAAAACAGTTTCTGAAGTAATTATTATGTTATTGGTTTCTAATTAGGTGGTATTTGAGAAAATCTTCCCACTTAAATTAAACAAAAATTGTTTTTTTCTTTGACATTGAGCAAATAATTTTACAAAATATATTTAATACATTTTATAGTTAACAGTAGATGCAATGTGTGTCAAATTGTTTAAATTTTATTCAATGCTGCTAGAACATTATATTTATATGAACGTCCTCTATGAGCACTATATATCATGTTATAAATTTTTGTTTTATTCATAACATCGCAGAAATAAACGGAAGCATTGCAAACAATCAAACATTACACAATATTATAAATCATAAAAATGTAGACAACAAATAAAAGAACAAGCGTGTTCACACAAACAATGTGAACATGTTATTGTGGATTCATTATTATTCGTTGGGTACCAATTTTCATTGGAACAGATGAACCACGAACTCGAATGTTCAACAAATGAATTTTCAAAAGAATTTTCTATGAGTCTTGTACGCAGAAATTGGGAAAACCACGAAAATGCAATTTTTCGTGAATCCACGAAAATTGATACACACGAAAATAAGTTAATCCACAATAACTGAGGTCAATCATTTCATCACAGTATTATTTCTGGTTATTAATGTGTATTTATATGAACTAACTTAGCACTAAAATAAATGTAGTCGGGTCACAAAATAGTCAATTATGTTTATTTATTCTGGAAAAGTTTAAATAAAGTAACCTGAATTTGAATAACACCACATCTGATTGATTTTTAGTTCTTAAATCACTACCTGAAGGACTTGAACATTCACTTTACAGAAGTGCTTTTAAATATTTATAGTTAATTATATATACTATTTTTGTGAAAAAAGATTAAAAAAAAGTTGGAAACTGACTTTTGAACATCCATCCCTAAAGACTAATTTAAAAGAACAGAACCAAAATATCATATTGGAAATCTCCAATTGGCAAATTAATGTTTTCTCCCTTTTAAAAAGGTTTTATTTTTATATTTTGAGCAATTTTGTTAGTTAGTAAATGTGGGGCAAACCTGGAGAATTAAGATCAAATCTGGTGTGGCATATTCAGTATTCGTTACTTATACATAATGCAATTTCATGAAAACTTATAATAGAGGAAAAGAAATAACCTTTCCGAGAGCTAACTGACTGATCTACAATGAAAACTTTTCTACAAATATTTTGATACTGCCATTCGCAAGGAATAACAAAAATCGTCCAATCTTATCCCTTTGATTGATAACAACTGTTTTCTGTAAACAGAGGCTGTACTGTCCCACTCATAGGAATATTTCATTTTAAAAAGCAAATATAACATCATAGAATATATATATATAATTATAGATTTAACAAAACAACTGAACAGGTGCTCAGTGGCCATTTTCTGCCACATGTTTTGAGCCATACATCTGCTCCTTATTGATTTGGAATCTAACAGTTTTGTTTTTATATAAAATTCTGCCAAACAAAACTATCGCCAATCATCTTCTACTGTTGCTGAACCGTCTTCTTCCTAAAAGAAACATAAAGATAATGTTAAAAGATGTCATCATGTAAGTTATCATAAAATCAAGTAAAAGGAGGAAAATACCATGACAAACATTAGTTAGCAAATCAAGACTGAAAGAAACCGTCCCTTCAACCCCCAAATTAATTCAACAAGGGTCATTTACAGAGCTCCATAAAGTATTTGATTTCAAATGATATCATTTTAACTACGGTCCACAGCTATATCTTATTTTGTGAGTATTCTAAGACTTGCACAATGTCACATTTCTGTATTAAATACTTAAAATCAGCCATGATAATACAACTGAGGAACAGGTTGATAATCAATCAGTCTTTATGCATCACACTGTAAAACTGGTTTACATGAAGTATACAACAAATTTCAGGAAGTTCCAGAGAAAGGTGTGACGAATCTTTTATATATGACCAATATGTGAAAAATTCAGTTAACAGGAAATTATGAGCAATCAATCTGAAAACCATCACATGGTTGAGCATATTCACATAAAGATTGACAACAAATTCCCATAACTACTCTTATGCGATGGATTTCTTAAGACAGACAGAGATAAAACAGCATAGTTATTGGGTATAAAAAAATCTATAAAGGTTTGACCCTTCAACCCTCAACTGCATTTTAATTTAAGAATAAAATAAGAGAAAATCAACATATAATGGATTCTGTCTTTTTATCAAGAAAATCTTTGAGAATCTTATTAATGCCTGAACAAATCTGAACTATATAATGACACTGTAACAGTGGAATGTCGGTGTTGTTTTGTCTTGTTTCTTCAACACTTTATGGCAGGCTATGCAAAAAGTGTCAATTGATTTGCCAAAAGACCAAATTTTCAAAAGACGCTTATAATTTCTTTTAATACAGTGTTTGACACAGCCAGTCGCCTGGTCGCCTTGATTGAGCGATTAGAAATTGTCAAAAGATGGATAGTAACTGGCCAAAAAATAAATTATTGGGCAAGTGTATTATCATTCTCAAAATCGTAGTTTACTTCTATAATAAACCACCCCAACCTTGGAACACCAATTTTCGGAAATCCTCTGGTCACATCGCTAAAACGTGCAAGTGCATTAAAATATCAATATGGCATATACAAACGTATCGTAACAATGTGCTTGTTAATAGTGGGTCAAAAATAGTTTTACTGACAATGATGGTCGCTAAACTATTGGTGGTTTATATAGGCTAGCGACAGTCATTGACAGTAAAACCTCGTCTGACCCACTTAACCAAACAAGGGCAAAGGGAATTATGAAAAGAACTCCGGCATACACGGATACATCCAAGAAGCCGTCAAAAATATTTTTTAAACGAGTCTGGATAGTTAAACCCCCCAAGGGCAGAAACAAGCGCATGTGGCAGTGACATAAGAAAATAATTCTATATAAAATGTCTTTTTATTTTGTTTTGCATTGACACTTTGGAGACACCTGTTGAAATGACTGACCGAATATCACGTAAATTCCCCATGCTATTTTTAGATCAATTCGAAGAAACTTGTTTAATTTTAAACTCAACAGAAATATTTCCTCAGTGACAACACGAAATCACTATGCAACCGAAACGGCAATGGAGCTTCGTCTCTCTCTACTCTCTCATTGAATGAGAAGTCACTTCTTCCTCTCCAAAATCCTAGATTAGGCACTGAACAGTGATGCTGAATTCAGTGACGATAAAGACTACGGGAATGATTTTTTTTAGGGTTATGTATCAGGAAGGTTTGATTTCGGAATTGAGAACAAATTCCGTACTTATATTGCTTTTTTTTGTCATTTTTTATGGCTCAACACGTAAAAAAATTTGAGTAAAATATGCATTTTGGGCCTGTGAATTAATTTTTACACTCGCCCAAAAAAATGTTTTCGGACAAGCCAAATTGTCCTACACTGTTAATATATACCATTTGTTTAAAGAAAGGAAACATGTGATGTTAAGAAAGATTCAAATAAACCAGCTGACAACATAGATATAATCATATATTGAAAAAAAATCAGAATAAAAGCTAAATCTAATGAGTAGAGGAGGAGTGTACATTTTGGTTAGATACAAATGACCAATCAAAACTCACTGCAGAAAGACTAACCTAGTAACAAAGGGTAAACTCAGTATTTTCTCAATAACTGTTTATAGAAGGGTTCATCAGTGCTAGTTTCTTGCTGAAATTAAAGGCAACTTAGAAAATTTCAAAAATTCATATTGAAAAATGTCAAATATCTGGACAATTAGACCATCCTTCAGACATTTCTTTAAATTCTTCTATTTATGTAGAAATGTAAAATTGTATATTTGAAGATTGCATTAGATTATCATATAAACTGTCAACAGCCCCCTAATAAGTATTATTTTTTTAATGCACAGAACTACATCTCTTACATATAAATCCATTTCATCATTTGGACCCAGGATTATTAAAACCATCTCCACAATTTCAAGGAAGATTGAAAAAAGAGGCTATCAGAAATTTCAACAATTTCAGATTTCTCTTGCTTTAAAGGATCATATTGGGTATTTTCTAATAAACAAATACACACATGTACATGTATACAACATGAAAATGGTTATTGAAATAATCAAATTATGTGGATCAGTCAATTCTAAGTACCCAAACCTTGGTAGGATAATATACTATATGGAATAAGCAAAATAAATGGCTTGATGTCACATTAATTCATACACAGGTTAAAAAGCAAATGACACTCAGATCTGACAACATATTAATATTATAATGCTAATGCATCCAGCTCCTATTACCCCTATGTTAAGCAAATACATCCCACTTTTAATACCACTTTTCCCAAATTAAATGATCTAGGACAAAGAGGATTAAGTTTCTGAAAGACTACTTAAATTGTCAGTTTATTTAAAACATTATGGAATTATTGCATAGTTTAGTGGTCATAGGTAAACATTCGTAGGAGTTAATTGTTACAAACACAAATCATGCTACTGAAAGCTTTCAATATAGTTCCTGTACTTACTTCTGCTGTTTTCTTTGGTCGCAGTCGATTAAGTATACTTTCAACTGTATTTTTTCTGCAAGACAATGAACAATAAACTGTCAATAGTACCCTAATAAGTATTATTTTTTTAATGCACAGAACTACATCCCTTACATATAATTCCATTTCATCATTTGGACCAAGGATTATTAAAACCATCTCCACAATTTCAAGCAGGATTGAAAAAAGAGGATATATACTATTCTTGTTTTCTATTTCTATTCTACAACCCTATCAACTATACTTTTTTTTAATTTCCTGTCAATTAAGATATTACTTTTAAGAAAGAGCAATAATTAATGTGTATTATAATCATTTCATGTATTTTCATTTACTGAGTTTTTTAAGCATGGGTTCCAAATGGTGAAGTTGAAAGCATCTCTTTGTAAATTTTACCGACTCCATCACAAGTTGGTTGACTGTTATGGAATATCCTTTGAACAGATGATATCAAACATGTTCCTTAAGTCAAAACTACAATCCCATTCCTTTTTCACGAATGTGACCTACTAAATTACACTATTCACCAGTTTTGTAATAACATGAGCAATACAATGGCTGTTACATGTGGAGCAGGATTTGTTTACCCTTACGGAGTATCTGAGATCACCCCCAGTTTTTGGTGGGGTTCATTCATGTTGTTATAGTCTTTAGTTTTTTAGTTTGTGTTTTGTGTACTATATATGTCTGTGTCTTTTTCAGCCATGTGTGCATATTCTCATCTGATGTATATTATTATTTATATTTCTTGGCAATATTTCACACAGTTCCTAAAAATTAGTTTAAAATTTCACAAGGAGTATGTTAATGGCCATTTTTCAAGATGCATATAAACTATGCAGTTTTTTTTCTAGATATTTTGGTCAAAGAACAGTGGCCATTTTTGGGGAAATTTTTATGTGACTTTCAATGAAATTGGGAAACAACAAATGTGAGTTTTAGTTCATTAAAAATTATCTTTTATTGTGGAAATAAAGCGCCTGTCCCAAGTCAGGAGCCTCTGGCCTTTGTTAGTCTTGTATTATTTAAATTTTAGTTTCTTGTGTACAATTTGGAAATTAGTATGGCGTTCATTATCACTGAACTAGTATATATTTTTTAGGGGCCAGCTGAAGGACGCCTCCAGGTGCGGGAATTTCTCGCTACATTGAAGACCTGTTGGTGACCTTCTGCTGTTGTTTTTTTTTTTCTATGGTCGGGTTGTTGTCTCTTTGGCACATTCCCCATTTCCATTCTCAATTTTATTTAAGAAAATTCCAGATTTTTACTGGCCCTTCAAAATTGAGAAGGAATTACCTCTTGGGTTGGTAGTCATGTGTTTACACTACAAAAACATCTAAGGGCTATTCCAGAAACAAGAGTGCACACGCTGAAATGTCTCGCCTTCTATACTAATCATTGATATTATGTTGATAGTCCAAAGTATACAGCTAAGCTTTATTACAACTGTCACATAAACTTAACATTAACCAAGATAACTAAACAAAGACCAATGAACCTTGAAAAAGAGGTCCAGGTCAGATGAACCATGCCAGGCAGACAGGTACAGCTAACAATGCTTCTATACAACATATATAGTTGACACATTACTTATAGTTTAAGAAAAATAGACCAAACACAAAAACTTAACACTGTGCAATGAACCGTGAAAATGAGGTCACGGTTAAATAAAACCTGCTCGACTGACATAAAGATCATAAAATATTTCCATACACCAAATATAGTTGACCTATGGCATATAGCATTAGATAAAAAGACCAAAACTCAAAAACTTAACTTTGACCACTGAACCATGAAAATGAGGTCAAGGTCTCATGACATCTGCCCGCTAGACATGTACACTTAACAATCATTCCATACAACAAATATAGTAGACCTATTGCATATGGTATGAGAAAAACAGACCAAAACACAAAAATTTAACTATAACCACTGAACCATGAAAATGAGGTCAAGGTCAGATGACACCTGCCAGTTGGACATGTACACCTTACAGTCCTTCCATACACCGAATATACTAGCCCTATTGCTTATAGTATCTGAGATATGGACTTGACCACCAAAACTTAACCTTGTTCACTGATCCATGAAATGAGGTCGAGGTCAAGTGAAAACTGTCTGACAGACATGAGGACCTTGCAAGGTACGCACATATCAAATATAGTTATCCTATTACTTATAATAAGAGAGAATTCAACATTACAAAAAATTTGAACTTTTTTTTCAAGTGGTCACTGAACCATGAAAATGAGGTCAAGGACATTGGACATGTGACTGACGGAAACTTCGTAACATGAAGCATCTATATACAAAGTATGAAGCATCCAGGTCTTCCACCTTCTAAAATATAAAGCTTTAAAGAAGTGAGCTAACGCCGCCGCTGTAGCCGCCGCCGCCGGATCACTATCCCTATGTTGAGCTTTCTGCAACAAAAGTTGCAGGCTCGACAAAAAAAGTATGCGGGGGGGGGGGGGGGGGTTGGAAGGCAGTTATTTTCAGCACTCGCCACCCAGACAATTGTAATTGAGAATTATAGTGCATTGTAGTGTGAAAAGTTGCTCTGATACCCATCACCCATGTATTATTAATACAATGTGCCTTCCAACCCCCCATACATTTTTTTCTGGAATAGCCCTAATATCAACATGTTTTTTTAATGATTAAGAAAATTAATCTTCATTTCATTGGATTTTGACATAAAAATTTGTGAACCAAAAATATTTTTTGAGTTTCTTCATTGTTTTCAGGTTTTCAATTCTAGCTGTAACTTGTGTCCTGCCTGGTATTATCGTTTCTTTAATGAATTTGATTGACAAACCAGGAATTACCCTTATCTGCTCCTGGAATCAGATCCAGTATAGTTATAGTCCATTTCTGATTCTGCAGCCATTGTTTTTCAAATTATTTTTAGTCAGGACATTTGTTATTTGATTTTGCCATGTGATTATGGACTTTCCGAATTGATTTTCCTCTGAGTTCAGTATTTTGTGATTTTACTTTTTCAGATACGTTTAAACTCCAATTTACACATTATTGTGGTGATTTTAGGCATTAAGCTAGACCCTGTGGAATGCTAGAAAAACTGTGCAATGACAAATGAGCCTTACTTTGAACTTAATCCCCCTCCAGGTGGAAGACCATCAATATCTTCACTTATTGTATGCATTACATATGGTAAATCTACGTCTCGCACATCAACATCAGCTAAAATTTCTGTAAATAGATGACATAAAAAAAATTAGGAAGATATAAAATCAAAATGAGTGTTTCAAATGCAGCCAATTTGACACCTTTCAGAAGTAATCAGTTAGTCTCTTTTTTCACTTAGTAGATTTTTTTCTTAAAGATGAAAAAAATTTTAGCAACAAAATCAAATTTTAAGTCATTATTCATGCCTTATTTTCCTGACAATTTCCTTCAGTCTTTCTATTTCTAGACTGATTTATATTGTTGTTAGTTTTCAAACCTAGTCTTTTCTCTGTGTAGCCATGAAATATTTGAAGATAAAAAGTTACATACAATAAATAATATTTTCATTGTTTCAATGGTAAAATTGATGCTTTAATATCATGAAAAGACATCTTTCAACAGTTTTGTTCTTCTCTGTTCATTTATATATACAGATAATGATTAAATAATAACTTGCAAAATAAAACAAGACCCATGCATATTTGTAACATGTTGGATCGATCGCATGGTTTCATATCTCTAGCTTGCTTTTTGTAACTTTTAGCATTCATCTTATTTTTTGTTATTCAGAGAATTTGGTGTGAATGCGATTTCTTCTGTATATTGTTTTTCTTTAAAATACGAGTAGAATTAGAATTGTTTCCTAATAAGATGTTTTAGTTTTTTATGTTCTTGGTTTGCAATCTCATTAACGTATACTCCAAATCACATTTATTCATATACAAGAAGAATTTTCAATTGTTTTTTTCTTCAATGGTATTTCTTCATGTTGTTATCATTACAAAATAATGAACATTTTCTCTCTCTCTCTATATATATATATATATTTGCCAATTGGTGTCACGATATCTCAGTAGCATGGGTTTGAATCACAACCGAGGGAAGAACAAAAAATTTGCGAAAGCAAATTTACAGATCTAACATTGTTGAGTTGATGTTTAGACGAGTTGTATATATATTATATAAATAAAGGATATATATTAAAGTTTCCCATTTAATCAATGATGCCTATTCTCCTTGCCTTTAATTTTTGCCTCTATTCTTTCATCTAATTCCTGTTCCTTTTTCATAGCTTCATCAGAAACTTTAGGCGATCCTGTCAAAGCAATTATCACAATACTCATGTTATCCCTGCTGCCCTGAAATAATCAACAACAACAAAAATACAGATTTTAGGCAAAAGAAATATGGTTCATTTATATATATGTTTAGACATAAATAAGAGTTTTAACTTAAATGTATGAACTAGCAGAATTTTTTTTTTGTCTTTAGACTACATGTAATTAATTTTATGGTGTAAAATTATTTAAAATAATTATCCTTTTAAATTGTAACATGTGGTATCGATACATACAGATGTATTTTTGCACCTCATGTTTGTGGATTAACATCTTTACTGCAAGTTTATCATGTTTATTGTTTTCTGTTTAATATTCAATTAATATTAAGATCTATTTTGTTACATCTTGTGATCATTTTATTTGGCAATCGCCAATGGCAGTCAGCAGAGTTTAAGAACATCAGTTGTTGGACCTGTTAGTCAAATGCGTTTTGTTAAAATATACTTTTTCACTTTTTTTTTTGGTCTTTTGGGAAATGTTGTTTGTACTGTTTTTATACCATGCATTCTAGCTACAATAGAATTTGTTTTGCATGCACAAGTATAAAAATTGCGGTTTTTATCCAACGCAATCATAGTTTTCAATTTAGACTTGTTTATCAAATATATACATTTATATATATACCATGTACACATATGTACATCATGTACATGTGTATATAATATGCTGATACATGCATGTGTCTACATGTGCATCTGTAAATATATATTCAAAATACTTGAGAATCAACATTTCTCAGCTGAATTTTATGTAGTGTGTTGATATACATGTACATATATACAAGTAGATATATCTAAACATGGATTTGTTCCTGGTTTATATCATGATCATATTACATATATTTGAACAGAAACAAACAAATGATAACTATAGCTTATCAACAAATAATGCTTAAAATGTTCCTTTTTATTTTTTTTGGCTGATGGGAAAATATGTTAAAGATATTTGTAATATACAAGTATCAATAATTTCCTTAAAACTATATGATATCATCATTGATTAGTTTGTTTAAATCTGTAAACACTTTTAGAACACCCACACATTTACGCTAGTTAACACACAGGGTATGACTCATATACATTTAACAATTTTACAAGTATTGAATCATACATGTATTCAATTCAATACAATTATTTTGTTCTTCCTCAAAAAAAAACATTCTTAAAAGTTAAGATTTTAATTTTTATAAAATTACAATGTTTTTTTTATATATTGCCATTAAATCTTTGAATCTTTATATAATTTAACTAACTTTACAGACTGGGTGTACATATCAAATCATTAAAAGTCCTACAAAATAATTATATTTACAAATAAAGTTGCATTTGTATATTTTTGTACATGTATACATGTAAAAGGTCCTTTATTTTTGTACACAACCCTGCAGACATTATCAAAAGGACAGTACAAGCACTGGCAGATCCAGAAATTTTTGTAAGTGGGGGCCCACTGACTGCCTAAGAGGGGGTCTGCTCGGGTCATGCTTCAGTGATTTCGTATATAAGCAACCATTTTTTCCCAGAGCCCCCTCTTAATCTGCCTCTGACCAGTAGGCTCAACCAAACAGAGCTGTTGAAAAATGTTCAACCTGAAAATGCTTCGTCTGCTATTCTGATCATGATCGATTTCTACTTTAAAAATCTGAGGATTATTTTTTACTAAATTTATCATAGTGACATTCATTAAAGTAATATTAAAATAATCAAATGAAAATGAGGTCAAGGTCAGAAGATAAAAATATGTACATAACAATGATTCCATACATTTGTACTTGTACATCAAATACAGTTGAACATTTAAACAATGTAGTTATCTGAGAAATAACCACTGAAACCTAATGTTATTCACTGATCAATGAAACAAGGTCACGGCCAAGTAAACCCCAGTCTAACAGACATTTTAACTTTGCAATGATTTTAAATATACAATGAACAAATATAGTTGGTCTAGAGAATTACTTATAATCAGTGATAAGTTGTGCAAATATAAGATTTTTTTTTTTTTTAAAAGAATTTGCTTCACCGTGAAGATTAGGTCAAGGACAACGACATACATGTACATGCATGACAGAAGGTAAGTTCAGAGCATTAGGCATGTGTATACAAGGCCAAAAAAAAATATATGTCTGTTTCCTGCTGCCAAGGCAAAAAAATCAGGGTCGGTAGGTCGGGATTTTTTTTTTTTTTTTATTATTTTTGCACTCCCTGTCAGATTTGCAGATGGTTAAATGTCATGTTTGGTTAGGGTCCTGTACCCTAAAATCATTTAATCTCTTTAAAGAAGCTTTAATTGAATAATCCTCCCAGTGCCGACATTTTTTAAACCTAATTGTAGCACATTTGTGCTGGGAGCAGCCATTTTGATTGTTTGGGTATAGTAAAATACGGATCTGGATTGGACCGGAAACGATTTTTTTTCCGGAATTGAATAAAAAGATCTAGGGTCGGGGGCTTTGAGTCAGGGTCGGTCGGGAAACAGGAAACAGACATATATTTTTTTTTGGCCCAATATATGAAGTATCCAGGTCTTGTACTTTTACAGAAATTATACAATGTATAAAGCTTTAAATAGTTTTAATATACATGTACATTGTATTATCATTATGTATGTAATCATTGCGGAGAGTTGTGTCATTGGCAATCATACCACATCATCTTTGTTGTAATCATTGCCAAACAAGCTTCCCTACATACATTTGACATACTGTACATGTATGAATTGCATCCTTTTTGAAATTTTGTTAAAGGTCCTTCTTTCCTCAACATTTAAAACACACAATTATTAAAACTCTGAGTTGATACCATACCTTGTATAAGCAAGTATCCACTACTTGATTGCAAATCAGCTCAAGACTACTGGTCAGTCGCATTCTACTTCTGACAAAGTCACAGAGTTCATCATTAGACATAACATCCCATATCCCATCACAGGCTAGCACTATGAATTCATCTTCTTGTTGGTTTCTATCTTCCATAAATATTTCTGGTTCTGGTGAGACCAGTTGTTCGCAAGGTCCCATACCTTGTACATTTTTATATTCAAAATCCCCGAGAGCTCTTGATACGGCAAGCGAACCGTTGACTCTCTGAATCATTACACTCCCTCCCGCTTTTTGAATTCTTTCTTTTTCAGTGGGATTCACAGGTTTATGATCCTGTGTTGAAAATACACATTTACCTGCGCGTGAGAGTACAGCCCTAGAGTCCCCACAATTTCCAAAGAAAATGTGATTTGGCGATACAATTGTACAAACTGCTGTGGAACCACTCTTATCTTCGCCACTTGCCATTTCTGGCATTGACCTCATCTTTTCATCTAATTTTAGAAAACCTGTTTTCACACCTTTAATAACATCCTCAAAAGACGGCTGAATTTCAGTTCCTTCTTTCATTTCAATTTTACCTCTAAAATCTTCATTAGTTATGATATGATCAAGTAATTGTTCGGCACAATGTGCTGAAACACGAGCACCAGCATGGCCATCAAAGACAGCAAAAAATGACCAATCTTTTAATCCATTCGGCAATCCTATGACTGCGGTGTGGGCATCTTCCATTTCCACCCTCCATCCCTGCATACTGCTGAGACCAAATCTAAGCCCATTTCCAACTCCACCCTCATTATGCTTCTCAGTTTTTGGTTTGTCAAGAAAGGCTCCCATTGTTAGCTGCAGAAAATTCAGTAAATTGTCATTATCAGATGTTATAAGAATGGTAAATGAGAATTTATTCTTTTATATAAACTAGTTAATACAGTTACAGGGTTTCACCATATGTAATGTGGTTGAGAATGTAAATGTTATTTTTCGCTACGTCAAACTGTGAAGTAATAAGGAAAAGATGCATATTTGACTGATTTATACAATTAGGAATTAATTTTCAAGACTTTCCACTATTCAAGCTTTTTTAAACAATGAACAATATCATTTTTTTTTCTTCTTGAATAGAATAATATTTGAAAGAATTCCAGTAGAAAAAAACAAAAAACATATTCAACAATAATTAAGGAAGTTTATAGTTTCAAGGAATAACAAATTTATGTACATGTAACCCCAAATCAAGATCAAATGAAACAAATTATGGCGGCAGTCAGGACAGTGAAAGAAAATAAAAATGCTTTATTACTGTCAACTTTAAAAGATCATAACATACATGTACACTACAGCTGAGACATCAATATTTTATTGATCACAACAGAACCATGAGGGTTGTTAACAGTCTTCACGCTGAACTGCTAAATCTACAGGCCCCCAGCTCAATTTTTGAAAATTTTTAGTTAGATTCTGTTGGCCTGTAGGTCTGATTATTACAGGCCCCAGAGCAATTTTACCAGCCTGGGCTGCCACTCGGCATGAAGACTGTGTTAAGTTGGTGCCTTAACACTGCTAAGTCTTGGTCGATGAAGCCATGAAGTGTGAAGACTGGGTCAGCACTGGATATTTGCAGCTCTTATTACATATTTGAGCAAAATTCAGAGGAAATTGCAAGTCAACTCACACACTTTTTCTGGAGTGATTTCTTAGGCATAAAATATTTGATAGTAAAAATCTCAGCTGGTTATCTATCAAACATAGGGTTGAGACGGGAAAAAGACATCTCTTTTCATCCTTTTTTTATAGTTTGTTCTTCTTATGTTCTATTACACCACTGTCCCAGGTTACAAAAAATGTATGTGAGGGTTGGTACTATCAAACTAGT
Organism: Mytilus edulis; assembly: GCA_019925275.1. NCBI lineage: Eukaryota > Metazoa > Mollusca > Bivalvia > Mytilida > Mytilidae > Mytilus > Mytilus edulis. The sequence continues at coordinate 109,472,272 of CM034350.1, read as the reverse complement.
TGCTTAATTATGCCACATTCTGTATGTGCTATTCCTGTCCTAAGTTAGGAGCCTGTATTTTTTGAGAAATTACAGACAATGATTTTGATTTTAATAACTAAAGTTGTAAGTGTTGGGAGTAATTTCAGGATAAAAACAATATATGTACACTGTTGGAAAATATAAAATTTATTTGTACTCGCTACAAAACAGAAGAAAAGCTCGGTAGAGCCTCACTTTTCATCCTGTTTCAAAAGCTCATACAAATAAATTTTATATTTTCCCACATCATACATATATTGTATATGTATACATAGAACACATGGTCTCAAATGTTATGTTTATTTGTACACAATAGGTAAATATTAATTATGCATTGCTTCCTGGTTTCTGTCATCAGCAACTAAAATTTCAATGTTCAAGTTCAAATTAAATGTTTTTATTGTTATACATGTATAGCATAAATCTGTTAAAAACTGTTCTTTCATAATTTTTGGGAAATGAGTTCAGCAGTGTGGTAATTTTATTTGAAAAGCATCGACCAAGGATAAAACATGAAGGGGTTTCATAAAACCAATGTTTTTACAACCCAATTCTTATAAATTACATTTATATACTAAAATTTAAATCAACATATGAAATCTACTGGTTTGTATTGTTGTGAGTTGGTCTCATTGGGGTCTAAGCGTGACGCGGGATTGCCGATTTTTTGTAAGTGTGACACGTGAAAGTCAAATTATTGTGTCGTGAAAACCGGAAATGAGGTCTAGCGGGATCCGGGAAATGACAAAAAATGAGAATTGCTTACGTACATAGTGTAAGCAGGATACAGGAATCTGACAAAACAGTAAGCAGGATCCGGGATCGAAGCCCCCCAATGAGACCCCCTTGTGACAGGAAGCATGTGCAGTCAAAAGATGTTGGAATTTTATAGAAAAGTAAAATATAATATTGGATACTTAAGTGTTGTGAGCCAATCAAATCGTTGATTCGTATGAAACAAACATGTTTGAATTGATTTACATTTGTGATTTCAGGGCCTTATATCCTATAATAGCGGACTGTAGCTTTGATTATCCAATTGTTGAACACAGTATAGTGACCTACACTGTTAAATTCTGTGTCATTTCGTCTCTTGTGGAGAATTGTCTCATTGACAATCATACCTGACGGCATCTTCTTTTTTTGATGTACCTCAACATAATTGTATAGATATTGCCTTTATTTAATTGTAAACAGTCTTTGGCAGAGTACAAACCATAACTACATGTACCTTTTGAACACCACTCTGTTAATCCAAAATGCGCAAGACACACACAAGGGCAGATTCAGTAGGGAATTTAATGTACAAAATGTTATGACTATATATATATATCACTGCAAGGAATGCATACATTTTCTCAAATGAAAAATTAATTGAAAAAAACCATTGTTCAATTAAGAACTGGGTTTTGCAGATTTGGTGTTGATTAACATCGATTACATTTTCATGTGAGGTTGTCATGTTCATGTATTACAATAAAACAATTCTCCGCACATGCACGCAGAAAAATTGTTACACTTGTGCATAAAATGGAGGGGACTGAATTTGGCGATTGTTACAAACTCATCAATATTTTGACATGACACTTGCAGCTGATCTCACCTATTATTTCTCATAAACCGAATCTTTTCAGGAATTTCTATTTGTCACGAAACATTCAATGTAAAACACCAACAGCGGTTCCGTAGCATACCAAAATGGGACGCCAAACCAAATGTAACCAGTTTTCTACTCGCACTTTTCTCAAGTGTCAGTGAAGTGTGAGAGTGCATTTATAGGTAACTTTACATTTGCTTGTCGTTATTTTTGTGAAACTAAGAATGATTTGGCACTAAGCATAACGAATTCTCGTGCCAAACCGTTTGCTTTCTCAAGAGACCACTAACAACCAAAGGTCAACATGGCTTCTACCACTAATGGGCATGCGTAATTAGCGAGCACTGCCGATGAATCACCGTCTCGATTAGTCAAAAGCTTCTTTGTCAAATTCGTGTCCTCATCGTTTAAAGCGCTTTGACAACTTGAAGAGAACAAGATATGACGTCACTTACTTATTTTGTAATGCTATTTATAACTAATTTCAAGTTATAATATTAAAAAAATTCAGAAAGAAACATTTCATGAATATTTTTTTTAATTTGATCTAATGAAAACATGGTACGTCAGTTTTTTTCAGAAAAATTTAAACGATTTACACTTCCAATACGTTTTGGACACAGGGAAAAGGGGAGGGGAAGTGTTCAACCAGTGTGTTCATATGTGTAACATATGTTGGATACTACTGTTCCCAGGTTCATCCTTTAATTTGGGAACACAAACGTCCGGCTTAAGTGTTTGATAAAACAAACCAATTCATATAATTCAGACCTGAGAGAGGCTAAAATAAGGCTCTAACAGGGAAATAAACAGGATAGCCTGTATACTAGTTTTAACTCGGGGGGGGGGGGGGGCCACTTGCTATATAATTAGTGGTAGGGATGAGCCGCTAGAATAGGTCACTTTTTCATGCTCTATGATATATGAAAAGGGTGAGAAATTCAGATTAAATATGTCAATAGGTTGATATTATCACTTGCTTGATTATATCATAAGTATCTGAAACTAATCAGATGTCCGTATTTATTCTTGATGCGGTTAAACCACAGTCGTAAATGCATCAGTTATTTGTCAAACCAATTAAAAACTCTATTTATTCTGATGTGGTATTTCCACTGATGCCGGTGATAGATGCAATAAATCCAACTATTTTGACATTTGCACCAAATTAACATTCAAGGGTTTGTATACATAAAACATGATAACAATTATTTAAAGAAATTCCATTGTGACAGCGTCCTTTCCGAGGGAACGGCAATAATACTTTTTATCAGTTTTTAATTAATATTTAAACATGTTAAAATCAGTGAAGGTGTTACCTGGTTACACTCTGGGGTGATATTACATTTATCTGACCATAGATGTACTATCATCTATGATCTGACCAAACGTCTTTTATATGTATTGTATTTTGAAATTGAAATATCTTCATAATGAAAGATGTAAAATGGGCAATAAGAAAACAGTGTTTAATATGTGAGGAATTTATTGGAAAAGAAGGTAATATTTTTGCGACAATTTTGCTCCTTAACAAGAACGTGATGATGAGACTCATGATGAGAGGGGAAAATATTGGAATATATTTATAGGTCTGTTTTTTGTTAATTAATTATATGACAAGGTATATATTTTTGATTAACAAAATATATGAAAAGGGTGGGGTACTTGAGGTCTCAGCTACTCACCCCTACCAAAAAAAGTTTGAAGTGCCCCCCCCCCCCCCCCGAGAGTTTTAATTGTAAATTGGTAAACGTTTCAAATGAGAAGACTAGCTGCGTTGCCCGACAGTGCGCAAAGTTTTCGTCGGACCATACAAATTCATACATAAATTCGTTTTCTTATTTGGAAGACTTGAGAAGTCCGCTCGCACAAAAAGTAAATAAAAAAAAATACCCACCAACTCCAGGGAAAATTATAAACGGCCGTAAGCAAATGGCAAAATAAAAAGGTCAAACGCATCAAACAAATGAATAACAAGCAGCATATTCCTGGCTTGGTACAGGTATTTTCTTATGTAGAAAATGGGGATTAAACCTGCTTTTTTAGCTCTAGATAAACCTCTCAATTGTAGGACAGCTAGTAGCAAAACAGACATTATAGCAGGTAAAAATGTCAAAAATAAGGACACAGCAGTCATCATTGTGTTAAAATCTTAAGCACTATATAAAAACAAGCAAAAGGCCAAATAAAATAAAATTTGTGTTTTAATTCAGTCATCTTTGAAAAAAATAAGAATTGTTTTTATTTTACATTTGTTTTTATATTGAGTCTATATTGGCGAGAAATTCGGACTTATTAAACAGGGCTATTTCTAAGCTTAAATATATTATAGGGTATGTAGCCCAGAGAAATAGGAAACACATGAAATATTTTTTGATTTGGCCAAATCATGCCAACAAAGATAAACAAAAATGCATATAAAGACAAAGGCCAAAGCACACGAAAGACAACCCATTTTTTATACACCATATCTGAAGAGCAGAGACATATATATGTAACAATAAATAATATGTCTCTGATAAGGGTGAAAGTTCAAACCGGCAAGAAAATTTAAAGAAAATGTTTTATTATATAGCATATGTCATTACCCGAAGCACTGGTGCATTGAAGAATTGAATGCTTCTTTTTGTAACTTCATTGGGGTGTAAAAGCGTTGACCGAAGTACATTTTGTATGAAGCGCGGAAGCGGAAGCGACCAGTCACTGGAACCCACTCTTAGGCAGTCATTGTGACTGGAGCATGCCCCCTCTAAGGCAGTCAGTGCCCCCCCCCCCCCGATTATGAAAATTTCTGGATCGATAACTGCCTACATGTACCACTAAAGAGTTGAAGACCCTCCCCCCCCCCCTAAATTTCCGAACAGTCAAGTTACCAACATAGAAAGATAAAGTCGGTTTTCTAACTATTGACACATCGTGATTTTTTTTTTACCAAACAATTAGTTTACAAAGTTATTTGAAATATAATAGTTTCAATATTCAAGTCAATAAAATTAGTTATACTAATCAAAGAAACAATTATTGAAACAAACTGAACCGTGCTTATCTTCTGGGCAACCCTTCGTTCTCCTAAATGTCATTATAGCTCACCCCTAAACCAAACACTGTTTGGAGTAATTAAGATATTACTATGTTAATCTCCAACAGGGATTTAAGTGTCCGTGCATCAATAGCCAATACCCCATAGATATTTCGAGCGCCGCCTCCCTTCAAGTCTGAGGTCAGTGTATATTCTCAATTCAAAAGTTAGCTGTTGTTTTATTAGCTGTTGTGATGTGGTTCGAAATTTTGAAAAAAAAGAGAAGCAAATGATTGATTATTTTTGGAAACCGATAAATTGCAAGAAATGTTTTGTTTCAATTTATATATATACTGAAAAAGTATTAAAACAAATTGTTATGATGACTGATGAGTCAAATAGTAATTTTCGATTTTATTTCTTCAGGGAAGTCACCTTTATTTCTTATAAACTCAATATCCACCAAGAAATTTCAAACCCTATACAATGGCTGAAAAAAACTGAACAATCGGGCCCCTTTCTGTAAATATTTTTTATCAGTATTTCAAACTAATATAAATTATTTCAAGGGTAAATTCGCAAGGAAACGATGTCCGGATTTACTTATTACAGAACATCTCTTTCGGAAAAGATTGGGCCCGGTGTCCTATATAAAAAAGAAGATGTGGTATGATTGCCAATGAGACAACTATCCACAAAAGACCAAAATGACACAGACATTAACAACTATAGGTCACCGTACGGCCTTCAACAATGAGCAAAGCCCATACCGCATAGTCAGCTATAATAGGCCCCGATAAGACAACGTAAAACAATTCAAACGAGAAAACTAACGGCCTTATATATGTAAACAAATTGAACCATTCTTCCCCATGCGATTTTTTCCGGGGGAAAACTGGATTGATCGAATTATCCCCCCAGGAAAAATTGGCATGACCCAACTTTTCCCCCTCAGCGAGATGGGGGGGGGGGGGGGACCAGGATCAGGCTAATTTCCACCCACATAGCACGAGAAGCTTATTTTCCCCTTGTAATATAACGTCGGCTACGTCAGGCTGGTTGTTCTTTGATAAAGAAATAACTACGAACGATTTTTTTTTATATATATATAAGACAATGCTATAGTTCATTTAAAAAAGCACGCAGAGAAAATGTCTTCTCATATATGTTATGATGGTAGGTTACTAAACTCCTCACGGGAAGGATTGTGCCTGATATTCATATGATGAAGACATAATCTTTCAATTAGTTTAATTGAAGTCTGGAGCTGGCATGTCAGTTAACTGCTAGTAGTCTGATGTTATTTATGTATTATTGTCATTTTGTTTATTTTCTTTGGTTACATCTTCTGACATCAGACTCGGACTTCTCTTGAACTAAATTTTAATGTGCGTTTTGTTATGATTTACTTTTCTGCATTGGCTAGAGGTATAGGGGGAGGGTTGAGATCTCATAAACATGTTTAACCCCGCCGCATTTTTGCGCCTGTCCCAAGTCGGGAGACTCTGGCCTTTGTTAGTCTTGTATTATTTTCAATTTTAGTTTCTTGTGTACAATTTGGAGTTTAGTATGGCGTTCATTATCACTGTACCAGTATATATATATTTGTTAAGGGGACAGCTGAAGGACGCCTCCGGGTGTGGGAATTTCTCGATGCATTAAAGACCTCTTGGTGACCTTCTGCTGCTGTCTTCTCTATGGTCGGGTTGTTGTCTCTTTGACACATTCCCCATTTCCATTCTCAATTTTATTTTTACTATTTAGTACGGTTGTGAAACGACAGTTTTTCAACCGGAGATAGATAAGACTATTTAATTTTGAAGCTAGTTTACATTGAAATACAAGTTTACTCGTCATACTAGCCTGTTGTGAGATCAACTAAACCTGCAACGTGATGTGTTATGGCGAAACATATTAAAAATGTTCATTGGGTGATAATGAACCCCAACGAAAACTGTTTGGCATTTCAAAGCATGAGGGTATTAATATGGAGTATACACCTACACGTAGTAAAATGTCAGGTCAAAAGAATGCATGTAAATATCAGCATGTTGAAGATTCGGACGATCAGACAAAACAACACAAAAAAGCAATTACAGACGGGTAAAAATATAGACGGAATGATGGACATGTACAGTAGGCACAGTATGGTAGATATGTACAAATACCCGGTCACGTCCACTTGCATTTTTGTCCATCTGATGAGTTAAGCCTTTTTCAACTGATTTTTATAGTTCGTTCTTATGTTGTTCTGTTATACCACTGTCCCAGGTTAGGGGAGGGTTGGGATCCCGCTTACATGTTTAACCCCGCCACATTATGTATGTATGTGCCTGTCCAAAGTCAGGAGCCTGTAAGTAATTCAGTGCATGTTGTCGTTTTTTTATAATGTGTTGGATATTTGTTTTTCGTTCATTTATTTTATATAAATAAGGCCGTTAGTTTTCTCGTTTGAATTTGTTTTACATTGTCATTTCGGGGCGGCCTTTTATAGCTGACTATGCGATATTGGCATTGCTTATTGTTGAAGGTCTTCATACCACATCTTCGTTTTTATATGTAGACAGATTGATGGACACATAAACAGACGGGTGGACATGTTGTCAGACTGTTCGAAATGTACACCGACTGAAAAACATGTGAATAGACTATTGAACACGGAGAAGAACTGGTGGACATGTAGACAGAATAGCAGACACAACAACGGACTGGTGAATATGAGGTCAGACTATTGAACACGAAGAAAGACCAATGGATACAAAGACATAATGTTGAAAAATGCAGACGGATTAGACAGACTGGTCACCGTGTAGACAGACTTGTGAACACATAGACAGAATGTGCATGGAGAATGTAGACAAACTAGGGACTAACTCAGACTGGTGAAAATAATGACAGACTAGTAGACACATATAGACAGATTTACGAACAATTGTGTAATTTCAATGATAATTGGCAATAAATATTTATCAGCATAAAAATCTGATTCTAGTTCTTTTCAAAAGTTTTGGATTTAATTTTCAGACTTATATAAATATAATGAAATCTATCATATCATATGGGGGAAAGATTGGCATGGGGAAAAAATGAGTATATGTATACGTATTGCCAAATTTCCGCGGGAGGAGGAATGACTTCAGCTTTAATACAATGTATTTAGTGTATAAATAACTAGTTCAATGACTTCAATGGCTTCCATGTATTAGCAGACTCCTCTACCGAATGAGCTAATGAAACAAAAACATGCTCTGTGACACCTTATTAACCGGGATATTTATTACTCACAGTATATGCAGTCGCTTGTAGCAACGTTTAACAGAAATGAGAAGTTCACAACACAGGCACTTGTTTCTGTCAATATGGGGTTTACTATCCATACCCAGTACAAAAAAAAACACTTTTTCACTTAAGATCACTATCTGCCTTTGAAAGAAACATACATTTTTGTAAAGGAACTTTTTTTCTGTTGAACTAATAGAAGAAGTAAAGGTATTAAATATCGAAATAAAAAAACAACCAAATCGCTTAAATTTGACAATAATTTAGTTCAAGTACAGCGTAATTGAAAATAATAATAAAATTACAGGGGGAGGGATCGTTGGAAAGTAAACCGTTTAATAGTTAATCTAAAGTCTTTTAGAAACAACACATATGATGAATTAGTAGACCTGTTACGTATAATGTACATACATTGCACATATTTCTTCATAGTCATGGCAGCCGAACACACAGAAATCTCTGAGACAAAAATAAACAGAAACACATTTAAAATAGTAACGTTTGATCTTGTTTTTTGTGTGAAGCATTTCTTCATGGAGAAAATGGATGAACAATAGAAACAAACCAGTTGTGAGAGCTTTTGAACACCGTACAAGTATAATAACTTAAAATCTTGGGAATAAGGGAGATTCATCATTCATCACAATCTCCGGAGGTAAGACTTTAGAAAGGGAATTTCCCTTTTCACGACATACGACGTTTTCATTGGGTTTGACGTTATCTGGTCTCTTTTCATTTATTGAGAACCAGTATCAATATGGAGCGATGCGATCTTGAGAATTTTCAAGTTTGAAGACTGTCCTGTATTTAAAAGAGTTTTATAAATGATTTATATAGATCAGTGATCTAGATACTTTTACCCGTACTTTGAAGACACATTTGTACAAAACCAAGATAAATCGACTTTGCTACCAAATACAAGTAACCTCACTTCAATGTTAAAGACATTAAAGAAGGAAGGGGGGGGGGGGGAGTGGTCGGAGGGGTCACAGTCTTGATTCGAAATCCCGGGCTCTTAAAAACATGATGTCCTGAGGTCCCGAATTTAAAGAAATCTAAATTCCGACATCCCGAAATTCGAAAATAGAATTCCCAGATCCCGAAAGAATCAATCCCGAAATCCCGAGCATTAACACCCGATCTCGACGTCCCGAAAAAGGTCTTGCCCCCTTCCATTATCTCATTATATAGCCCAATCTGACTGAAATCAGCTATTCGGATCTATTAGGTTTGTTATAATCGCTAAGGTTGAAGAACAGAACTTAGGAACAGAAAGAAACGAAACTAATGTTCTGGCTGCTGAATTCAGTGAGATCAAGTTGTTCATCTCTCGTTATCTTGCGGAAGAGTAACAGTGAAAAGGGGGGGGGGGCAAAAAATACCAGAAGACATTCATAGATCGAAAATAAAATGACAACGCCATGGCTAAAAAATAAAAAATAAAGATACACAATACACAACATTTTTTTTTATTTCACTTGCAATCAAACTGAATTATTTTTTCTCTACATTAGAAAATGATTTTTTTTTTCAGACAGAAACATGCAGGTGTGGTGTGTGTTTTCCATTGAAAGTTCGTTCTTATGTTGTCCTGCGGTTACACCAGTGTCCCAGGTTAGGGGGAGGATTGAGATCCCGTTAACATGTTTAACCCCACCACATTCTGTATGACTGTATGTCTGTATGTGTCTGTCTCAAGTCAGGAGCCTGTTATTCCGTGATTGTCGTTTGTTGCTATTATTAATTTGTTTCTAGCTCATTTATTTTGTACATTAATTATGCCTCAAGTTCAGTTTTCTTGTTTGACTTGTGTTACATTTGTATTTCGGGGCCTTTTATAGCTGACCTTGCGATATGGGCTTTGCTCAGGGGTACTGCTCATTATTGAAGGCCGCACCGTGACATATATACTAGTATAGCTGTTAATTGCTGACCTGTCTCTTGTGGAAAGTTAATTGTCTCATTGGCAATCATACCACATCTTCTTTTTTTTTTATACATATATACTTGTTTACACTATTTTTAATGTCATAATATTCATGAGACAACAATTCCTTGTACATTATAAAATATCTTTTAAGTATATGGTTAATTGAAATGCATTTATATCAGGCGCGGATATAACATGATTCGAGAAAAACTGGATTTCGGATTTGGGATGATGGTTAAAAAAGGAGAAGTACTGCAATTTTTTTGGGCGATTTTTAAAAATTTTCCTTTGGTAGTACACACATGTAGTTTACAAACGTGTCTGTAATGTGTGTAGACAGACATTTGTTGGATGTATATGTACATGCATTAAGTATGTTTAAAGAAAAATGTTTTGTTTGCTGCTCTCTATCTTGATGGATACTCTCTTGAAGGTCCAGTATGAACTGAAATAAAGAACAGTTTGAATCGAATAACCGTTTCACAAATGATATCGGATATGTTCCTTACGTCGTAACTACAATCCCCTTCCCTTTCATGAATGTGACCTACCGAATTAGACTATTTAGCGGATTTGTAATCACATAAGCAACACGACGGGTGCCACATGTGGAGCAGCATCTGCTTACCCTTCCGGAGCACCTGAGATCACCCATAGTTTTTGGTGGGGTTCGTGTTGTTTATTCTTTAGTTTTCTATGTTGTGTCATGTTTACTATTGTTTTTTTTCTGTTTGTCTTTTTCATTTTTAGCCATGGCGTTGTCAGTTTGTTTTAGATTTATGAGTTTGACTATCCCTTTGGTATCTTTCGTCCCTCTTTGAAATAAACTTAAAACAAGTCAGGTATGTAAATATGGTCTTAAGCTTTCTTAAAAAATGCAAGATTTTTCCAACAACCCTTTGATTTTTTTAATACAACTAAAATAAAAAAAAAATCATAGTTTTGTAAAACAGAACATTTTTTTTACAATACTGCGACAAATTTAAAAACTTTTGAAAGAAAAACAACATACTCCTCCCTGTTAATTAACAATTTCGAATTTCAGGATCCTTTCCAATTCAAATACGCAAATGCTTTGATATGTTGAACCGGTTCCGCAGTATAGTTTTAATGATACAATTAGTTATTAAAAACTAAATAATGTATATATAGTCTTCTTCAGATACTCATAATCTGACAAAACAGTAAGCGGGATCCGGGATCAGAACTCCCCAATGAGACCCCCATCAGACTATGCAGTGTGGGCTTTATTCGTTGTTGAAGGCCGCGTAGTGTGATCAATATCTGTTAATTTCTGTGTCATTTGGTCTCTTTTGGAGAGATGTCTCAATGGCAATCATACCATATCTTCTTTTTTATATTTGTTTAATACTTCCATTTATTGTAGTTCAGTATAACCATTAAAACATAAAGTAAGGCTGGTAGAGCCTACTAGTCTTTTTATGACTGTTTTGTTTAAGTGTTTACATTTTTACTTTAGATTAAGTCTTTGTACGCAGATTGTGTGACTACATGGTAAATTAATGCATGCTGTGAATATATATTATAGAGTGCATGTAACATGTGATTTTGCATTACAATGGAATAGCATATGACCGAACGTTATTCAAGTTTGAAAATTGAAATAACAAATGGAGATCGAGGTAAACAAAGGGACAATAAAACAAGAATAATAAAACAATGCCGAAAAATAGAAGACAACCAGACGTCAGCAAAACACTTCACAGTGACATTTTAGATTGAGCGACACTATCAAGTGTTTTCAACTGCATAACAGGCACTGCTTACTCTTGTTAAAGTCCGCTGATGAGTCATAACCTTTTTTACCCTTCCGGAGCACATGAGATCACCCCTAGTTTTTGATGGGGTTCGTGGTTCTTATTCTTTAGTTTTCTATGTTGTGTCATGTGCTCTATTGTTTGTCTGTTTGTCTTCTTTCATTTTAAGCCAGGCGTTGTCAGTTTATTTTCGATTTATGTGTTTGACTGTCCCTTTTAAATCTTTCGTCCCTCTCTTATATGTGAAAGTTTGAAATTAATAATACAGATAGACAAGACCGTTACCAAGAGAATCAATAGACATTCTGTATCTACCTGTCCAAATTAGTGGTTGATGTTTTTTACTATATATCATATTTTTTTTTATTGTTTTGTACACAAATCAGGCCGATAACTTTACATTTGTTATTTAGGGTCCTTTTATTGCTTAATATGTGGTATTGGTTTTGCTAATTTTTTAAAGGTCCTAGATGACATGTAGTTGTTAACTATTGTGTAATTTGTTCTCTAGTGGAGAGTTCTCTTATTGACATTCATACCACATCTTCTTATTGACATATATAACGAAAACTTTAGTAGAAGAGCAAACTTCGGGTTATGTTCTCCTCATATATTTTATGATGGTATTATACAAAACCCCTAACGTCAGGGATTGTGCTTAATTTTCATATGATGACGACATAATATTTAATCAGTTTAATTGAGGTCTGGAACTGGCATGTCAGTAACTGCTAGTAGTCCTTTGTTAATTTGTTTATCATTTTCATTTTGCTTAGTTTCTTTTGTTACGTGTACCTATTCTGACATCGGACTCGGACTTCTTTTGAACTGAGTTTTACAGTACGTATTGCTGTTAGGACCCCGCTAAAGCCCTCCCCCGGAGGCGGTTTTTTTTCTCTCGCTGTGTTGAAAACCTATTGGTGGACTTCGGATGTTTTCTGCCCTTTGGCGGATTGTTGTCTCTTTGACACATTCCCCGTTTCCATTCTCAATTTTAATCATAAACTCATTACTCATTTAAGAAGAACTACAGAAGGGAAATCATTTCTTGCTCTTAACTGATTGGTTAAGGATTGATTGATGAATGATACACATTAAAGACGGACGAATGTAACAATTGATATATACAGACGGATTGTTCAGAGTTCAATGTTCAATGGCAAATATTACATGCATATCAGGATTAATGTGATAGGAATAGAAACCTTGCTATGTCCTAGACTTTGTAGTCGAGAGGTTGCTCTTTACTTCAAAATGACACGTGTTTAGTTGAGAAAATGATAGTACTAATTTTGACGTGTTTTAACCCAAATGGAGATCAAGCCTTTGACCTCCGATAATGGCGAAAAGGCTACCAGAATATTAAGTTCATATGCAACATTTTATTATAAAAATATCAATAAAGTAGTGCAGGTAATGAATGGACATATATAGTACAGTGTGAACTTTATAGCTTGATCATGTGGATGATACAAGTAAAACATAATACAATCAAGTGTGATCATTTGGAAAATACAGGTGAAATATAATATTATAAAGTGTGACATTTTAGTTGATCATTTGGATAATACAAGTAAAATATAATACAATCAAGTGTGAACTATAAGTTGATCATTTGGATACTACAAGTAACATATAATACAATCAAATGTGAAATGTTAGTTGATCATTTGGAAAATATAAGTAAAATAAAGGACAGTAATGTGTGAACAAAAAGTTGATAATATGATAAATGAAGTAAAATATATATTTTATACAGTAAATAGTGAACATTTAGTTAGTTGATCATTCTAAAAAAAAACCAAGTCAAATATGATACAGTAAAATGTTAACATTAAGTTGATTATTTGGATAATACAGGGAAAATATAATGCAGTACAGTGTAAACATTTAGTTGATTATTTGCTTAATACAGGTTAATAAATAAATTTGGTGTATTTACTGTCCTCTGATTGGTTAAAAGAATTAGCTTTATTTTCAATGTAATCAATTTTTATGACGACACGCCCACTCTTACGTTGTGTATTCATACGCAATCATCTGTGTACGTTGTTATTCGTATTAATATACATCTTTGAGCCTTATTTTTTATAGAAATTTATTTATAATGAATGGCAATAATTTATTTTGAATTTATTGAACCATAAAATTAATTTTTTACTCTTCACATTTAACATAATCCGCTTCGCGGATTATTCAATGTGAAGAGTCAAAAATTAATTTTATGGTTCAATAAATTCAAAAGAAATAACAGCCATTCATTAAATATTATACAATCTAATGTGAACAACGAGTTGATCATTGGATAAATGAAGTAAAACACAATACAGTAAATAGTGAACATTTAATAAGTTGATCATTCAAAAATAAAATAAGTCAAATATGATACAGTTAAATGTGAACATTTAGTTGATTTTATGGAAAAATACAAGCAGTAACATGCAGTGCAGTGAAGTGTGAATAGTCGTGTGATCATTTTTAAAATTGATCATTTGGATATTACAAGTAAAATGCAATACAGTTTTGTTATGCGTTTACTTTTCTACATTGGCTAGATGTATAGGGGGAGGGTTGAAATCTCAAAAACATGTTTAACCCCGCCTCATTTTGCCCCTGTCATTAGTCAGGAGCCTCTAGCCTTTGTTAGTCAAGTATGATTTTTAATTTTAGTTTCTTGTGTATTTAGAGTTTCGTTTGACCTGAACTAGTATAGATGTTTGTATAGGGGCCAGCTGAAGGACGCCTCCGGGTGCTGGAGTTTCTCGCTGCATTGAAGACATATTGATGACCTTCTGTTGTTGTCAGTTCTATGGTCGGGTTGTTTTCTCTTTTCCCCCATTTCCATTCTCAATTTTAGTAAAGAGTGACAATTTAGTTGATCAAAATACAAGTAAAACGTAATACTGTTAAGTGTTAAAAGTAATTTGATCATTTGGATGATCCAAGTAAAATGTAATGCAGTATATAGTGAACCATAAGCTGATCATTGGAAGAAAAGAAACAAAACAAAATAAGTAAAATATAATCATTTGGAAAAAAAAAGAGTAAACTATAATAGTACACTAAAGTGTGAACCTTTAATTGTTGTTTTTTTCGAAAGGGGGTGATACAAATAAATTACAATACAGTAATATGTGAACATTACGTAACTAGAATTTTTAAAGACTGATATGAATTGATGGTATAGAAAAAAAGGAACTTAAAAAGCAGGAAAAACTTAAAGTCCGTGTGCTTGTTTTCGAGATATTAGCAATTGAGTGGCATGAGATGATTCTCTCTAGACTTTTCATACATTTTACTTTGTTACCTTTTTTTCTATCAAAAACTATGAAAAAATAACTAGAATATAATAGGATTTAATATGGCTTTTTAACTTTATGCAATAATTTTTATGATAGGAAAAGTAGGCATTAGTGGGCAAAATTTTGATGGCACTACATGGATAAACCATGGATATCTGGCAAACATTCAAAAGGTAAAAGGAGCGAACATCTTTAAATCGTCATCATAAAGAAACATTTTCCCCTCTTACGTTCTGAAGATGATCTTATACGGATGTATTCGGCTTTTATTTTTTTCCTTGCGTGATCAACTGTGCATTCGTTTTTGTTTGTTTGGCAAACACTGCTAGTGGTCGAAATATCCTCTCAGTAAAATGTTGAAAAGAAGCAAAATATCATTTACTTATATCATTGTAGATCATCCTTTTCAACCGCGAACTTACTCTTCGCCATCCATAGTCATAAGCTTTTCCCGACACTGCCTCTATATCACTTGTTGGACGATTAATATATTTAAGCAAAATGATTACCAAGTTTTCATTTAAATGACTTTTACATGCTTCTACTATCGCAGTTTCGAAGTTAAAATTTTCGCGATTAACCTTCTGAATCAGTAACTCAACAACGTCTGCTTCTCCACACCGACAAGCCTCATTCATTGCAACAGGAAAATCAAACAAAGAATGTTCAACTCGTTCTAACAGTAAGGATACTATTTCTTCCCACCCTTTCTGACATGAGATTATCATATCAGTCTGTAAATCTAGGAAACTTGTATCAATTTTCTGAAGCAATATTGAAACAATTTCAGTTTCGCCATTAATACAAGCATTTTTCATTGCTTCTTCCATAATTTTTTGGTCATTTTTGCATCTGTCTAAAATAGAGCTCATAATTTCCGTCCAACCATTTTTGCTTGCACTTTTAATAATGTTATCTAAATGCGATTGTTTAAGGTCAAAGTTTTCGATTAAAAGCTTTATAACACCTGCGTTGCCAAAGTTATTACACGATTTATTTATCAATATGTTCACATCGAAGTAACTGATGCTGTATTTTGAAAAAAATAGTTCGGCAATTTCATGTCTACCTTGTGCGCATGCTTCGAACATACATGATTTTAAATCAATAGATATATTATCTATATTGTCAAACAACCAAAGGGTAATGTCTTTCCATCCGTATCCACAAGCTTTCTCCATAACTAATTTAGTATCAAACAACTTAGAATCGATATTTTTAAGGAGAAATTCTACAATTTCATATCGACCGTATGAACAAGCCTCTTCCATTGAAGAGCTCATATCAAAATTTTGTCTTTCAAATTTTGACAAATAGCAACTTAACGATTTTTAACCAACCATAGCAACATGATTCGACCATTACAGTTTGTACATCAATGTTTGTTAATTCAATGTTCTGCAGAAACCAGTCAACGATTTCAAATTTTCCATATTCACAAGCCGTGTTAACAATAGCTCTCGTATTAAACATGCTTTGTTCAGTGTTGTTCCATAGCTGTTGTGCCATATCTAACTGTCCTATGCTGCTTACCGCTTCAATTACATCAGACAAATCATTTCGTTCCAGCTCTTTAACCTTAGGATGCTTTAGCATAAACCAAACAAGAGATCTGTGTTCAGATATATCTTCATCATTTGATTTATTTATTGTAACTTTGATAGTGTATATTAGCATTTCTTTTAATTCTGATGGCTGAATATTAGTATTTTCCAATAGCCACTCCACTATAGGTCGATTAGAGTGAACACACGCTTCTTTAAGTACAATTTTACAGTTTTCTGGTGTGTTCATGTTTGCTTGTTCAAAAAGTAATGAAATAACCTTATCTCCTCCCTCATAATTCCGACAAGCCTGCAACATTGCCTTGGATTTATCCAACATTTTTTCGTCCATTGTGTTGATTAGGTATGATAGTAATGTCTCATTACAATTACAACATGCATTGTTCCATGCGGTTCTCATATTAAATAATTTTGTATCCAGATTTGTCCAGAACCATTCAACAACGGAAACTTGGTCATAACGACATGCATTGTTCATTGCGCTTTCCAAATCCAACATATCATGTGTTATGTTTCCCACAAGCCATTTTACTGCTTCTAGAGAATTTGGTTTTGAACTGCGACATGCTTTGTTCATGGCAGACCTAGCATCGAAACAATCTTTGTCCATATATTCCATGACATATTTTATTATCTGTAAATTACTATTTCGGCAAGCCTCATTCATCACATATTTCATATCAAATAGTGAACTATCCTTATTTTTTAATAACCACAAAACTTTTTCAGTGTGGTTTAGACGAGAAGCTTGTTCGATAACACTTCCTATATTCAACAAATTTGGACTAATGTTTTCTAAAATTAACACGAAAATGTCTAGAGTTTCGTCGCAATCATGATGAATAAAAACATTAATTGCAGTGTCTACATCAAACATAGCATGATCAATATGTTCAATTAACCATCTGACAATATCTAACCAACTGTTTCTACAGGCTTCGTTCATCAGTATCTCCATATCAAGTAGGTCGGTTTTTACTTTCTGTAATAATATTTTTATAAGTTTTTCATCTATCGATTGGTTGCATGCTTTATTTAATGCTTCCATTATATGCAACTTTTCATGATCGGTGTTATCTAACAAAAACGTGACAACAACTAGATAACCATACTGACACGCTCTGTTCATTAGCTCTCTAAAGTCAAGATAGTCATGTTTTATTTTCTCGAGAATATGTATGATCGAATGCTCGCGCCTTTCTCTTTGAACATTAATATCATCATCACTGTCATCTTCATCGTCGTCCTCATCGTCGTCATCATTGTCATCATCATTGTCATTCTCATCGTAATCCTCATTATCATTCTTATGGTCAACCTCATTGTCATTATCATTGACATGCTCATTGTCATCCTCGTCGTCATCCTCATGGTTATCCTTATTGTCGTCCTCATCAGCATCCGCATTGTCATCCTCATCGTCATCCTCATTGTCACCCTCATCGTCATCCTCATGGTTATCCTCATTGTCATCCTCATTGTCATCCTCATTGTCATCCTCATTGTCATCCTCATCGTGATCTTCGTCCTCATCCTCATCGTCATCTTCGTTCTCATCATCATCGTCGACCTTGAACCTTATTGGGATGTATGCTTGGATAACTGCTTTCATTATATCTAACTTTTCATGATCGGCATTGTCCAACAAAAACGTGACAATGTCTAGATGACCAAACCAACATGCTTTGTCCATTATCTCTTTCAAGTCAAGTAAGTCTTGATCCACGTTTTCGAGAAACAGTTTGATTAACGGTTCGTACTTTTCTCTTTGATCATTCATATCGTCATCATAGTAGTCATTCGCTGCTGAGATGTATACTATGTCCACTGCTATCATTATATCTAACTTTTTATGATCGGTATTTTCCAATGCAAACGTGACAACATCTAAATACCCAGACCAACATGCATGGCACATTATCTCAAATACAACACCTAAACATCCATAGGAACATGCTTTGATCATTATCTCTTTCAAGTCAAGTAAGTCATAATCCACTTTTTCGAGAATCAGTTTGAATAAAAGATCCACCTTGTCTCTTTGCTTATGAAAATTATTCTCGTCTTCCTCTTCTTCTCTAATTGAGCTGCATGCTTTGGTTAATGCTTCCATTATATTTAACTTTTCATGATTGGTATTTTCTAACAAAAACGTGACAACGTCTTGATAACCATACAGACATGCTTCGTTCATTATCTTTTTCAAGTCAAGTAAGTCATGATCCACTTTTTCGAAAATCAGTTTTATCAATAGTTCGTTACTATCTCGATGGACATTTATTACTATGTTTATAGCTTTAGTAACGTCTAACATTTTATGATTGGTGTTTTCTAACACTGATGTGACAACATCTAATGAACCATAACGACATGCTTGATTCAGAACTTCCTTCAAGTCAAGTGAGTTATGATTTATCTTCCTTAGAATCAGTTTGGTCAAAGGTTCGTACCTTTTCCTTCTAAACTTAATTTCTTTGTCATTGTTATTGTTTTCATTGGTATAATTATACATCATCCAGGATCCGTATACCATGTGCAGTGCTTCCTTCAGATCTAACATGGAATGATCGGTACTGTCTAATACTGATGTAACAATATCTAATGAACCATAACTACATGCTTGGTTCAGTATTTTCTTCAATTCAAGAGATTCTAGATTTACTTTCCAAAGAATCAATTTGATTAAATTTCTATACGTTTCCCTAACATCAATTATAACCTCCTCCTCCTCTTCGTAAACGTCAATCGTCCACAATTTGCATACTTTGCCTATTGCTTCCTTTAGATCGAACTTTGATGTATCAGCATTTTCTAATACTAATATGAAAACTTCTAATAAACTATCATTACATACTTGGTTCAGTACTTCCTTTAAGTCAAGTGAGTCATGATTTACTCTCTTTATTATCAGTTTCATCAAATGTTCGTACTTTTCCCTTCCATATTTGAAATGCTTGACGTCGTCGTTATCGTCAAAGGTATAGTAAAACATCCACGATTCGTAAACTATGTGCCATGCCTCCTTAATAGCCAAAACTGTATGATCTATATTTTCTAGTAGAAATGTGACAACATCTGCTAAACCATAACGGCATGAGTTGTAAAATATTTCCTTCATGTCAATTGAAGCGTAGCTTACTTTTTTGAAAATAAGTTTAATCAAAAGTTCCAATCTTTGTCTCTCACAATTAATATACTCGTAAACGTCCTTGGCTTCTTTGGTGTCACCATTCGCGAACGTATAGTGAGATGTGTTTAATACTTCTTTTACACCTAACCTTCTATGATCGGTATTCTCCAACACAAACTCGACAAATTCCAACGAAGCATGACGACATGCTATGTTAAATACTTCCCTTAAATCAATCAAGTCATGGTTTACTTCCTCGAGAATAAGTTTGAATGAAAGTTCGTATTTCTTCATTCTATTATTAACAATGTCGTCCCCATCATAGTTATGAGCCCAATGGTTTAATACTCCGTTAACTGCTTCTGTTGTATCTAATATCTTATGATCGGTGTTTTTGAACACCCATGCGGCAACGTCTAACCATTCATTGCAACATGCTTGAATCAATACTTGATTCATGTCAAGCAAGTTATGGTTTACATTCGTTATAATCAGTTTGATCAAAAGTCGGTACTCTTCCCTTCTATATTTTAAATCATCGTACTTCTCTCCTTCGTTGACCCATTTATTAAAAACTTTGTTCATCGTTTCTGTTATATCTAACATGGTATGATCCGTTGTTTTTAACAAAAAATGGACAACATCTATCCACCTATAACGACATGCTTGGTTAAATATTTCTCCTATGTCAAGTAAGTCGGGGTTGACTTTCTGAAGAAACAATACAGTCAACTGTTTGTGTTTATCTCTCATAATTTTAAAACAAAAATTACAATGATAATACATTCCAATCATTGCTCCCTTAATATCTAACATTGTATGATCTGTATTTTTCAAAACTAATGTGACAACATCAAACCAACAAAAACGACAGGCTTCAATCAATACATCTTTCAAGTCAAGTAAGTCAGGGTCTACTTTTTGGAGAATCTGTTTAATTATACGCTCGTACATTTCCCTTCCACCGTTAATATCTTCGTCTTCTTCGCCGTCATTTACACATAGTTTGAAAACATTGTTCATTGATTCCGCTATGTCTAACATGGTATGATCGGTATTTTCTAATACTAATGAGACAAGATACAATGAACCATCAGCACATGCTTTATGCAATATATTTTTCAGATCAAGTAAGTCATGCGTCACCTTATCAAAAAGAAGTTTGATTACAGGTTCGTACTTCTCTCTTCTATAATTAATTGCAATTTTGTCATATAAGGTGTCGTCATATACCAATAGGTCGTATACTATGCTCAGTGCTCTCTTTACATCTAATTTTGTATGATCGGCTTTCTCCAACACTAATGCAGTAACATCTAATGAACCATAATGACAAGCTTGTTTAAATACTTTTATCAAGTTAAGAGAGTCATGATTTACTTTCTGAAGAATCAGTTTGATCATAGGTTCGTACCTTTCTCTTCTGTCGTTAATATCTTCTTCGTCATCAAAGCCGTTGTCGTAGGTGTAATCAAAGCCGTTGTCGTAGGTGTCATCATATTTCCATTCCTCGTAAACTATGCTTAATGCTCCATTTATATCTAACAGTGTATGATCTGTATTCTCTAATACTAATGATACGACATCTAATGAAACATAACGACATGCTTGGTTCAATACTTCATTTAGATCGAGCAAGTTATGATTCACGTTCTTGAGAATCAATTCGATTAATGGTTCGTACTTTTCTCTTTTATTAGAAACATCACTGTCGTCTACGCCATCGTAGGTTTTTTCATATTCCCATTTGTCATATACTATTTTCATTGCTTCTTTTACATCTAACACTGTATGATCTGCTTTACTAAGGACCCATTTAACTATTCCATACCGGACATGCTGACATCCAACCTTTAATAGGCTTGACATATCAATTTGTTTATGGTTTGTAGTACATATAAAAAGTTGTATCAGAGAAAAATTCAAATCATCACAATCTGCATGTATTGCGTTATTTAGTGCAGAAGTCATGTCAAACAAGTTATTGTTAACATTTGATAACATCCAATCGACCAGATCAAAATGACTTCGACTACATGCTGTATTCATAGCTCCCTTCATGTCTAGTCTTTTTGGGTCAATCTTTTCGCATACCAATTGTACTAAATCTAATATGCCCCACCAGCAACACTCTTGAATTATTTCGGAGACATCTACTATGTCATCGATAGGATATTGAAGTAATAGCCTCACCAATAGTTTATCAGGTCCCTCAAACTCTCTGTATAACACAATATTCATCGCTGAACGTATATCTAAGAATGAATAGTCTATGTTGTCTAACAACCACTTGATAATATGGGTCCATCCATACCTACAAGATTCTTTCAACACGTGATGTACATCATACAACCTATGATCAACATTGTTCAAGAAAAGTTCCAACAGCTCCATCTTCTCTACATTACATACTGATCTTACTGCATCTTTTATGTTCATTTTATGATTATCAACAACAGACAACAACATTGTTACAAGTTCTATGTGTCTCTTTTTACATGCATTTTGCAGAACCGTGTTTACATTTAAAAGCTTGTCTGCAGAATTTTTCAATAATATTTTAAGTTCATCGTATTTTTCGTTTTCTAAAGCTACATTAATTATGTGCATCATGTTGTTCAATTTCATATCAACATTTAAGAAAAGCCATTCAATTAAATCTTTGTTTTTACCTTGCCAATCACTATTTACTGCAGACGTTAAAACAGATGTGCAGGCCAACAGACTGTGATCAATTTTGTTAAACAAGGTCTTTACCATTTGAATGTTCTTGGCCATGCATGCCTGAATTAACATTTCAAGTGAGTTTAACTTTTCCTTTTCTACATTAGTTACAATCCATTTAAAAAAACTTTCTTTTCTGTGTCTTTCTTTTTTGTATAGTTTAGTGAACACTTATTTCATGTCTAACAAACTATTATCGACATTTTTTAATAAAAACTGTAAATCCTTCTTACATCCAACTTCAAGAACTTCACTCGTGATTAGTTTCATATCAAATAATTTGTGGTCAATATTCTTTACCAGCCAATTTGAGACAGACTCATCTGGATCATTCCAGACGTTATTCATTGCGGCAACAAATGCTGCTGTGAAGTCAAGTTGATCATGGTTTATAGTTTCACACATAAACTGTACAACATCAAGTCTTTTGAATTCACAAGCCGTTTTCAATATTTGGTCCATATCAAACACACTTCTGTCAATATTTTTTAACATCCATTTCATTGTTGTTATAGGACATCGTGAACAAACTCTACCTAAACCGCTTCTGATGTATTTTGTCATTTCAGACATATACAAACTCTGAATTGGGACCCAAATATTATCTAGAATGTTTTCATTGTTTTCTAATTCACATACATGTAAAAATGCTTCTAACAATGATGATTTACAGACAAACTCAATGTCTTCTTCGGTTGCAGAATTCAAAAGCGACGTTATATGATACAGAAATAGAGTGATCGTTTCATTCATTTTGTTTTGCTGAGAAATTCGCTCTAAATAAAGTGCTGGTAAATACAGTTTACAAAGTTTGCACACACCCTTGTATGTAACGAATGTTTGTAAATCATAATCTGGCAGAAAGTAAGCAGTATGTGATTTTTTAATCAGACATTTTATAAAATACTCATCGTTTTGCCTTAATATTTCTGATTCGCATAACAACTGAAAATTCAATGACTGTGATTTGTTAAAATAGTCTGATTGAACTATTTCGATTATTCGATCTGCGAGCATCGAATAATATTTGGTGGATATTTTCATTACTATCTCACCTTCTCTTAGTGTATAACTTTGAAGTCGTACCATCTCTCTGATAAAATCAAAATTTAGTCTAGACAAGATTAATCCAGGGTCAATTTCGCTGTATGATATTAATAAACTCTCAAATATAGTTTGATGCTGAAGGTGATATGTGCCATCATCATAGTGAAAAATAAGATATTTGCCTATCATTTCTTTTGCAGCATCTTTGATATGATGTGCTGGTAGCTTTTTATTTGAAATCCCATAGCACGACTCCAAAATGTCAAAACAAATATTCAGTTCGATATCATCTGGATCAAGGACATCTTCATTTACAAGGATGTAAATTAATGTAACATAAGACATTCTATCGTGCATTTTTTCTATGCCGCTTTTCCTAAGCTTCTCGATTTCTTCAAATAAATACTTTGATGGGTGTTTAAAAAAACTTAAACCTAGACGAGTAAACTTCCTGTTACCTGTAAATAATGAACAAGCTTCAGGAAATCCCAAAAGCGGTTCTGATTCAACTATGTTGTGCAATGTTACTCGATTGACAGTGGCAGTAATTTTAGGATCCAATATTACTTCTTCAAAATAATTTCAGGATCATTATATTCAAGAAGTTGAAAGTTATGGGCAGCAAAATATTTCAAAAGGAGCGATTCTTTTTCAGCTTTCTTCATTTTGAATTTTTCAGAACTAATATCAACTTCGCAATTACCATGGAAAATTTTGTGTGCATTGAGTATCCATTGACATGACATTCTTATTGTATCTCTTACTGTTAAAACAACCTTAATGTTACCTTTAATTGTACATGCATGTAATCTATCAATAATTTGAATATCTGTATTTTCTGCAAATCTTGTATTCGTTCTACCAAAAATATCTTCAAACAATATGACCAGCTTTTCCTCTTCAGTCACAACATCTGTAAAATCATGTAAATCTGTAAGTTTAACTGTTTTGTATTTAGGATATTTGAGCCGAAATTGATGGAGTATTTCTAAACTATTTCTACTTTTTCCTGTACCAGCTGCTCCTGTTAATATCAGAAGTGAGTTAGTTTCCAGCAGTTTGAGACAAACCTGTACAGCTGGTGTCTCCACAAAAGTTCCTTCATTTAGATGTCCATCAATATCTGTCTTTGTTAACTCTGAAGTATAATAAATAGTAATTATAATTGCGCTTGTATTTGGCCATCTTCATCAGTATATTTGAATCTTGAAAATTATTCAAATTCTTCAAAGTTCTTTTGTTAGTACGACTGGTGTGCGTCTTATTATAAACTTCGTATCTTTGATCGCCATTTGAACTTATTCATTATTTCTAGACTTTGAACGATTTACAGCATGACGTATTATATAGATATTTGAGGCAGTAATACTGTCAATATAAGTTAAGAAAATGGCTTAACTATGAAGAACACATTCAAAATAAACGAAAACCACGGAGATACAAACACTAAATGGAAAGCAAAAGACTAAGTAACATGAACCAGGTTGATTTAAGTTTCTCCGGTAGAGAGGGAAAATCTAGCACCTCTTGATTCACCCGACATGTTGTTCATTCTAAGTTCAAGTTTTGTGATCATTCTTGTGTCATTCGGCGGTGTCATAATCAAGGAAAAGAGGTAGCGAGTATGGTTGCGACAATTGTATATATGTGGTCATCTGTGACACACATGTTTCATTTAGGTCAACCAACTCATGTGGACATGAGGTATGCATAATCGCTAATTGGACAACTATTCACAAAGTTCGAACAGAGTGGATGTAAGCAATTAAAGATAATCATGTGGCATCCTTCATTGAGAAATTTCATACCGTTGTGACTGCCATAAAAGGCCCCGACATGAACATTTTGAAACAATTCAATTGTGAAAACTAACGGTCTGATTCATAACAAAAAACCATCGACTACCACTGCACTATAAACTCCTGACTAAGGAATGTGACGGTGTTAAGCATGTGGGTGAGTGCTCAGCCCTCCCTCAACCTTGGACGTCGACGTAACCGTATAACATAAAAACAAATTATAACAAGCATTCTGTGAGTATTGACCTATGGTTGTTAATTTCTGTGTCAGTTTGGTCTCTTGTGGAAAGTTGTCTCATTGGCAATCATACCACATCTTCTATTTTATATATAGCCCCTAGTACCGGTTAAAAATCATTGTATTGGAACACATTTCTAACTTGATCTATAACTTGTCATGGTGTAAAGTAATTACAAATAGCAAGTCAACAACTTCAAGCATGACGAAAAAAAAAAGAGTTGAAAACTGATTATTTAAGTGTTTATAAGTCCAAGAACCATAACTCGAACTTTATCTGTAACTTGTCATAACAGACAGACAGACAGACAGACAGACAGACAGACAGACAGACAGACAGACAGACAGACAGACAGACAAATAGACAGACAGACAGACAGACAGACAGACAGACAGACAGACATATATTATCTTTCAACTTCGTCGGTATGGGACCAAAATTCCTTTTAAAAAGATCTCATCAGATCGATACAAAGAAGAAAAACATTAAACATAAACACAGATCGTACACGGAAGGATATTTATCAATCCATAATCACTAACAACAAAAAGGAGAGAAAGTACTTATCTGAGAGTACTTGCTGGTGCTGATAGCTTGTTCAAAGCAACTAATTACCAATAAAGTAATCATGTATCTAAGACTAAAATATCAATTAGTACACATCCAACATCCAACAAATTTAATGCAAAGACGTCATTAACTGTAAGATAAAAATATTACCTTGTGCAATGCCAAAATAAAGGCATAGACAGACTGTAGTGCAGCTAAAGGGCATATGCGTGAAACAAAACTATTTAGTGTGATTTTAATTCATTGAAAACAAAATCAATAAACTTTTGGAAATAGCATTCCGTCTGAAATCAGTTTTTTACAAACCGAATTTTTGTATCAATGGAAGATTTAAATAAAGGCTTAAAGTAATTTGTGGTGACGAAATCCCAAAGTTATAATTACTGACCAGGAAAACGTAGATTACCAGGGTTTCCGCTGAAAATAAAATTTGTCGCAATTTGTAATTATTATTGGCGAAAGACTATGGCGATATAGTATTACGGTTCGTTGTCCATCTTGTTTATATTTCCGGATTTCTCAGACTTCTCACCTGATAGAGGAACAATAATCTGCTGATTGTTTGGATTCTTAATAAAGGTGTTGATTGTATGGTCAAATAAATTGTGTGGGTAAATGGCTACATATGACACCTAAAGGATTTTTTTAACAACTTTAAAATATTTTTTGTTAGCGGGTACTTCTCAATTTTTTTAACTACGCATATGTTCGGATCATAGTTTTACGTCTCAATTTTGATTACGTTCATTGACAATAAATTGTACCCTTCAAGTTAAAGAATAAATCCAAGGACTATTACTCAACAATTACCAGACTGGAAGAAAATTCGAACTTGATTTGTACTGGTCATGAGAAAACTATACACCCATATCAAATCAATATCTCCAAGCTTGACGATAACACTGCTGAAAACTGTTTATATGAGTGAGTTCTCTAAGTCTAAGGATCATAACTCTGGGGGTAAAATCATCACAGTGCACTTCGTCAGTAGGGGACTAAAAATATCATAAAAATAACGGTAAGTATTAACGCATTTATCAATCAAATAGAATTCAGACGGGTCTTGACTGAGTTAAGCCATAAACTGTGATTCAGGACAGTACACAAACAAGTCTGAAATTAAAGGGACACAATGTGGTGCCTATAGGGAATATCTACAATCTTTCGATAAACTGTATTACATAAATTCTTTCAGAAAATGTATGTTTGTTATTAAATCACACCTCCAGTAAGTACTAGTATATCTTACCTTTCTCGTTTGAGATAGCTTTAAATAAGTTGCATTTATATAACGACCAATTATCAAATAGAACCACTTTTATTTGATTAGATTGTGTGGATGTGTAGTGTGAAGAGTGGAAAAATCAAAACTGTCAACCGAATCAAAAGCACCATCAAAAGCACGTTATTTATCTTAATAAATGCAACAGTTGTATACCGCTGTCCAATAGTCATAATTCGATTAAGGTGGTACCCAACACTTTCACTAAAATTAATTTGGCTCGTTTAACTTTCATAAAATTTTGACAAAGTATTTACTTTGACCCTTCAACAAAAATTAAAAAAAAAATCAAAAATTTTGAACCAAGCATTTTATCAGAAAAAAATCACTGGTTATATAGCAGTTGGACAAACACCAATTTTGATCACTGAGAAGCTTAATATTCCCTTTACAGCACAACGTAATTAAAACGTTTAGCTGACTTTACAGTTATCTCCCTATCGTGTTAGATACCACCTTAAGCAAAAAATAATCAAGTTAACAAACTCAAACCGCAGAAACACTATAAACAACTATAAGGAAACAACAGAACAACAGAAACATTAAACGATAAAAACAAAAGAAATCGCCAACATCTATAGAAACGGACTGTGGATAACAACTGCCATTTTCTTAACTTGGTATAGGACATTGGGCATCAAAAGAATTTTATACTAAAAAAACTCTTTAATTCTACTATTTTCCTATGTTTTATTACACAAATTGATGTTCAAGGAGACCTTAAGCTGAGCTTTGGTTGTGGCATGATTGTTTACTATAATGACTCTCTGTGTAGCGTACAGACTTGTAAGTAGTTGGAGGTGAAATTTCATTCTTAATGACTTTCGAGTTGTATTTAAACCATAGCACCACCACATTGTTGGATGCTTTGTCGGCCTGTACGAAGACAAATAATCTTATAACACTTTTTCCTACCTATTTTTCGAAGGCAAAAGACATGTTGTCCTTTTCAGAAAGTTTATAACCTCTCGGTCTAAGACGGTATTGAGGTCCCCTCAAATAAACAGGCCATATAGGTCATACCTACACTTTTTAGGTTTCACAGTTATTGTAGAAGGATCATTTCTTTCTATACTGATGTCTGCTGTATCGGAGGTTTAAATAACAATTAAACTGTGCTGGTTCTTTTCTCGAATGAAAAGTATATGGTTGCTCTATGTTTTCAAAAAGAGGGACGAAAGATACCAAAGGGACAGTCAAAGTCATAAATCTAAAACAAACGGACAACGCCATAGCTAAAAATGAAAAAGACAAACAGAAAAACAATAGTACACATGACACAACATAGAAAACTAAAGAATAAACAACACGAACCCCACCAAAAACTAGGGGTGATCTCAGGTGCTCCGGAAGGGTAAGCAGATCCTGCTCCACATGTGGCAACATATGGAGGTATAAAGTTTTTGAACGCTATTGTCATGAAAAATTCAAGAAAAATTAATAAAGTCAATAACTCCATTAATATGTTGGCATTTTCAAATTCGGTTTGAAATTATTTTGAAAACTTCAACACAATTATTTTTATCAAGACGTCTGTGAATATTTTTTACAATAAACTACAAAATATTCAATCAGAGAAACCGTTGTTAGAATTCCAATAATTCCATATATGATGACTAGACTCCCTAAAGATTCAGGGCTAACAATACAAGTTATTATACCTTACATATATTTCAAACAGTTCTATTGGGTGATACGTTTTCACGTAACATTGAATAATTCAGTTAATTTTCATTCAATTGCAAGGAAGAACGAATACCCTTAAAATTGACACCAACGTTAAATAACCCTATGAATCACCGGCGAATAACCTTTTTAGTTTGTTGATTTGTACCCATGAAAATGACGTCACAGACGTAAATAAACAAAATGGCAACGTTCAAGTAACAGGATTCCTATTGAATGATTGATCGAGAGAAGGGAAATAAGGCTTTTGACGTACATGTCTTGTGCCGATGATATATCTTATAACGGTCCTTTTCAGGGCCATCAATATTTTACAAAAAGAATCTACCTTTGTTGTACATACGAGAATTCTAAGACACAAATTACATGTACTTTTGAACGTCAACTTGTGTTTGTTACTGACTCAAGTAAGTAAGGGTAAGTTCTTTCACAATGATTCAAAATGCCCTTCCAATTTTTTAGACTGCTGATTACTAAGTTATCTTTCAAAGTTGGTTTATAAGAACATCAAGGTCACATTACAGTATCTTTTTTTCCCCATTCGAACTTTTTAAACTAATCTCACACAAAAATGAGACGAAAGACAATATTTTTTATTTGGTGCGAATTCTTTCCAACAGTAACTATATAAAATGTCCAGCAAGCACAAGTTTTGATCGTTTGTTTCTAACATATTTTTGCAAGTTTGCATAAACTTTGACAAACTATACACTCGCTGCAAATGGGTCTACGGTTTGTCGTTCGTAGTTTGTTAGGTCAAACGATGCATTTCTTTCTAACTTTCACATTAAATTAATTATTTAATTAAACGTGTTCTTGCTTGTCATAACTCAAAACATTGTCAAAAATTACTCAAAATGTCAATCCTCTCTAACCAAACGATGCATTTGTTTCTACTTCTGTTACGTTTAACAAATTATAACAAACGGACTGGACTATCAGTTCGGTATAATAAAACAATTGTGGTCCCTTAGAAGCGATGAATATCCAAAATTGTCAACCGTTAAAAGTTATTTCACTTCGGCTGCGCACTAAATGAAATAAACTTTTCGTGTTGACAATTTTAGATATTCACCTTTTCAACGGGCCATAATTGTATAATAATATGTGGCAAATTGATGTCTGAAATCCATTGAACATATCATTGTTAAAAGACGTTTTGTTTATATAAATTATTTACTACCTGAAATAATCTAAATATACACAATGTAAATACAAAGCAACAAAATCAAAACATTGTAAATGCTGCTACTGTTAAAACCTTGGTAGAACAATAACAAAAATAACTCCGTCTTTTCATTGGTTTTTCATTCAATACAAACGTGACTCCAA
The DNA here is from genome assembly GCA_019925275.1 of Mytilus edulis. Taxonomy (NCBI): domain Eukaryota; kingdom Metazoa; phylum Mollusca; class Bivalvia; order Mytilida; family Mytilidae; genus Mytilus; species Mytilus edulis. The sequence continues at coordinate 109,441,972 of CM034350.1, read as the reverse complement.
TATTTCAAATAAAATTGCAATAAATATGTTAATTTCGGAATCTGTTCATTGGTAATTATCTATAGGTTGAAAGGAAAAGCGTAAGTGTCTTGTGTATACATCGTATATCTAATCCCGGCTGACCCGGCCGCTTGAACTTTTGACGTCAACAACAATCACTTTTTCATTGTGGCGTCAGATATTTTGTTTTATGACGTCAAAATTTAACGGGAACATGTGTGATACCCAGTAATGGCGGACAAATAGCGATAAGGTGTATTGAAGTATGCGTTGAAACTTATTAAATGAATCTTACCTATCAGTCGATTTCTTTTTGATGTTTCTGAAAAAAAAGAATTGTAGTAGGAAATGTCCAGTAATAAAAGTTGTTATTATGTGTCGATTATTTGAAGTCTTTTAAGCACCAGTCACACTGTAAAGTGTTACTACCTTTTAAAATGTCACGTTTCAACTACGTTTTGAATAAAAATGTCCCGATCTTTTTAGATTAGGTTTCACTAAGTTTGTACCACTTTCTTATCACGTTTTGCTACGTATGAGAACTTGTAGACCCACGTTTCCACCACGCATTGATACGTTTCGATACGTAGTTAGCACGTTTTGTTACTTTCCGCTAAGCTTTGATACATATTTACTAGGTTTCTACTTCGTTTAAATTTTCGGTACGTTTGTTGTTAAATTTTCAAAACACACCAGGCAGGTCCCGTTTTGAACAAAGGATTACTACGTGTTGATACGCTTCGTTACGAATATTCTTGTTTCGCTACGCTTTCATAACGTAGTAAGTACTTGTGCCTTACAATTCATGTTTAGCTGATGACTAATTTAGCCTTCAAAGGTAGTTTTTAAGAACATCAATATTATATTTTAGCTGTTAAATGGGCTATTTGTATTTGACTGTCCGTATTTTTCGTATGTCCAGAATTTTTTGTAGTATAAAAATAAGAAGATGTGGTATAATTGCCCAATAAGACAACTCTCAATAGGACACCAAATGACACAGAAATTAACAATCTTAAGTCACCGTACGGTCGAATGTTTACACACACTTTTTTCATACACTTTTTGATACAGTTTTATTCCAAAAAATGGGACGAAATACAAATGATTTTTATTTGAATTCGTGATAGATATATGTAAACAGTTTCAGAAAAGGTATCCTCAAAGGAATTAAAATTCAATTTTTTGGCCAATTTTGGGGAAAATATGTGGCATCTTTACCCCCTTTTTGCAAAACTTTTAGTCTTAAAAGGTAGGTTGTTGCCATGGATACACCAAAAAGAAATATCTTGAACCATTCAACTACTGTGTATCAGATCTATGGAAAATACTGATTACATACATATGCACATATATGACACAGTAAGCTTAATTTGAAAATTAATTAGAAAGCCAGTGAAAGGTGATGGTAATATTTATGTATATTGCTATCTAACATCAGTACTAATCCAGTGACGAATCTCATTTTGAAGAAAAGAGAAATAAAACTCCCATAACAAATCATCGTCCTACTTTACTTTCAGGAAGTTATTATAACAATTGGGGTCCTCTTTGTTCAGCTCCTGCAAGTCTCTCATACTTTTGATTTTGGCATTTCATTAAGGTTTCACTCTTGTTTTAAATTTTTTTTCGGAGTTCAGTATTTTTGTAATGACTATTTATACCGACCACACAGTGGTCGCCTTGTCAGACACTGCATTCGATTTTTCGGCAACCTTTGCTGTTTAATACCCCTTTTTGTTCATTTTCTACGCTCTCTTCAAGCTCCGTCACAGCTATTAACCTATCTATCTGAGCTCTAACCATCTTGCCAAACAATCCAACTGCTTTATTTCGATGTAGATATTTTAAATGTAAAATTTTACTCAGACCTTCTGTGAATTACTAAATCTAACCAAATAAACGGGAACGTGTCCATTGGAAACAGATAATGCCCAATCTTGCATGTAACGTTATAAAGAGTCATTACTCAAGAACAGTAAAAATGACACCACCCAAATTCGCATTTGATCTGTTTTATGTTTTTGCGTTTCATTAAATTTGGTTGAGGTAAATTAAAATTAGAGAACGAAAACTAATTGTTGGGACGCACGTATGCGTACTTACGGACGGACAAGGTTAACACTTAAGCCTCCTCCGCTGTAGCGGATGATATAAAAAAAATCAGATGTTTTTATACTGACATGTACATACCCGATCAATGCCCGACTATCCTTATGACCCCTATACGATCAAGTCGATCTGGTCTGGCCGTGATCAGGCTGAGATCAAGTGTAGTTGATGTGGTCAAGCTGTTCGAGTAAAGATCGTGTAGAGATCGTGAATTGGTCGGAATAATCGAATATGTGTTCAATTAGTGGTTAGGTTTGAGTCGAGATGGAGTTGTACAGGAGTCGTGAATGGTCGGATTAAGGTTGAACACAGTCGGATAGCAGTCGGGTAGAAGTCGTAAACAGGCCCGATCAAGAATTTGGTTGAGCTTGGTCGTTGAAATTTGAATAATCGGGATCATCGAGTTGATTTGATCAGCAGTGTGAACCTAGCTTAAGCGAAGCATTGAGAAATATTACAAAATTTAAACAAATTTTCAATCCATGACATCACAAAAAATGCAGCTGTGACGTTAAGGAGAAATGCCCCCTTCTACCTGCTTTCAGGACAAATACACAGAGTTAGGTCAATTTTCAGATATGTGTCAGATACATAAGCACTCGCATACAAAGAGTTAATGCAAGTACCTGCTCTATAATTTGCAGAAACTGTACCTTTCATTGAAATACTGGATTTGTAATAATTAAGGTTTTAACACTTTCATATAGGTATGTATACTCAAACACCAATTTTAAACCACATACACCTACACAAAAAGTCTCCCCTCTCACTTTGGTTAAAACATGAAAACTAATCTACCTTAGATAATTTATTAAAAAGAAAAACGAAAACTCAGGTAAATGTAGAAAGCTCCCTTTTATAACATAAACATGAAAATCGGCGGAAAGATATCAATTAGACTCCTTCTGAGCTCCATATAGAAAAAGGTAATAATTTCAAGATAGTTCATTCTTAAACTTTAAAATCAGTATTGCTTCTCAATCTTGAAGCCATAATTTCCACAGATAAAACAAATAATAACGCAGATAAAGGACTCCTTGACGTATACCCCTTGTGTTTTTTAAGACCTCAGATATCCAACTTTATTCATTACACATGTTTGAATATCGCTATATAAAGTCTTAAACCATCTTATAAAAGATTCATTCAATCCAAAATGATTTAAAACTGAAAACATAAAATTCCATTCTAGAGAGTCAAACGCTTTATAAAAATCAACAAAGACTATAGCCCCCTCCATTTTTTTATAAATCAGTAAAATCAATAATATCTTGTATCTGTCTAAGATTAAAACCAATAAATCTATTTTTAACATATCCAGTCTGATCTTCTTTAATAAGTTTTGGTAAGATTTTTTTCAATCGTTGTGCTAGAGCGTACGATAGAAGTTTCATGTCAATATTTAAAAGAAAAATAGGACAGTAGTTATCTAGTGACAATGGATCACCTTTTTTTTTTTTTTTTAAATAAAAGCGTTAATACACTTGAACGCTGTGAATATGTACATGTTTGATCTTTATATCAAATATTAAGAATGTTTACTCCTTTGAACTTTAAGTTATCCCAAAATTTTCTATAAATTTAATGGTTAAACCGTCTAATCCAGGGGATTTATTAAGTTTCATTTTATAAATAGCATCTTAGCATTCTTCTACTGTAATATCCCCACCGCAGAGTGATTTATCATTTCTATCCATGTCTTTATCGAGTTTTGTCTCAAATATATATGTGTCGCTTGATGTTTTATCAGGGCTTTGCGTCGAGTATAACTTTTTGTAGTATTCTCTAATACTACAAAGTATATCACTTTGATCCGTTAATTTCTCACCATTTTCCCCTTTTAATTTATCGATTGACTTTTTTTACCTGTCTCTGTTTTTCTAAACCTAAAAAGTACGAGTATTTTTTTCCCCGAAATTCAACCCATCTCGTGATCTCATTTGAGCCCCTTTAGCCTTTTGTTTCATAAATTTTGGCCATATTATTTAAGAAGTTTTTCAATATCTTTATCTAAAACGTTATTCTCAGATTTTTCTTCATCTCTTATTTTCATTTTTTTTCAAGAGCTCGTAAGTTTTCTCTTGTAAATTTTGCTTTAGTTACCCCCTTATCTTTAAATTCAAATATACCCATGCACTGCTAAACCAAGGTTTTTTAAATAACGATTACCCATAAAGCAGCTTTCCATTTCTTTATTAACTAATTGTATGTAGTCATTATCTTCTAATATAGAATTATTTATTTGCCAGTATCCCTTTCCCATATCTGATGCACCAGTTCTAAACTTCATAAAAACACTATGATGATCCGTCGAATCATTAACTGCAGGTTTAATTTTACAACATTCTACTAGTGGTATGAAATCTGAACCTATCAGAATCATATCAATCCTAATTGCCTGAGATTTATCTTTTCTTCGCCAAGTATATTGTATAAAATCACTATATAGTAATGTTAGATTTCACAGTAGGTATAGTGGCCGCCTGTGGTCGTGTTTTCCGAGTGTGATCCCGTTTTGTTCGAGTGAATATGATAAAAAAAAATATCAATATACTTCCTTTATGGTTGGACTTTAAAAAGATTCTAAATCTAAATAATACTTAAGATTCAGCAGAATTAAAAACCCTAAGAGTTCTAGAAATAAGCGCAATTTATTATTCAAGTATTAGAATCGTATTGTTTTGATCACTGTTAGGGTCATAACCCCTAAAATCAATCCCAACCTTCCTCTTTTAGTATTGCACATTGTAATACAACTTGGACTAACACACAAGTTGTGATTTTGAAAAAAGGAAAATGCTTGGGATATTTTGAACCCTTTTGGCCCCGTATTAATATACAGTTTAAACAATAACTCCAAAAATCAATCCAAACCTTCCTTTTTGTGGCATGGAACCTTCTGGTACAATTTCGACAAGCATTCTGTAAGTATTGCATGACAATATATAGCCCTCTAACGGAAAGAAAGCATTGTATTGGAACAAAATTCTAACTTGATCTATAATTGTCATGGTATATAATAAATAACAAGTCAATATATTCAGTCATTACGACAAAAGTGTTGAAAACTGATTATTTAAGTGGTCCAATGACCATAACTGCAAAACAATCATCAGACCTGAAAAAATTTCGAACTTGATCCGTAACTTGCCATAATAAAATAATACACCAAATTTCAATTAATATCTTCAAGTATAAAAAATGTTTGGAAAACTGATTTGCCGGACTGACGGATGGACAGACAGACGGACATAATGCAAGCCTAATGACCCATCGACTTTGTCGGCCTGGGGCTAAACAGATTCATACTTTTATACTCAAGATAATGTCTGGAAACCAAAATGTCTTCGGACGACGTAGACGACAACGCCATTATCTTGCGTTTGTGTGAAAATCATTGAAATAAACGCAGTACCTGGAATTAACAAACCAGGTGCAATTGGTAATCAGCAGCTCACACTGTACTTTCGACAAGATGAGCCAAAAAAGAATAAAATATATAATAACGTAAAAAAAGCCAGACCAATTTTGAAATGTAATTGTTTTCCCCAATTATAACTTACCGATCAGTCGAACTCTTTTGGAGATATCTAATTAAAGGACTGTAAGACGAATACCAAAAACGATAAGCGGTTGAACGAACTTTTTCTTATGTTCGTATATTTGATATAACGTGTTTTGAAAGTTTAATTAATTTTGTGGAATTTTAAAATGAAAGTCGAGGCACAGATCAGTTGTCAACTTTATTGATTATCATTGATAACCTTGAAAAAAATCCAATTAAACAAAGACAATTTGTCTATCAGCTCGGACAATATCTTAACGTGACTTAATATCTAAACGTCATTAGCATAAATTGTTTTAGTTTCATTAAATTCAAAGTTTACTTCATTATCTTTTTTTTTATCGAATATTGCGTAGACCTACATACAAGTATGCCACCTCAATTTCCACTGTTTAGTCATTTTTAAACTTTATCATTCCGACGAGATCAAAAGTTGCATCTTCTCAATCTGAATTTATTACAAACGTCATAGCAGATATTGTAGTATCAAATTTTTCAAGGTAAAACTTCACCACAAATGCCCAACGCCAAGCATTTTTGTCCGAATATTCAAATTCATAAAGCCGCGCATTTGTAGAGCACTGTAGATAGGTATTTACAACCTCAACTTAACTAAATCGGTTAACCGGTTGGTTGATCAGTTCATGGATAATCCGAATAAACGATTGGTCAACACTTTATAAAACAAAAATATCCAGTAGCATTTGCTTAATTATATTATATAACACTAGTTTAGCTGTTTCTACCATTCTTTTCTGTTGCTTGTTGATGTCTTTTTCTCATTATATTTCTTAAAAGATATACGGCAGATCGGAAAAAACAAATTACTTTAAAAAAAAAAGATGTGGTATGATTGCCAATGAGACAACTCTTACTGAAAGATCGAATGACACAGAAATTAACAGCTACAGATCACTTTACAATCTTCAACAATACTTGCAAATTAAAACGAATCGCACCTACTCTATCTAAAAAATATGTTTAAGTGAAGTGTATTTTGCATGTTAGATATTATTTAACTGCTCCTACAGGTTGCATTTCTGTAAATATTGACAATGCAATTTCCCATAGGAACTCCTTTTACGGCTAAAACTGTACCACTTTTACTATGAAGTTTTGAAAAAAAAATCTTATCCTAGAATTGAAAGTTCATATGCACTACAGTTTTTGTCAAAGGTCAAAATATAGGGCTGTGCGGCATATTTTCAACATGTATATGCCCTGAACTTTTCAGAGTTTAAACTAACACTTATTTTCCTAACTACCCCTACCTCGAATGAAGGATTACCACAGATTTCAATGTAAACAATATGCACATATGTATTTACTGGTAACATTCCCAAGTTATGTCTCTATGAGATGGAACACAGAGAGCATATCTGGGAACCAGTATTTAAACAAAATTAATTTTCTATGAGTATTCTAAATCTCCCCAAAAGAGGTGTGGTTTGAGAAACAGCTGTATTTACAAAGTGCAACCTAAATCTTGTAAGATTAACTGCGAATTATTCATCTGTTATTTAAGTGGGGTTTTTTTTTTAAATCACAGACAGTTCAGTAATTTTAAGCAGTGAATGTCGTCATCTTTATTGATTTTTTTAAATCATGGATTATTTATAATTTTAGCTGTGAATTTTATTTTAATTTTACCTACCACATTTGGAAACATATTCTTTAACTTTCTTTGTTTCTGTCTCCATTCTTTGAGATGTGCATAGTATGGTTTCGTCAAGTTTTTGTAGTTTAGATGATGTGTGCTCCTCTGCTTTTTTACTGTTTTCTATAACGGAATAGGTTGTTTCTGTTTTTTCTTCAAGTTTTTGTAGCTTTGCAGCTGTGTGTTCGTCTGCCTTTCTAATTGATTCCAGATGTTTCTCTGTAGTTTCTTGAAGTGTTTGCATCTTCATCATAGTTTGATCCAACGACATCTGACTTGATTGCGCAAGAGCAAACAATTCTGCTATATCCTGATGAAACATTATATAATATAAAAAATATTTGGTATCTACTTCTTAGTTGCATATTTTTTTATATTAATAATGACGCAAAAGATATTTGATCATAAGCTTTATCTGCATATTTGACAATCACATTTATTGAAAAGTAAGGTAAAGCAAGTGCCTGTTTTAAAGAACCTAGACATTGTGAAACAACGTTTAATTAAAAGTTCGTCATTAATCTTAATATGTAAAGATCAAAAGATCAGGTACAACAACATCGTGACACCAGTACCCCTGTTATAGGACCACTAACTGTCAAAATTATGTTCACAAATTTGTCTTAAATTAGCATATTTGATTTAAAACATACTAAAGTGTATATTCAATTTATATAGAAAGTCTATAATAAATAATTCACAATGCATTGAGTCATATATGGACTATAGTCTCAAATACCACCTTGTAGGTAATACAAGACCCAAGATGGAACAAATGTGAAACAATTCAAAGTATCAACATTTCGTGTGTATTTCGTCTAGACGTCATTTAGTTAAACATCGTGGTGGTTTTACTATTTCTCATTCTTTATTGATTATAAAATCAAATTTCCTTTTTATATTTCGTAGCTAGTGGGAATGAAAAAAATGTCAATATCAAATTTGTTGGTCGATATGCACGCTATTCGCTCAAACCAAAATTCAGAAAGTCAAACACTATGAAAGATGAAATATACAGCTAAAAACTGGTAAAAATATTGCAAACCCCTTTTAAGTCCTTTTTTGATATAACTGTATAACATATGAAAGACATACTTACATTTGTTCTATCTAATAAACTGTTTTGATATTGAACGAGCAGTGTGTAATCCAAACTTCTGTGGTTCACATCATTCAAAATCGTTTTGAACTCTGATTCCTTTCCACAAACAACTGCTATATCCAATACCGCCGATTCAATGTCGTTCTTGAATCCCGTATAATCTGAATCACTTAACCGTGCTGCTTTTGTGTGACCATAAACGTTGTTTCTGATTTTAACCAGAGTTTCAACCGACTTTCGATTTGAGCAACAGTACTCAAGTATAGTCTGTTGAAGAACAATATCAAGGTTACCTTGGCTGATACCAGATAGTGCAGACATAGAACAGATGCAGTTCGTTACGCCTGTATATGACCTTTTTCGACACACTGGTAACCCAGTTGAACCAGTGAACATAGCATTCCACTGTTGTGTATTTACCATCTGGTAATTAACTGGAAGTTGAAAATGATTTTGGCAATGGCAGCATCTTTTGTTATATTGCCAAAGATGATATATCAGATGTTTATTCTGGTTAAGGAAATCTTCAAACGAGATTCCTTGAAATTGCAAACAACTGTACCAGAAGACATTGGTACAGCAATTTACTAGAAGACATCTTGCAAGGGTCAGGTCAAGGACATCAGTACCAATTCTTTTCTTTGCAAGGCTACAGCAGAAATCTGGTCCTCGCCTATGTCCAGGCGTCTTGGCTGTTTTATCAAACAAAATTTCCATCTGTGAAGGAAATATAATCCTATTTCTTCGTGGTAGGGAGCTCCCTGGTAAACATCTACAGCAACCGCCATTGTTGTAGCAAAGATGATAAATTTCATGCTGACTTTGGTTCAAAAATTGTTCGAACGTTAAATGCTTGTTTTGTAATTCCAACTCAATAAGGGATATCAATGCAGCTTTAGAATGATCGACAACTAAAATGGCATTTCTGAGAAAATTCACCTTTTCCTGTTCTATAGACGACATGATATCCTTCAATATGAAAAAAGTGTCAATTAGTGTAGGTTTGCCATGCTAACATATCATTAAAACCATTATAAATATAAACGAGGTTGGAATGAGCTGATCTATTCATTTGACAAAAATAAATGTTTTCATGAATAATCTATGTTTTTGATAATACGACAGACACACATAAAAATAATTAGTACCACTCAAATCAGGACAGTTAGGTGGAAGGCAAAATCAAATATAAAGCTGAAAGGAGAAAAAAAAATCATAAAATCCTTGACAACTATGGGTTAGCAAATTGATATACATAAGGTTTAAAAAAAACTTATTGTTTCCGATATTCAACATTTTCTCGACAGTAAATTTACACAAAATAAACAGATCAATGATGTTTCATGTCAACTAAAACATTCTTGTTTTTGAACACGTTGAATTTCCCACGGAATTCGTTATTTTTGTTATTTTACTTCTGACTACTGACTGAAGATACCCAAGGGAACGAAACGTCTACCAGTATTAATATCGATCCTACGGTTGTAAAAAGTTATCACGATATCAGATTGGCAATAGCATATTTTGTAAAAGCTGAACAAGAACAATTGTAAATCTGGACAAGGCATCAGAGCAATGCATGAGGGAAACCAAGAGCCATGCATGAGGGAGATCAGTACCGAAGTACTGGCACTGGGTAGTCATTTCAAAACAATAACTACTACATAGGATTCATTGACAATACAGTAATTCCGACTTATTGGAAGATATTATCCTGTTGATAATTTTGTGTTGTTAACAATCTCTCTCCTATTTTAGTTTTCAAGAAAATTGCATATTATTGATGCCAAACATTGGTGTAAAATTGATTTCGATGGCTGACACTTTCAATGCTATTTTTTTTTACATTCACTTTCTTTCTATGATAGTTTTTTATAATTGCAGAAGGACGTTTAGAATGGGCACAGGTCGAGAGTGACAATTTTCGTTGTATAAACTCATTTCACACTATCTCTTTATTTGTTTAAGTTTTTAAGAAAGTAAATAAAAAAGCTAAAAATTGCCAAAAGTCAAAGCATGTCGATGAACAATTTAAGTTATGCTGATTTAGTTGTTCCCCTTGTATGCTTATCATATTTTACTTTTTGCTAATGAGAGTTTATCTCTATCACAAAGTGAGTTAATAATATAAAATCTGTTTCGAGTTCAACCATGGGTGGGAAACCCGACTCAATTAATTTAGTTCAAACTTTTTTAAAATAACACCGCTTTTGGTTTGCCCTCAGCAGCCAAAATTGTTTCTGGTATCAGTATCAGTAATGAACTAAGACTTAGATGAATAAATTGTGAAAAGGGTAAACGTTATCGAGATAATTGCTAAAACAAGACAGCAATTGTAGAAATATTTTCATTTAGGAAACTTCAATTATAGTGGAGCGGCGAATGTTGAAAAAGTTACTTAGTTAACGATTTTAAATAACCTCAATACTTTATGGAATTTTAAATTTTTAAATTGTCTATCGATTATTCAGCTTTAGCAAAAATGTTTGTCGTAATCATCAAATGGGGTGCAAATGTCGTTAAATAGTTATCAAAGGTACCAGGATTATAATTTAATACGCCAGACGCGCGTTTCGTCTACATTAGATTCACCAGTGACGCTAAGATAAAAAAAAAACTAAACTTATAAAGCCAAACAAGTACAAACAAGTACAAAGTTGAAGAGCATTAATTACCCAAAATTCCAAAAGTATTGCGGCTAATACGGCTAATGTAATCTATACCTGGGATAAAAAAAATCCTTAGCTTTTAAAAATATTTAAAAACTTGTAACAGGAAATTTATAAAAAGAAATGACCATATAATTGATATTCATGTCAACACCGAAGTGTTGATTACTGGGCTAGTGATACCCTCGGGGACGAAACATGAACCAGCAGCGGCATCATTAAAAACAACCGTTACTGAGGTTATCCAAATTGCAACGAATACTCTACTTCTGATTCCGTAAACAAATCTCATAACTAACACATTTTAAAAATAATTTATGAACTAAATATGTAAATACAGTTACTCTTTAACCTCATACACTACAAAAAAAATGCACCATAAAGGTACAAAAGTAAAACCACTGTTTAATACTTCAATCGACCCGATTTACTTTAAAGTTAATTCTTAAGAAGATTTTGCTAAATATCTATTTTTTATTAGGATTTCTAGAGTCCAGATATTTGTCACACATTAAGCGACACTGTTGTGGTTTCAATTTTTACGCGATTAAACAAATGTCATTTGTAGTCAGTATCAAGCTGGTTCCTTTTTCATTTTAGAATTTCCGAAGCCTTGTGATTTTTTGGTATTGTTGTTGATTCTTTTATGTTGAATTTAATCGAGAAAGTTCATATCATTGTAAGGTTCGTTTGGTTTCCAGGTGTGTTTGATTTGTTTTGTATTCAAGTACATGGACAATTTCACTGTCGCGTTTAAAATGGGTACGCCCGATGCCGGATGCCAGGAAAAGACGAGTTGTAGAAAGGGTTGACAAAGCAATATTTTCGATTCTGGTGTTGATGAAATATAAATTATATCAACAGAATCTAAACGAAAAATGTCCGATAAATGCTGCAGCAAAAAGACGTGATGATCTGTTCGTTGTTAAAATGAATTCTGTAATGATACAAGAACTGAATCAACCATATTTAGTTTTATAGGTCGTGTAAAAAAGCAGAATTTGAAATCAGTAGCACATTCTTCGACTAAAAAGCAGGCACCAGATAAAAAGTCTTTTTTATCACATTCTTTGTGGTCTGAAAATAATTTACATCCTCTCAATACATGAAAGCGTATTATTTGTAAGAAACTATCTCATAAAAAGTCGATAACATTACATAAACTCATCATACCTACCATTGCATCTGTTGAAAGGAAAGCACATCTAAAAGATGCTGCTCTTAGAGCATGCGACGCTGAAATGATTTATCAACTAGAGCAAGATAATTTGTCCAATAATGCAGTTTATTATGCTGTTTTTAAACATGCTTCGCATAAAGACCAAAATCCACTGATAAATCTGCATATGATCTGCCGTTTGAAAGAGATGTTTAAACTATAGACTTAAACTTTATTCGTTATCAAAAGTCTCTTGTAATGTCATCAATTTTGTCAATGTACTAATCCTTTTTACCATAGAAATTAGTAAAACCTACTGTTATTTCTCTAACCTGAAAGATAAACTTGAGAGGCACTACAGGGCTGCCATTGTTTTTAGGAAAAGGTTAACCTATCATTGTATTTGCTAGCGATATTGTTATTAGAGATGCTAATACGGCCACAAATAACGTCCATGCAGAATTAGAATTGGCAGCTTGAAGGATAACAGACGATTAATACCAGAATACGCCATTATTTTGTCTTTTTATCTAGATGTCAACGGTATTCTGTCGATTGTTAATGCCTTGAAAGGGTGTGATTCTACTTCAAGTTATTTTTTGGCATCGTTAAAAGTCAGTTTTAAAACTCAACAGGACGAAAACAAGCCGCTTCATTTTTTTAAACCTTAACACAGGATGATATTAATAGCTGTTATGGTGTTAATACTGCTGTATACGACTCGAAATACAAATTTAAAAAATCGCACAACAATTTTAATTTGCGGAGACATCAGTTGACTATAGATATAAAAAAAGTATAATAAATTAAAGCTTCAACCAAGTGAATCAGTATTTTAACAACACGTACAACGTGCTACTTGGCAAAGTAAAGTTTTAGTGGAGGCAAATTTTGCCAGCCCAATTGATTGATCAACGTGTCCGTTTGGTTAGAAAATTGTGCAAAATGACAAGCTGGATCCAGTTTTCTTTAAGAGACAAATGACATCAGACTTCATACAATATCTAATTTGTGTGTATAAGGAAAAGGAAAAACTGATTCGCGGATTCATGTGTTTGCACGGAGCAGGGTGTCTCTTGCACTGATTTTGCTCTTGTCAAAATGTAGTTAGTTTCAATAATATCCAGGCCATATCAGCTGACATAGCTGACGACACAGATAAATTATATGAAAATTGTTTTTTGACATATTTAGTAACTGAATTTTGTATGGAACGGGCATATCTCACTTTGCATATGTTTTATATAAACCGCTTGAACTCATTGCTGTAATGTCGAATGAATATTAAACTGGTATCATCGGAAAAGTTATCCTTTACTGAGACAGTTGAAATTCATTGACATATCGAATTCTTGAAAACTGATAGGAAATTTTACATGACTGCTTATTTTGTTTGATTTATCAACAATGCATTTCGAATACTCTTTTAAAAACTTATATTCTAAAGTATTCCAGAAATGCTTTTTGTCGATGTTCAGTATCAAGGTATTTTGTTACTATTTTATAGGGTTTGAAAAGATTTACTACACGTGTGTCCTTCAAAATATTTAATTAAACATTGTGCAAATTTCGAAAAAAACCATCTTGTATGAACTGAAGTATTGATATATAATACTTCTTATATAATTTATTTCATGGTTTATCAATTTGACAAAATATCAATGGTTTGTTTCTTCAGAAAAAAATATAATTTTTTAAGTCCAGACATTTGACTTTAATTACGGCAAGATTGCTACAGTTTTTACACTTACGACACATATTTTCAAAAAAGGAAACCATTTCAGCCTTTTAATAAGCTATTAACATCATTATAAAGCATTTAAGTAATTCAAATTTCTAAAATTGTCCTCTCTGCCGCTTTACTATAAAGGGTCATATGACAATTTGGAGTAGGGGCATTTAGGGTAAGAAAAAGGGAGATTTGAACATTCAGAACCGTTTGCGAGGTCTGTCTATGATGTTTTTCAAGATATTTCTAGACAGTCACTGCATTCAACCGTTATGTTTTATTATATCCATGTTGATTGATTTGAAAAATCACAAAGGAGTAGAGGCAATAAGGCCCTTTTTTGGCAAAAAAATTACTGCCTATTTAAAAGTTATCATGCATATTCTTAAATTACTGAAAACTTGACCAAGGTACAAAGTGTTCAGAAAAACATAACAAATTTGACATTGAGCAAGTTACCATGGCAACAAATCATGCATATTTTGTAAAATTTCGTAATTTTCCCTGTTTTTAATCAAATTTTAAGTATATTTTTCAGAATGAAAAGTATGTGCGCATCCTATAAACAACTTTATATTTAGTGAGATTATGACAATAGTTATAATAAAACTTCTGTTAAATTATTTTGTTGTTTCTGGTTGCGCACGATGTTTCCACAACGCAAATAAAGATAGAAAACTGCACAAATTCTGTATTTTCATCGTTTTTGTGAAAACAGTACATATTGTGACGTCATCAAATAAATTATATTTTTGATTTATATTTCTTGACCCTATGCATTTCTAAACATTATGCGCCAATTTGAAATAGTTATCAAGCATTTTATTTTCGTGGGCCAAAACCAGGTCTTAATGCCCCTACTAGAGGCAAATGGAATCCTTAAGAACATTGGTCTAGCTGTTTCCAAATAATAATAAACAGCTGAGCTACGAGCGCATGATACGCCCGTCGTCTTGTGTGTGAAGTTATATGCAATAATCATTAATAGTTTCTAAGATACGGCGCAACATGTGAAAACCCTTCCTCTTTTACAAAAAAAATCATTAACTCTAAAATAAAATTTTGAATCATCACCAAAAAGTAAACAGATCTTGAGATTTATATAATTTAGAAGTGTGTAAAGTTTTAATCAATAATCATAAATCGTTTTTGAGATACAGTGCGACATGTGAAATACCCCAATTTTTAAACCAAAAAACTCAATAGCTTTAAAATAAATTTTTGAATCATCTCCAAAAAGTATACATATCTTTAGATTAATATATCTAAGAAGTGTGTAAAGTTTTAAGCAATAATCATAGATATTTTTTGAGATACGGCGCGACATGTGATAAAAACACACCTCTGTTTTAGAAACAGAGTCCCGTAACTAAAAAAAAATTAATCTTATTTTCACAAAAAAGTATACAGATCGTTTGACCATCAAAAGAAACAACTATGTTAAGTTTCATGAAAGGAGTAGGTTCAGTAAGACCCCTTTTTGTCCCAAAAAAAAACAGTCTTACAAATGGTTAAAATGTTAACTTTTAACCGGAATCTCTGCTGGTGGACAATCTGTCCCCGATGATTCTACCAGTCCGGTAGCCTAACAGCATGAAAACTAGTAGAACAAAAAATATTATACTGGATGACACGCCGCCTAGGATAAAAAGGTGTCAATTGGCTGTTGTCAAGGACACAACAACACCGATTCTATCAGGTGTCCCCAGGATCATCTTAAATGATGTAATGAAAATGACACATGTGCAGTCTGCTGAATCCTCATTGTATTATAAAAAAATTGTATATATTCGGCCCTGTACTGTTCAACTTTCAAATATTTTAGATTTCAATAACAACCACCAATATGTAACCGTTAAAATTGTAAAACCTGTGATATACTAATAACTGATACCAACTTTCAAAGTAATTTAACCACCAAAAGTTACAATACACACAGTCATGAGGATTTGAATTGCACCGCTTCCAATATTGTGTATGGTATCGAATGTACTCTTTATGGATTGATCTACGTCAGGGAAACTCGACAGAGATTCAATTTTAGAATGAATGATCATCGGTCTAATGTAAATTATCCTAATAACAACAAATTTCTCTATAAACATTTCAATCAGCCTGACCATTCTATTGTTTCAATGAAAGTCCGGATTATAGAGAAAATATATCATTCAACAAATGACCCCATATTGAGTACACCATACCGTTAACAAAGAGAAGACTTTTGGATAAGAGAGTTGGGAACAGCCATTCCCTATGGATGCAATGACAAAATTGATGGTGTAGGTATTTTGTCTAGTCCAAGGTGTAGTACTGTCAATACATTACAATTATCTAATACTTTTGCTCGACGAAGTAGAAATCATGGTCACAGAAAATATATACCACCTGCTGTTCACACCGTGACAATTGATAATCTATTAACGTCTGTTCAAAAACCTTTAGGAATTCATCATATCAGAACTAAATTATACTCAATTCCATTGTCAAAATTTTCTTTACTATTTCAAGAGGCCCAAAATACTTCCGTTAGATTCTCGTTCTGTTTTGTATAGGTTAGTTGCAATAATTATAGACATTGCTAATCATAGATTATACAAACCCGTATCGACTACATCCAATAATGAGGAAACACGTTTCTTTTTTAAGGTAGAATTCGCCAATAAAGGTTTAGAGGCTGTAAATATTAGCAATATTTTCCATAAAAAAATCTGTATAAAAAACTATACCCGATTACTTTAAAAATAAAGCTACACCTGTTATTTCTTATAAGTACACCAAGTGTATTGCATCCAAGATTTTTAACCACAAGAGAGTTTAAGAGGCCTTTAACCTCAAAGATGTGAAATTAAAGCCTCAGAATTGCTCTTGTTCATCGTCAAAAGACAATTATAGTCCAGCTGGTCATGTTATTACTGGTGACCTTGGCATCGTTACCAATGAACAACTAAGAGAGTTGTTAGCCAAGGGACCAACATATATAATCCCCCAGCCCATCAACTGGAAAAAGAACTTCAAGTTACTGATGGATGCAGTTGAGGACTACGCAAGAAAATGGATAAAGCGCGAACAAGACGAACCAGAACTGGACACTTTGTCTGAATGGATCAAAGTTATTCGATCATGCATTCAGACGCGCATTCAAAAACTACGATGCAATATGAGTACAAGAGTTACTAACCCTGTCAAGAATCCGGATGTTGTGGATGCTTTATCCTCTTTGCATGACAAATATGTCGCGTTGTTCTAGCAGATAAAGCCTTAAATAATATTGCCTTCATATGTAAAAACCATTATTTGCAATGCCTAACAACAGAGCTTGGAATAAATAAAACTACTGGTAACCCTACATATTCTTTAACATTATTTACCAAGGACGAAATTTTACAAAATCATAAATCTGTCTTTCTTTCCTTTGGTATCAACATCAAAGAAAACGAAGAAAATTTATCATCAATATACTGGATACCTAAAATACACAAAACTCCATATAAAGAACGATACATAGCTAGGTCTTCAAAATGTTCGACTAAACATTTTTCTAAATTTAAGTACTAACCACTATTCTTTCTACAGTTAAAGTAGTTAAATATTGTGATGAAATTTATTCTACCAGTGGTGTTAACCAGATGTAGATTCTCAAAAAATCAAAAAATCTACTGCTTAATCTTCGATCACCATCTTTGCAATTTTGCAGCAACATAAAGACTTTTGATTTTTCTACGCTTAATACTACGATTCCCCATGCTCATTTGAAAGCTCGACTTCACCATCTCATTAAACAGAGCTTTTTCTGTAAAAATGGGAATCGTAAATACAAATTTCTTGTTTTGGGTTACATGTACAATAATTCATATTTTGTGAAGAATCACAATGAATCTAACAGAAATATACTAAGAAGATATTATCAAAATGCTGAACTTTTTGATCGACAATATATTTGTTGAGTTTGGAGGATTTATACTTCAACAGACAGTCGGTATTCCAATGGATTCCAATTGTGCACCCCTACTGGCCAATTTGTTGTTGTTCTCGTATGAAGCAGAATTCATTCAAAACCTTCCAAAAGACAAAAAGAAAAAGCACCTTGGGAAATTCTTTAATTTTCCTTTCCGATATATTGATGATGTTCTATCATTGAATAACCCATATTTAAGCCGATACTTACATCTCATATATCCCAGTGAACTTGAAATTAAGGATACAACTGATACTAGAAGGACTGTTTTATACCTTGATCTTTTCCTCAATATTGACGCAGACGACTTCACACGAAAATCTATGATAAACGGGACGATTCAACTTCCCAATTACCATTTCGCATTTCTCAGCAGTAACATACTCTCTGCCCCTTCGTATGGTGTTTACATATCTCAATTGATACGTTATTCTCGTGCTTGTTCACACTCTACAGACTTCATATAAAGGAGTGTGCTCCTTACGCAGAAACTGTTCCAACAAAGTTATGAAGAGGACAGATTAAAAATGACACTCCGTAAATTTTACAGACACCATCACGAATTGGTTGATCCATATGATGTGTCTTTGAGCAAACTAGCTAAGGACATTTTTACCACATGTTAGATTGTGGTTTGTCATTACGTCGTCTTATCTTTTAATTACCAAACGTGACTTGTTCCTGATTGTGACTGTTTTGCTGAGTGTGAATTCGCATTGCTATAAGACATATTACGGTACTTATCTATCCCGAATTCATGTATTTAGTTTTGATGTTATATTTTTAATTCTCATCGGATTTTGTCAAATGTTTTGACGTCTTTTTGGTTATATTCATGTGTTATGGTAAAGAAAATCAATCACCGCCTTTATTTATTTGATTTTATTTGATTCAACGTAAATTGTACGATGTATTACGTTTGCAGTTTGATTCTGAATTAACCGGACATAGAATATAGTTTATTGTCTAATTACTACCTCAGTTTGATACTAATCAGTATTGCAATTTTCATTGTTATTTTGTTATAAATGTAATATCAGTATTTAGTACAAATATATCTTAAATCAATCCTTATTCTATCTTATATTTGATAGATAGTTTTATTCATTCAAATGTGTCGTCATTTTACATTTTTGGTGTGCTGTTTTACAAATTCAAATGTAACGTCATTTTTTTGGTCCTTTTTTACAATTTCAAATGTGACGTCACTTTGCGTTGAGGCCTTGACTAATTCGGGTGTGTCTATTTTTTGTATTGGATTGTGTTGGATTTTGTCGGGTTATGTAATGTATCCGGTTGTTTTCTGTAATTAGTTAATACCGCACAACATTTTTGAACTTTTGGTCCTCGATGCTGTTCAATTTTGTACTTGATTTGTCTTTCAAACTTTTGTATCTGGGCGTCACTAGTAAGTCTTGTGTGGACAAAACGGACTTCTGGCGTATTAAATTTTTAACCTGGTGCCTTTTGTTAGCTATTATTCGTGTGTTTCTTTGTCAATTGTGTTCTCCTATTTATTTGTATTGTAGTCCTGTAATGTTGTGTTGTCATTTTAATGTAATATTTAACATGGCCATAAAAGAGGGAGGTTTGGCATGCCACAAAACCAGGTTCAACCCACCATTTTTTTCATTTAAAAAAAATGTCCTGTAACAAGTCAGGAATATGGTCATTGTTATATTATAGTTAGTTTCTCTGTGTGTTACATTTTAACGTTGTGTTTTTTTTTGTGTCGTTTGTTTCCTCTAAGTGTGAATTCACATCATAATAAGACGTGTCACGGTACTTATCTATCCCAAATTCATGTGTTTAGTTTTGATGTCATATTTGTTATTCTCATCGGATTTTGTCTAATGCTTAGTTCGTTTCTGTATGTTATATTTTAATGTTGTGTCGTCATTCTCGTTATTTAATGCGGTTTTTTTTGGTTTGTTACCCGGATTTTTTTTTCTCGATTTTTGAGTTTTGAACATCGGTTTACTACTGTTGCCTTTATTTAGCTATTTAAAAGAAAGTAGAATACTTCTGCTTCATAAATATGGGCTGTTTTTGACAATACAATGCACATATATCGGGTACTAGCATCCTTAAATCATGCTAAATGACTGATATCTTCATACTTTCAGCTTTGAGTTAAATTTTATACGGTTTCCGTCTTCAATGGAAGCGGCTGCATTTGTTTTCATTCTAAATATTTAAATGTAAGTTGTTTTTAATGATAATACATAACATATATACAGGTTTAGGATGCGGCCATTTTCATTTTTGACAAAAACAATATAAAAAATGACATATTATAACATATTTGATAGATTTTCCTATTTCAGCTTCAATTTGAGCGTCTGAAATAACTTAATCAGTTCAAATCTTTCACATAAAACATTTGAATCGACTGAAGTAGACACTTAAGTGTTAAAAAAAGAGGGACGAAAGATACCAAAGGGACAGTCAAACTCATAAATCTAAAACAAACTGACAACGCCATGGCTAAAAATAAAAAAGACAAACAGAAAAACAATAGTACACACGACACAACATAGAAAACTAAAGAATAAACAACACGAACCCCACTAAAAACTAGGGGTGATCTCAGGTGCTCCGGAAGGGTAGGCAGATCCTGCTCCACATGTGGCACCCGTCGTGTTGCTTAAGTGATTACAAATCCGGTAAATAGTCTAATTCGGTAGGTCATATTCATGAAAGGGAAGGGGATTATAGTTACGACGTAAGGAACATATCCGATATCATTTGTGAAACGGTTATTCCATAACGGTCAACCAACTCGTGATGGCGTCCGTAAAATTTACGAAGGGATGATTTCAACTTCACCATTTGGAACTCTTGGTTTAATAGCTTCCTTGTGAGCAGCAAACCTCTATCAAGAAAATCATGATAGGAAATGCAAGCACGGGAATATCGTATCAATTGGGAGATATATACCCCGTATGCAGGTGCTGCTGGAATGTTGCTACTTAGAAATGGAAAGTTCACAATTGGAAAGCTGAAATCATCTCTTTTGTCGTAAAGTTTTGTTTTCAACCGACCCTCATTGTTAATTTCTAGATGTAAGTCAAGATATGAAGCCGACTTAACTGTATCTGTAGTATCCTTTATCTCTAGTTCGATTGGATAGATGCGTTCCACATAGTCACCAAATTTTGAATTGTTTAGTGAAAGAACATCATCTATATAGCGGAAAGTAGAGTTAAAGGATATTGCTAACTTCTTATCTTTCTTCCTAAGAAGTTCCTGCATGAAGTGTTAAAAAGTGTTCGAAATCTGACATCGGATGAACCTAAAATATAACCCAAAATCAACCCTTACCGGACTTACACCTTTTGATTAGTCGTTCTAAAGTTACGAGGTGACATGTTTACGCCGGACAGACGGACGGACAGACGGACAAAAGTACAGACGGACGCCGGACATTTGTATACAATAATACGTCCGGTCTAAATTTTGACGGGAGTTTTAAAATTAAGACCACGGAAGACGACAACACAATAAAGAGGATCATTAAGTAATGGCCCATAAAGCAAGGTTAGCTTAAAAGCAGAAACAAGAAAATTTGTCGACACGACATCAGTATTCCGCTCTGGGTTATTACAGGTACATGTCACTGATTCATATCATCAAGGTCAAAACACTTATATGACATATATTTTAGAAGTTTACATTCAAGTGAAATGAATTTGTCTAAGTTTGATATGAACATAGCATATTAATTTTAACTAAAACAGAGAGTATACTGATTTTTGACTATCCAAATTCCAAAGTGATTCAACACAGTAATAATTTGTTAAGTTTGTAACAATAAGAAGACCGACAGATCGATAAGATTGAAAACATTATGGTGAATTGGTAAATTTTTGGCTAGTTATGGCGCTTTTGTTTAATTTGAACACTCATAAACTATCGATTCTGTGTGCAAATATTTGTTTACCAGATGTTATTTTCATTTTGATAATTAGAAATTTCTTTGAACCATAACCCTACAATGACAAATCAATAAAGAGGAAGGTTCCTTGCATCTGCATCTTTATGTTGACCTAATTATTCAATCAGTTTAACTTTCAAAGAGTATGTCTTATTGTAAAATGCTGCATCTCCTTTTCCTGATCCGAAAATTCAAAGGTTTTGAATACCAAAACATTGGCATTGTGCAAAAAATCAGTGGGATTTATCATCTATTTTGATACTTATATTCTATCCCTATACCTCTGGCCAATGTAGAATAATCAAACACACAGCAAAACTAAGTTTATCATTGTCCTCTTAAACAGTTTTTTTTTTTAATTCTTATTTGGTTTTATTTTAACATGCTTTAGCTGGTGGTGATGAAGTTCCAGAAAAAAAGTAAACGTTACCAAAGGGAAATCAACTTCAAAATTTGAAAGAGAAACCATCATTGTAAAATACAAAACATAACTACAAATACCAGTCTATAAAAACTACATAGAAAACTACTAGACAACACGGTAAAAAGTAGACTGGATTGAGGGCGCGATAGTTTCAACGTTCACGTCTATGAAGCAGGATTTCCACAATCATGACAATAGTCAAACAAATATGTTTTATTTTTAATCTAACTACTCCTAGATATGAATATTTTACATTATTTGGAAATGGTTTAATAAATAATGAGTCTTTAGAAATGTTGATGAAACACGGTTTATTATTCTTTTTAGCTAGCCTCACTAAAAGGCCAAGTGAGCTTTTCTCAACACTTGACATCCGTCGTCGGTCGTCCATTTACTTTTACACAAATCTTCACCTCTGAAACTACTTGGCAAAATTTGATAACACTTTGCCACACTAATGATTAGAGTATCTAGTTTTAAAAATATATCTGATGATCCTACCTGTCAACCGAGGTGTCTGACATGGCTTAAAATAGAAAAAATAGGGAAAATGCAGGTTTTGCGAATTATTTTGAAAAAAGAAAAAAAAAGAGTAGGACATAAACATGTTCATGATGTTATGCTCTATCTTTTGTTCTTTTGCGCAAAAAACGACTTCTTTTTAGGTCATTTTTTAGTAGCAATAAACAAAAAAACTATGTTAATTGGACATGCTTTGATACTATATATGCCCTTGAATTTTTACTAGATAACATTTGTGTTCGCTTTGGGGATTCCGTATATCGTCAGATTATCGGAATTCCAATGGGGACTAACTGTGCACCACTTATTGCGGACCTGTTTTTGTATTGTTATGAGTTACAATTTATGACAAAAATAAGCAAAGACCCATCGAAACAACATCTGATAAACAAATTTAATAATACTTTTAGATATTTGGATGATATTTTGGCTCTCAATAATGACGACTTCAGTATGTATATTAATGAAATTTATCCTGTTGAACTTACTTTAAATAAAGCTAATACTAACAATGACCACTGCCCTTTTCTCGATCTTGATATCTATATTACTAATGGAAAGCTGAATACTAAAATTTATGATAAAAGGGATGATTTTTCATTTCCTATCGTTAATTATCCGTTTTTAGATGGTGACGTTCCCTTGTCACTATCTTACGGTGTTTATATATCTCAACTTGTACGATTCGCTCGTGTATGTAACAATGTTTTAGATTTTAACGAGAGAAATTTATGTATTACTGAAAAATTATTACACCAGGGTTTTCGATATCACAAACTAGTCAAAACATTTACTAAATTTTATCATCGGTATAAAGACATCATTCGTAAATATAGCTCAACATGCAGACTTCTAATACGTTCAGGTATTTCACATCCAATTTTTTATGGAAATATTCTTTATAAAGCACAAAGGTGTCAGTATTCACCTCAGAAACTTACAAAACCTTTGAATAGACTTATTAAGAAGGGATATAATTACGATACTGTTGTCAAGTCATTAAATATTGCATATTTTGGCGTTAGTATTGAGTCACTGATAAGGTCTTTGCATCGGAACTAAACACATTTATTCTAAAAACAGTTGTTGGCATGACACGGGTTATGTTCTTCTCATATATGTTATGATGGTATGATACTAAACCCCTAACGGGAAGGATTGTGCCTGATGTTCATATGATGAAATCATAATCTTTCAGTCAGTTTAATTGAAGTCTGGAGCTGGCATGTCAGTTAACTGCTAGTAGTCTGTTGTTATTTATGTATTATTGTCATTTCGTTTATTTTCTTTGGTTACATTTTCTGACATCAGACTCGGACTTCTCTTGAACTGAATTTTAATGTGCGTATTGTTATGCGTTTACTTTTCTACATTGGTTAGAGGTATAGGGGGAGGGTTGAGATCTCACAAACATGTTTAACCCCGCCGCATTTTTGCGCCTGTCCCAAGTCAGGAGCCTCTGGCCTTTGTTAGTCTTGTATTATTTTAATTTTAGTTTCTTGTGTACTATTTGGAAATTAGTATGGCGTTCATTATCACTGGACTAGTATATATTTGTTGAGGGGCCAGCTGAAGGACGTCTCCGGGTGCGGGAATTTCTCGCTACATTGAAGATCTGTTGGTGACCCTCTGCTGTTGTTTTTTATTTGGTCGGGTTGTTGTCTCTTTGACACATTCCCCATTTCCATTCTCAATTTTATTCTTGTAGGACCTTAGATGATGAATATACCACAAATGGCATAGATGTTTGCCTTTTATACCAAAAATCAAAATAGATGTATACAAATTTTGAATAGCAAAAATCTGCAAGGCAAGAGCGTCACATAAGTCAACATGGCCAAGACAAGTTCCACAAAAAGGTTTAAATGGCTGAAATCAAAAGAACAGAAAACAACTTTCATATGTTTGTTTCGGTAAGGGATTTACTTATTTCGAAAACGGTGTATTAAACCTGGTATTTTAGCTAGCTAAACCTCTCACTTGTATGACAGTCGCATAAAATTGCACTATATTGACAACAACGTGTGAGCAAAAACCAAACAGACTCAATAGGCAAAAATGTCAAAAATTGGGGTTCAACGGTCATAATTGTGTTATAATCTTAATCACTATGAAATCAAAGAACAATGTCAGCAAAAAAAAAAGGTTCTACAACCTTAATTAATTCCTGGCTCTCTTTCTTTTACATATGAAATTCTGTTCTTTTATGTACACTATTGCACTAGACAACACACAATACCACAAAATCGTTCTTCCGAAAGAAATAGTGTTAAAAAGATCTTTAAATAATGATGCCAGTATTAGACATTTTTTTTATTAATGTACTGAAACTAACGTAAACCAATCTCTTTAAATTATTCAGATAAACAGTTGTAATAGAATGTTTTAATCGCTTTCCTTGTACCTTTCATAACTAACTTTACATTATTCATCCGAAACGAAATTCTAAAATAGCTTGATCGTCATATAACTATAAAAGGAAATATTTTAGATAAAACCCACTTCTTACCTTTTGACTATCAGTTCATCGTGAGAGTATCATGTTCAGTATTTGTGTTGATATTAGCGAAACTCGTAATTTCTTTCTACAAACTTAAATTTGAATATTAGTACTGCACAATGTAAAACAGATTTATAATTTGAATCACTCTTGTTTCAGAAAACTATAAAGAAAAGGATTACGCCATTGACAATAGGTTTAGCTGGTAAAATGATATATCAGACATTTAAAAAATCCTATGATAAACATCGTTTTAACTCAAATATCTATATTATAGTAGATAATATTTTTTTTAAGAAAAACATACTGGATACTTACAACAGTAAACAGTTAGTGAATAAACTAAGATGGATGATGCATTTTATTGCAAGGAGCCTAGCTTTGTCATAAGCTTTGTCACCAGTATCGTGATTTTTTTATGAATCATATCTGAATATCGACAATTTTCTAAAATTTAATTTAAAATGTGATTAAATCCTGTCACACTCTTTTTTTTTTTTTTATCTTTTAAATAAATGTTTACCTCATTGGCGTTATGTCAAAAGATACTGGACTTTCTGGTCAAGATAAAACAGTATTAGTCAATTCAACAATTTTTTAATTGGTGCCCGGGGTATTTATAATAAAAGTCAATAAATGATCATATGCACATCTTTACTTTATATGTACCACCTTGTTCGTTGTATACATATATTTCTAATGACACAGTTTAACAAATATTTCCTGTAAACTAAATTACTAATGATTTTCTCTACTCTATTATAAGGAGTAATTTTCTATTGTTCTTGTTCATGAGTTTAGCAACTTATGACGCGACGTTAATAAAAACTTAAATGATTTTTTTAAGAGGAATCTTAGATACAAATGGGACACTTGGTTAAGGGCATACAATACAGTTACATGGGAGGTTATGACGTTGCTAATGTAAATTCTTATTTTAGCGACGTCAAACTATGACTTATCGGGAAAAAGATGCAGTTTTCGACTGATTTTTATCATTCAAATTTATTTAACTTGAAAACGAGTTTATGGACCCCTCTTTTTTAAAATGCAATTTGGCATGATAACGCCAGAAGATTATGTGTGCCAATTTTCATGAAAACGTAAATAGTGCAATTGTTTTAGATTTGATAAATATACAGAAAAAATGATGTTTTTTTCTACATTCATTTACATTTGATAAATATGAGTTATTTCTGAATAAAAAATGTATAAGTTTTTAGAATACTTATAAAATAAAGAAATTACAAATTATTTAGCAGAAACAATTTGTGTTTATCTTTTAACACAAAAAAGTTATTTCTTTCTTTTGAAAGGGAAAATACGGCAAACAAATCTGAATTTTGAGCAAATATACAAAATTTCGACCTCATTTTACTCAAAAAGTAGCACATGAAGGTATATTTTTTGTTACATATTTGATTTAATCAGGTAAAAAATAGTGTTTATGGAAATTTTTATCAAAATGTAAATACGGGAAAACTGTATCGTATGTCCTTAATTACTGAAAACCATTGACCATGTTAACACTGAAATAAGACACTATTCATTTCAAATATTTGGCTGCAGAATCGACCGTATACAAAGGAAACAAACACTGAAATAATACACTTATTTAATACATTGTAGTGACAAAGTGTTTCGATTATGTTTTAGATAAAATATATTTTTAACTTTTATGTCATTTCATTTGCTGACTCTATATATTTTATATAAATAGTGTATTTGGTTTCTTCCTTTTAAATTTGAATGAATAAAGAATATTGCATTATTGTGTTATTCATAGCTACTAATTATGTTAGATCAATTTCTGTTGTTACATGATTACTACGTAAATTAAAAGAAAAACAAAAAAGACTATGTGACTTCCTTACTAAATATTTTTGAAAGTGATTATACAAATTGTGAAAGAAAAATAATTCTTTATCAAACCATTTATACAAATAAATGATGTATGCACTCCATATTTGATTTTTTTTAAGAAAGGGAACAATAACAATAATCGGTTATCACAAGAGCAATATCTCTTAAATGAACTTAATATCTTCTACGACTTGAAGTACATCCATAGTGTAGATACAGCTGGAATTCAATGAGACTGTCATACAAGTGATGGTTTTTGCTAGCTTTAAAACCAGGATTAATCCACCATTTTCACTTAAGAAAATGCCTGTACCAAGTCAGAAATAAGATAAGATAAGATACTCTGCATGCATAATTTATTAAAGATATCATAAAAGTAAAAATCCTATCATTTGTAGATGGTAAATAGATTTTTTTAAATTCAGAACTATCCACAACCTTAGTACATTTACTTATACCATTTATAATATTACAGTCACGCTAGGTCGTTAAACCAGCAAGGGATGCCAAAAGGGGCATACAAAGCACAAATTGGAAAAACTGTGAAAGCACAATTGCAGAAAAAAAACCTGAACAAACGACAAAAAACTACGGTTTACAAAATTTTGCATAAAAACAAGAGACCAAGCAATAAATACCCTACTTAATTGATAGCCATCGTCTTTTTTCAAATGTTTGATATGAGATTTGCAATTTTTACATGTTTTATTTCCCTTTAGGTGTAATACCACTAAATAATTGTAAATCACATCCGGTTGTATACGAAAATAGGACGCAAAAAATTATTCTCTTTAATTTGACAGTTGTAGGTAATTAATCCTACATTTTATTGCAGTAAAACATTTCTTGGTCATAAACATATGTCTTGGGTAATTCAAAGCACCATTATTTTTTTATTTGGGTTTTCTATAGAATATTTTGAAACCTTGATGGTTACTACATCATATACACAGGATAAATTAGGGGAAAATTTGATTGGTTAACTTCCAGTGATGGTTATTTTCTTATAAGCAATATATGTTATGTGAAATTTTTTTCTATAGTACTGGATAGGATAAAACTGTACTCATGCCAAGTATTTCTTTATTTGAAACAAGAAAAAATTCTGCACAAGTTTTTGAAAATTGCAATTTTAACAAGACTAATAGGGGGAAAATCAATGGTGGTGTCACACCTTAATAGTGATTTCCAATTGGCTTTTTCGTTTAGAGTATACAATTTCTCAATGAGTAATTATACATCTATTGGCAGTGATATTTTATCCGTATATTATATTAGACAAAAGATTCCTTTTGCTCGTTTACTACCAAAATATTTCTCTTGTTTCTTTTTTAATTTGTGTTACATTTTTGTGTTGGTAGGATAGAACTTATGTTTCAATAAAAGGTGGTTTTTATGATTACGGGAAACTAAATATGATAAATTGTGATGATATTCCAGTCGAAACCACTTGTACGCTTACATGGTTGTGTACATGTTGTACATGTTCTTAGTTGAGATAGCCATACCTATTCAAATAAACAAATTCTTTGAAGTTGGTGTCATAATTTAAGCCCAAAAGTCCATTGTAATTAATGGTTGAACACTGAGGGAC
The DNA here is from genome assembly GCA_019925275.1 of Mytilus edulis. Lineage (NCBI taxonomy): Eukaryota > Metazoa > Mollusca > Bivalvia > Mytilida > Mytilidae > Mytilus > Mytilus edulis. Next base: position 109,413,184 of record CM034350.1, on the reverse strand, counting down.
ACGAGGTCAAGCAAATTGTCTGAACAATACTAAATCAAATGTTATTGATAAATTCTGATCGAAAAACTGAAAATATTTTTTTGATTTATTGTTCTATATATATATATAGGAATATATGGTATTAGTGCCAATGAGACAACTCTCCATCCGAGTGACAATTTATAAAAGTAAACCATTATAGACCAAGGTATGGCTTTCAACACGGACCCTTGGCTCACACCGATCAGCAAGTTATAAAGAGCTCCAAAAATTTCTATGGTAAATTCATCTTTTAAGAGCTGTTCAAATGAAAATCATTGTCTCAGAACAAAATTGATTTACTAGTTAAATAGTAGTAGACCTGAATGATTTGATAGTAATAAAATTCTTGCAGTCTTTACTGCTAAAAGAAAGTATAAATTTACTAGGTATGAATATATCATTTTACCATATTTACTTCTGTTTACGACATTACAATTAAAGATAGATTTAGTAACAAATTTACAAACAACATGTTGATAACGACAGAACTATTACGTAATATATATCTGTAACTCCTTAAAGTAATATTGTGGCAATAAAAGGTTAAGAACAACAAAATCAAATCAAAGAGGCTGATCTTTTTTTGCCAAACCTGTGTTTTATTCATTTAAAAAAAAAATTAAAAAAATTAAAATTGAAAAAAAAAGTTCGAACTTAAATAGCATGGAGGACCAGAAAGTCCGAGAAGTTTTACCATTTTCAGCAAGGTATTATGTTACTAGCGTAAAGTATTTAAAAAAATATTTATTGTTTGTTATTACCTTCATGTCAAAACAAAACTCTTGGCTAATGGTTGATGAAACCCTCCTAATGAGTCTTACGAGAAAACAAAATAGAGATAAGAATAGTATTCGATTTTAAAGGAGAAGGTCCTTTTTGACTCCAGTTTTACAAAATTGTTAAAATGTAAACTTTTAGTTATTTATCAAAAAGTATAATGCTTCTGCTACATAAATATGGGCTGTATTTGACAATACAATGCACATATATCGGGTACTAGCATCATTAAGTCATGCTAAATTACTGAAATCTTCATACTTTCAGCATTTTAGTTAAATTTTAGACGTTTTCCGTCTTAAATGAGAGTGACTGCATTTGTGTTCATTCTTAATATCAAAATGTAAGTTGTATTTGATGCTGATACATAACATATATAAAGTTTGAGACTTAAAAAAACGGATGCGTCCACTTTCATTTTTGACAAAACACATCTGTAAAGTTACGTTTTTTGGCATATTTGATAGAGTTGTCATATTCAAGCTTGAATCGTAGCGTTTTTAATGACTAACCCAGTTAAAATCTTTCATATAAACTAACTGAATCAACTGAAAAAGACACTTGTGTCAAACATCTTTCATCAGACGAACCTGAAATTTGAGGCCAAAATCGGATCTTACCGGACCTACTCCTTTCATGATTTCGTTAGTACATTTGTCGAAATTGATGGTTTAAAATAAAATGATAAAAATACTAACTCCGAGGAAAATTCAATACGGAAAGTCCCTAGTCAAAGGGCAAATTCAAATGATAAAACACACCAAACGAATGGACAACAACTGGTAAACTACAGTTATGAAACCACAGTAATGTTTTGGGGGTAATCATCGTTTCTTTCAAATACGTTTCCGTATATTCTTTCAAAATATAATTATTTTATCTACCTAGAACATCTGTTTTTAACCATAGACAGGAGACAAGCATTTATCTTAATGTTGACCCCCCCTTTTCCCAGGAACATCATCTTTATCAAAAAAGATGTCATCTAATTATTTGTAAGAAACTTTCAAAGGTTGTTTTGAACATGATAAATTACTCATTGTTTTATCATTGCCATGCAAATTCAAGAATTTTTGTGTTGTTTTTTTTTACTTTAGAAAATAAGGAATTGTTCCGACTTCATGTTATTTTGGTTTAACAGATAATTGGTATGACTAGAGAATCATTGAAACGACAACTTTAGACTACCTCTATTTTCGATCTTTAAAAGAGATGTGTTTGAGTCTTTTTTTTTTTATAAGAAATTATATTTATTTCACTCTCATCGATATCTTTATGAAGATTTATATATTTACAGTTTAATATATCAGTTAAAAAAATTCTTTTGAAATAAAATAAAAATCCAGAAAAAAGTAAAATAACAAATTCAGAGGAAAAAAGTGGTTGCTTTTGAAACAATTCTTAATGATTGACGAACAATACCAGTAACGTAAGTAAGATAATGAAGTGAAGGAAATTTTAATTTATCGAAACCTTGGTGTAAAAAATATATTTCTTGCGTTCAACATGTTCAATTACAAAATCTTATATTAAGACAATTTCAATTGATTGTTAAAAAAGTTATCAGTAGCTTATTACTGGATTTATGGATTTATGAGTTTTGAACAGCGGTATACTACTGTTGCCTTTATTTATTAATTCAAAACATTTACATCAGATATGGGACATTTTGTCAATTACGGAAACTATTTACAAATTTAACACTGAAAAGGAAGATTTGAAATCAGACACTATCATCAAACGTTTAACCGCATAATCGACGGGTAACAACAGAAGCAACATTTTAATAATACACGTATTGAACAGTGACAAAGTCTTTCCATCTCGCTCTAGATAAAATGTATTTTTAACCAATAACTTCATTCCATATGCTGACACTTTACATATATACAAATCTAGTGTATTCGACTTTTCCCCTTTAAATTTGAATGAAAAATGGAAATTGAATTATTGTGTAATTTGTAGCTCAGAATTATGTTAGATTATTTTTTGTTGGTACATGATTACTCAGTAAATTAAAAAAAACTCTTCATAGCGGAAGTTACAGGTCTATCCGTTGATAACTGAAATAACGACAAAAATTAATATTGGTGCTTCCTTTCTTGTGCCATATGATTTATAGGCATACAAAGAATAGTGAAAGGAAAACAATACTTAACTAAATCTAAATCACATATTAATGATATATGCACCCATGTTTGATTCTTATAAGTAAGAAAAGAATTACATTCATTTTAATTCACAAACACTCAGTCTTTAGTTCTTTTAAATTGTGTCATTTAGCAACAACAAAATATGCCACACCCAGGCAGGGAATCAGCTTTTCGCTTGAGAACGTCATATTTCTTAACTTTAAATAACGTGAATATTGATTTGATATTATCAATTTATTTTGCAGAGTTAAGTCTATCAAATACCCATGTTATCCCCACAAATATCCATAGAAAATTATAAACATGAAAGTCCTTACCTTCGAAAGTTCTAATTATATAACGCACGTAATTTCTATTTTTCTGATATTGGGAATCCCCTGAAACAGTCCGTTTATTTGAAAAAAAAGAGAAATTTTAAATTCAATTCGAGACAAAATCGCTTCCATTTTAAATAACAATTGATGAAATAATTTAAAGGTAAAACCGACATAAAAAATGTTTAAGCATTAACATGATATTAATAGCCAATGAATTACCTGTCTAATGTTTTGACTTCATTTTCATATTTAAATATGAATTAAGATATTTAATACCTCTCACTTCAGAGGGAAGATTTCTTATATTTTGTCAAGAAGAATGTGAATCATAGGGGTAATCACACGGTGGAGACGTTACAAATCTATTTGTATAAAGGTTGTTTTTTTCAGAATTTAAAGACTAGATTATTTTATTGTATCCTGATGCAGTATCTTACGACTTCATGTTAATGTTATTTCCAATGAAACATCAGTCTATATTCCTAAACCCCCGTTATATCGTTCAGCGACTCTTTGAACAAACTGAAATACAAATACAAAATAAGGGGATACAGTATGCTTGCTAGTGAGACCACTACCCAGAAAGGAGAATCAGATTTGTACAGTACAGACATAGCATTGACTAATACCAAACATATAGCTATCTTAAAAAGATATTATATATTTATCTTATAAAGAACATATTGAAACAGTTTTAGAAAAATTAACCGGTTACCTTTAGTCTAATCGAATTAAATAATTTATTGTAGTAAACAATTATAAATAGTGTGTTATTTTGGTCATTAAGAGTACGATGGATTAAACAAGGGTGTAGCAGGATTTTTGCCGAGTACTATACTACTAAAATCCCATAATATCCCAACAGAAATCTATAAGAATGAAAGACAATAAACATCTTACCTTCGGCAGATTTAACTATTTGACGACATTTTGTATTGTTTAGATTTTGGGAATCCCCTTAACAAAAAACACATTCCGTTTTATTTTTGTAAACGGGGAATTCAAAATCTAAATCCAGGCAAAATTTCTTCTTATTTCAATAACAATATTACAGGCATGTAAATGAATTTAATAGTCAATGAATTACCTGTGTAATGTTTATATTTCTTTTTTTTTAAAACCTTTTGAAAAGGATAAAGAGATGATTTTATATCTCCCACTCAGAGGAGATATTTCTTATATATTGTCCTGGAAGAATGCGAGACATATGAGTTACTAAGGGAGCAAGGGGTTTAACTGTTATGCTGGTTTTGAGAAATTTAATTCTTTGTTATCAGTTTTTCTGAAAACGTTTGTTGTTAACTGTTGTTGCCTTTAAAATTACCTGTTAGCGGTTATAGAACTATTTTTTTTTATATCTGTTGTAAACTGTTATTAAATTGGAATGTTAGCAATGTGACAGCCACTCTTTGGTAGTAATTGTGAACATTTGGATCTTACCACTGGTAATATGGTAGTATCCTTTCCGGAGAAGGATTCGAGTAACATTCACATCATACAGTCATATTCAAATCAGTAGGTTCCTGGACCTTTCCAGTATATCTTATCATAATCCTTTGTAAATTCCATTTTCTTTGATAATCTAACCATAATTGGTTTAACTCAGTGTATGATTAATTTTTGTGATGGAATACCTTTTGTTAGCTTTTTTATCTCTTAAAGAAACTCACACGTGCGTAATTAGTGTGTGTTTTCTAAGAAAAGAATCACAGAGCGGTGTCTGTGTATAGCTGTGAAATCATAGGTTTAGTTCTATTTATGTTTAGAGTACGTTGCCAATTTTCCCAGAAACTACTAAATTTATTGATACTGTTCTGTACATCTTTTTCAAAAGCAGATTATCTACAAAAAGATAGTGATACAAATGTCGAGTTTACTAGTTTTTACAACAAGAAGTATTATCATAATATAATATATAATGAAAAACCAATTCTCGATATATTTAAGTGCATGTTCCTAGAAAATGGAATTTAGTACGTAGGATTATATTAAAATATTGGCCTGTACCCCAAAGAATTATATATTTCTCGTACTGTTATCTGTTTTTATCCTTTTTCAATTCTCAATTCTTGTTATCTGTTTAAAGCCAATTTAATTTACTGTTTTGTTTTTATTTGATCTTCCCCTTTGCCCCCAATAGTTACTATCCGTCAGCTACGGTGGCGAAAGCATATTTTTATAAAGCTTTTTTTCCCTAAGAAGGTAAAAGATACTACAAGATATGTTTGGTGAATGAAAATTGATAAATCATTGCATGATGCACATGTTGTTGTGTCAGGTAAAGTGTATTTGACCTCGGCCTCACTTTTATAGTTCATTGGTAAATGTTTAGATGCAATTAGTAAGGAACTTACGTTATTAGGTAAATTTTAAACCTGAGAATTGAAACGGGAAATATGTCAAAGAGACAACAACCCGACCAAAGAGCAGATGATAGCCGAAGGCCTCCAATAGGTCTTCAACGCAGCGAGAAAATGGTATGAAAATGACTGTCTGGCGGGTCCCTTGACTTTTAACATTGGTCATTGATACTGTTTAATTTCTGTTAAACTAGTATCAAGACCTATTTATTACACGTTCAACATAAGTTTAATAATGTTAATATAAACAGGCGAGTGAATTAAGCTTTCGAAATCTTCACTGGGGGAAAGCGGCCGTCCGTAAATTCCGTTACAGATCGCCCAATATGGTACATGGTAATATCGATCAGATTTTATATTTCTCAAATTCTTTTGATCGGAAGCATTGTCGATAGAGTAAATTGGTAATTGTCTATGAGATATATAGAACAACACAAATATCAGGTGTTCTGGAGATAAAATAACGATATAATGGTTATATATGACTTTTAAAAAACGAGAAGTCGTACGTAACTTTAAGAGTGAAAATAGAACAGCTGTTCGTAACGGATCTTACGGTCGTGCGTAATTCACTTATGATTTTATCGATTTGTCAAATGTATACCAATAACTTCTATCAATTTAACAATGTAATTATCATATTGCACTGTTTACAAAATACACAAAAGTCTTGGAATACAGAAGACTGTTGGTTTTCCCGTTTGAATGGTTTTACACTAGTAAATTTGGGGCCCTTTATAGCTTTTTGTTCGGTGTGAGCCAAGGCTCCGTGTTGAAGGCCGCACATTGACCTATAATGGTTTACTTTTATAAATTGTAGTTTGGACTGAGAGTTGTCCCATTGGCACTCACACCACATCTTTCTATATCTAGATACAAAACAACATAATATGTACGTAAGTTTCTAGTCATGGATATAATGTTATTCCGTGACAAAAAAAAATTTTTTTTGGGGGGGGGCGGGGATTTTCCTGGTATTTAGGCCACTCACTGTCCAGCCCCAACCCCCATGTTTTTGACACTTCATTCGAAAATATGCATCTTAACAAAATCTGATGAGTAGAATTATTCTTCTATAAAAGAGGGACGAAAGATACCAAAGGGACAGTCAAACTCATAAATCTAAAACAAACTGACAACGCCATGGCTAAAAATAAAAAAGACAAACAGAAAAACAAAAGTACACACGACACAACATAGAAAACTAAAGAATAAACAACACGAACCCCACCAAAAACTAGGGGTGATCTCAGGTGCTCCGGAAGGGTAAGCAGATCCTGCTCCACATGTGGCACCCGTCGTGTTGCTTAAGTGATTACAAATCCGGTAAATAGTCTAATTCGGTAGGTCATATTCATGAAAGGGAAGGGGATTGTAGTTACGACGTAAGGAACATATCCGATATCATTTGTGAAACGGTTATTCCATAACGGTCAACCAACTCGTGATGGCGTCCGTAAAATTTACGAAGGGATGATTTCAACTTCACCATTTGGAACTCTTGGTTTAATAGCTTCCTTGTGAGCAGCAAACCTCTATCAAGAAAATCATGATAGGAAATGCAAGCACGGGAATATCGTATCAATTGGGAGATATATACCCCGTATGCAGGTGCTGCTGGAATGTTGCTACTTAGAAATGGAAAGTTCACAATTGGAAAGCTGAAATCATCTCTTTTGTCGTAAAGTTTTGTTTTCAACCGACCCTCATTGTCAATTTCTAGATGTAAGTCAAGATATGAAGCCGACTTAACTGTATCTGTAGTATCCTTTATCTCTAGTTCGATTGGATAGATGCGTTCCACATAGTCACCAAATTTTGAATTGTTTAGTGAAAGAACATCATCTATATAGCGGAAAGTAGAGTTAAAGGATATTGCTAACTTCTTATCTTTCTTCCTAAGAAGTTCCTGCATGAAGTCAGCCTCATAATAATAAAGAAACAAGTCGGCGAGTAGAGGGGCACAGTTTGTTCCCATAGGAATGCCGACAGTCTGTTGAAAAACACGTCCTCCGAACGTAACAAATATGTTGTCAATCAAGAAATCAAGCATCTTGATAATATCAGTTTCAGAGAATTTTTTGTTTGAATCAGAGTGATTCTTTACAAAGTAGGATTTATCTATAATATTGTTCCCAAATCCTTTTGAAGAAACAATTACGTTTTTTAACGCACTATTTCAACTGATTGCATGCTTATAAATTGTCCTGTTGATTTGTCATTCGCGGACTTCATATGCATGATCAAAATGTGACTAATTAAGTATCTTTGTGGGTATATTGTTGGACTAAAGAAACGTAACATTTATAAATACAAAAACAAACCTGTTGTTTTCGTGCATTTGTTCATTACTTTCATGCAATCCTAATTTGAAGTAACAATGCAGATTTTCTTGATCGGAATGCTTCAAATATAGCGCAATATTTATAAAAGGGGAACTTGTATAATATTTCTTTTTCTATGTAACGTTTCTTTTGTCCAGTGTTAAGTATGTTTTGCTTGTTTCGTGTCGGTGTTTTACAGAATAAAAAACAACAAATGAATAATTTTCTATAATTTATTTCTTAATGAGAAGAAAAAAATATTACATGAATGAATAGTGATTCCGTATCTAATTTTTTTAAAATTTTATTCAAATCTTAACTACATGCTATCTTAAAAAAAAAGGTTTACATGACATATACAGTGTCTATTAAATATTACGAATACTTTTCATTTGTATATACATTTCTATACGACAGTATACGTCTATTAGAACGGTGGTGTTGTCTTATATATCTATGAAGTGTCATCCGTATTATCTGTCTGATATCTATATATTGTTCTGTTTTTACCTAGTAAAATGTCTTTTGTTATCTGTCATAAAGAATAACAATACAACATTTTGATGCGTACATTTTGCTGATGTAGTAAAATTTTATGTTCCAAAATACAAGTCATAAAGTCATAAACATGATGATTTACGCATTTTACTAAACTTGTTTTCTTTAAACGTTACGAGCAGCCGTTCTATATAAATACTTCACGCTACGAACCGCTACCCTCAAGTTACGTACGGCTTCTCGATTTTTTAAAAGTCGTATTAAACCATTTCACCGTTATTTTATCTCCAGAACACTTGATTTTCGTGTTGTTCTATATATCACACAGACAATTACTAATTTTCTCTATCGACAATGCTTTCGATCAAAAGTATTTGGGATATATAAAGTCTTACCGATACTGCCATATGCCATATTGGGCGGTCCGTAACGGAATTTACGGAGGGCCGCTTTCCCCCAGTTAATCTTGTTTCTGAAAGTGATTTTGGAAAACAGCATAAGCATTGACACTTCGGTATATCTGTGATTTATTTATTTCAGAACAAGCAAAAATTAAGATAACAAAAATACCGAACTCGGCGAGAAATTCCTACCACGGTAGGTCCCAAAACAAACTACAAAATCAAAAGCTTAAACACATAAAACGAATGAATGACGACTGTCTTATTCCTGACTTGGTATAGACATTTCGTTGTGTAGAAGATAGTGGATGGCAAGCGCAATACCGGTGATCAACTGTGGTTGCCCCCTTCTCCAAATATAAGAGCACAGCCAAAAAATATGTCATGTTTATTTGAGTTCTTTTTGTGGTAATTTTTTTGATTTACTGTTAATATATATTAATATCAGCAGCAACACCGATACATAATATAGAATGACTTCCATTGCGACAAAAATCCACCAAGTACCAGAGGAGAAGGAATATTATTAACAGCTTTGTTTTACATTTGGCCTTAAACAAGTACAGAACATATACTGTAATACGTACGCATTTAAGATCACGGTCTATCAAACAATTGAAACAGTTCAAAAGAGAAATCTAACGGTGGTATAATTAAAGCAATTACCGTAAACAATAATGACTGACAGCAATTTAACACAGAATGTGGATAACAGTCTAAAAGGACAGACATGTTCAGAATGTGAGGAGAATAATTTGGTTTGCAAGTGATTCTTTTAAACTTGGAAAATTGTGTATTCACACAAGATAGAATCTTTGTAAGAAACCGTTGAAAATTTCTCTACTCATAAGAGTAGTACTTTGTATTAACAAGGCTTAAGAAATAAAATTTAAACATAAACATGTAATAATAAGAACTGAAAACTCATAGCTTTGTAAAAACGTTGATCGTGCACAATTATTTAGAAAAATAAATAAACTCATCATAGATACCAGGATAAATCTTGTATGTACGCCAGACGCGCGGCGCGTTTCGTCTACAATTCAAAAGAGTAAAAAAAGGCCAAATTCAGTACAGTTGAAAGGCTATGAGGACCAGAATTCCTAAACGTTTTGCCAATTACAGCTTAGGTAATCTATTTCTGAGGTAGAAAAGCCATAGTATTTCAAAAATTCCAAATTTTGTCAACACTAAATTCATAAATATAACCATATCAATGATTATTCATGTCAGTATAGAAGTGATGATTACTGGGCTGGTAATATCCTCGGGCATTAAAACTCCACCATTAGTGGCATCGACCAAGTTGTTGTAAATAAACTCATCATAGATACCAGGATTACATTTTGTAAATACGCCAGACGCACGTTTCGTCTACAAAAAAACTCATCAGTGACACTCGAATCCAAAAAAGTAAAAAAAGACCAAATAAATTAGGAAGTTGAAGAGCATTTAGGACCAAAATTCCTGATGCACTTCGGTCTATCAACGCTTTTGCATCCAAAAAAAAACGGTACTTAAACATCCCTTCAATGTGTTTGTATTATCTTTTATTTTTTGCTGGTGTGTTTTTTATATGTGACTTTTTGTGTTTCTTTGGTTCTTATAACGTGACTCTGTACTTTAAAAGATCCCGTCAGTATGATATTGTTCTATTATATGTCATTATGATATAGTTCTATTATAAATAAGAAAATACGTCAAAAGTATCATTCAATTCTTAAAAAAAACGAAGATGTTTGTATTCATCATTTAGACAGCATTCCAATACGTAAAGTAAAACGAAAAAGTAAACTATAGGGCAACAAAGGCCTGCACAATATGCAATCATCTTTTTTTGTGTGTCAAATTCTATACCGTCTAAGTCTGAGTGAACTGGACGTGGGATGTATGTCAATTCACCAAGAACATTCATTTTTTGTTAACGATTTTAACCTCATACGGAACACAATAACGCACAATTTGAAAAACTAAGGATGAGTAAATGCTTAATTTGTGAAGAACTAGCGCCAGCTTTACTTTTAATTATACTGGCTTCGGAGTTCAGTATTTTTTTTTAAATTTTTACTTTTTACTACAACCAAGTCGATGTCAAGTTTCTTCCTAGATAGAAAATTAAATAATTCTGGTAGATTATTTCCGGAGGGTATCATTAACTTTGTCTCATCCTTTTTCTAAAAAATTCATCGGAAGGTACCAAAACCTTGTTGATAAATATTCTGTATCAACTACACAAATAATACATGATGGTCTTGATGTATAGATTGTGCGTACTGATGTTGTTTATCATCTTAACATCGTGTTATATTGTTCTTGCATTTGTCTTTGTTCCAATATTATTATTACTTTTACTGTTGGATTGTTTTTATGTGATATTCATTTAACGTGGCTCGGTACTTAAACATCCCTTCAATGCATTATGAATTAGAAAATACGTTGAACCACAAACGTCAAAATTATTCAATCGCGTAGTGGAATGAACTATTTGTGTATTCTTATAAATTCTATATAACGTTTGGACTATTTTAAATCTCGGTCTAACCGAAATTAATTCTTGCATACTTTTGAATTTTTTAATCCTGTATATATGCTAACATTGCCCATGTGAAATTTTAAAATTGTTTGTATATACATTGAACGACAAAATTAGGTGACGTATAAAAAAATTCTGACGTCAGACACGCGAATCAATGAATGTGTTTGTAGATAGATGTTTTTGTGTTCTGTTAAATTGTTCCTTTTAAAATTGTAACATAATGATGATTGCTGTACCCATATTTTGACTATTTTATTTATTATGTCTGTTTAGTTCACGCATCATTGTAAATATAACGGAATTTGATAAGACTGTCATCAAAGTAAGAGGTTTAGCGCTATAAAACCAGGTTTAAACCACCATTTTCTACATTTGAACATGCATGTACCAAGTCAGGAATATGACAGTTCTTGTCCATTCGTTTTTGATGTGTCTTGTCATTTGATTTTGCCATGTGATTATGGACTTTCCGATTAGATTTTCATCAGAGTTCAGTATTTTTGTGATTTTACTTTTTTTTTGTAGCTGTAAGCATGATGAAAACAAATAATACAAAGAACAAACCGGCTGTCATACAAGCAATAAAAGACTTGCCTTATTATTTTCCTCAAGATAATGTATCAAATCATATAAAAGACGTGTGTTCTCTCCCATAAATCTGTCTTTAATGAAATCGGAGTTCAGTAATTTTACAATTTTACTTTTTTCTGACTGCAAGGTGTGATATCAAACTTGCGTATTGAAATTTGACACAGATTTGCAATTGAGGAGGGGAGATTCGAACGGACACACGGTATCTATTAAAAAAGGTAAGATTTGCTCATTATTATAATGTTTGATTTTCTGTTTGTCTGCGTTTTTAAAACTATTGATCTATTGTATTTCTTCATTTAGCAATCTATTGCTAAAACTGTAAAATTTAGCAACCCTTGTTGTCTATATTCATCAGAACCTTTTTTGTCCATTTAATTTTTTGGCCCAATATGCAGTACAGTATTTTGTGTACCCATTCAATCTATATTGTGTTTGCTTTACTTCGACTATGTTACAATATAATGTATTGTTGAACATATAATCAAATTTTTAATGTTGATGATGATAGTTTTTACTACAGATAGCGGTGTGTACAATACTATAAGATTAATTTCCAAACATTAGCATCTTATATGTAATGCTTACAAAAAATTGAATGAAATATTCCCAATGATCATCATAAACAATTACAACTACCAACCCTGTAAATAGGGATATATATATGTATTAACGGATGAATTAATACAATACACTTGTAAGGTGCATTAACCAAAACAATTTTTTAACATCTGCTGACTGATTTTTTTTGGAACGTCTCCATTTAAAAAAATCAAATTCGGGTTGAATTTCATCTGTTAAAATGTCCTCGTCTATTGTTTAAATTGTTTTTAAAGTCACAAGGAACAGTATTTAATTACGCTTTAAATTCTTGAGAAAATTTATCAAACAGACTGCGATACTTGTCTCCAATTCTGCTCACAGGTTGAGAATGTAGACCAACTAAGGTGTGATACATTTCAAGGTGTTCATATATGTTTCATAACAGCCATAAAAATAGCACATCGTCACATTACACTGCCATACCTGATTACACGCAGCTTGATTCATTGTGTTAGATATTTAAAAAACTAACTATTCATCCCTCTTTTATGTGATAAATTCTATTCAAAGCTGTAGGATGACTTTCAATATACAAAACTAGTTTATATACTTTTCAAAGGTACACGGAATATACGCGTCTTGTTTTAGTAATAAATAAAAACAGTTTATATTTTTGATAAACAATTTGTATATAGACATTCTATTTTACAATATAACGGATCAAAAACTAAAGAAAATCTATTTTTGAGAGGTTATACAAATTTTAACATTTGCAAATAAGCATTTAATAAGTATGTAGATAAAGATAAATGATGCCATTTTCAGTAGAGGACTCATTATGAGCAAAAACATTACAATGATACACATTTTTAGCTCACCTGGCCTAAAAGGCCATGTGAGCTTTTCTCATCACTTGGCGTCCGTCGTCGTCGTCGTCTGTCGTTGTTAACAATTTTTCAAACATCTTCTCCTCTGAAACTACTGAATGGATTTGAATGAAACTTTAAATCATTGTTCCTTAGATTATCCTGCACAAAGTGTGTGCTTCGATTTTTGATCCGTCAAAAAACATGGCCGCCGTTACTTAAAATAGAACATAGGGGTCAAATGCAGTTTTTGGCGTATATCTCAAAAACGGAAGCATTTAGAGCAAATCTGACGGGTAAAAATGTTCATTAGGTCAAGATCTATCAGCCCAGAAATTTTCAGATGAATCAAACAAACCATTGTTGGGTTGCTGCCACTTAATTGGTAATTTTAAGGAAATTTTGCAGTTTTTGGTCATTATCTTGAATATTATTATAGATGAAGATAAACTGTAAACAGCAAAAATGATCAGCAAAGTAAGATCTACAAACAGGTTAATATGACCAAAATTGTCAATTGACCCCTTAAGGGGTAAATGTCCTTTAATGACAATTTTTCACAATTTGTTCATCATATTTGCTAACTTTAAAAAATCTTCTCCTCTGAAACTACTGAATGGATTTGGATGAAACTTAGCATGATAGTTCCTTAGATTATCCTGCACAAAGTGTGTGCTTCGATTTTTGATCCGTCAAAAAACATGGCCGCCCTTACTTTAAATAGAACATAGGGGTCAAATGCAGTTTTTGGCTTATATCTCAAAAACGAAAGCATTTAGAGCAAATCCGACATGGGGTAAAAATGTTCATTAGGTCAAGATCTATCAGCCCTGAAATTTTCAGATGAATCAAACAACCCATTGTTGGGTTGCTGCCACTTAATTGGTAATTTTAAGGAAATTTTGCAGTTTTTGGTCATTATCTTGAATATCATTATAGATAAAGATAAACTGTAAACAGCAAAAATGATCAGCAAAGTAAGATCTACAAATAGGTAAATATGACCAAAATTGTCAATTGACCCCTTAAGGGGTAAATGTCCTTTAATGACAATTTTTCACAATTTGTTCATCATATTTGCTAACTTTAAAAAATCTTCTCCTCTGAAACTACTGAATGGATTTGGATGAAACTTAGCATGATAGTTCCTTAGATTATCCTGCACAAAGTGTGTGCTTCGATTTTTGATCCGTCAAAAAACATGGCTGCCCTTACTTTAAATAGAACATAGGGGTCAAATGCAGTTTTTGGCTTATATCTCAAAAACGAAAAAGCATTTAGAGCAAATCTGACATGGGGGTAAAAATGTTCATTAGGTCAAGATCTATCAGCCCTGAAATTTTCAGATGAATCAAACAACCCATTGTTGGGTTGCTGCCACTTAATTGGTAATTTTAAGGAAATTTTGCAGTTTTTGGTCATTATCTTGAATATTATTATAGATAAAGATAAACTGTAAACAGCAAATATGATCAGCAAAGTAAGATCTACAAATAAGTTAATATGACCAAAATTGTCAATTGACGCTTTAAGGGGTTATTGTCCTTTAATGACAATTTTTCACTATTTGTTCATCATATTTGCTAACTTTAAAAAAACTTCATTTGAATGATCAGTAGGGTGTATAAACTAAAGTTTGTGTTTTATTTTCTATTTCGTCAAAAAACATGGCCGAAGGCATTGTTTACCAGGTGAGCGATTCAGGCTCTTGAGAGCCTCTTGTTATCCTTAAAACTTCTCTAAAATGATATAGAATATTAATACAAGCAGTATTGGTTATTTGAGCTGATAAAAGGGATAAATGCTGGTTAAGAAAGCACGTTAAGAGCGTTATTATTATAAGGGTAAAATTGAGAATGTAAATGGGAAATGTGTCAAAGAGACAACAGCCCGACCATAGAACAGACAACAACAGAAGGTCACCAATAGGTCTTCAATGTAGCGAGAACTTCCCGCACCCGGAGGCGTCCTTCAGCTGGCCCCTAAATAGGTATATATATATATACTTGTTCAGTGATAATTAATGCCATACTAAACTCCAAATTGTACATAAGAAAATAAAATTAAAAACATTACAAGACTAACAAAAGCCAGAGGCTCCTGACATGGGACAGGCGCAAAATGCGTAGGGGTTAAACATGTTTTTGATATCTCAACCCTCCCCCTATACCGCTAGTCAATGTAGAAAAGTAAACGCACGACAATACGCATTCAGTTCAAGAGAAGTCCGAGTCTGATGTCAGAAGATGTAACAAAAGAAAATAAACAAAATGACAATAATACAAAAATAACAACAGACTACTATCAGTTAACTGACATGCCAGCTTCAGACTTCAATTAAACTGATTGAAATATTATGTCTCCGTCATATGAATATCAGGCGCAATCCCTCCCGTTAGGTGTGACCGTCAATTTAGCACAAACAGTAAAAGTTATGCATTCATCAACGGGGAGAAATAGATCTAAACTGTTTCAGAAGGAAAAATAAAATTTTATTTTGTCATTGTTTAAACCTTAAATCCATCATTTTTCAGGGGAAAAACATTATTTGTGGCATACTCCATCCAATCAAAATCTGCCTTGTTTTTGTTTCTGAATACCATGTTATGCTCATTATCGACTAAGTCTATAGGGGTTAATGGTAGATTGTAAAGTTGTATTCTTTAACACTTTTAGGCTTTGATTTTAAAATGCATTTATCCATATTATTAATATTTCCAAAGTGCATAACGACCTTCTTGAAGTCCTTATATATCCCTATGATATCAATTTAATATACAATGAGTATAAATCTTTGAGAAATCGTTGATCAGCACTAGGTTTTATGACTTGTCAAAGTGGTTGTTTATCTTGACCTATGATATTAATTTGATAAAAATTAAAACGTGGCAGCGCTTACTAGACCGGGCAGACAAACGCACAGATGGACGCCCGGTATTTCCATGTTTCCCGAAACTCGTCGTGTATGGGACAAAAACCAATAACGAGTTGAGATGCTCTTCTAGAAAAAGTTGAAACAATTCAAAAGAGAAACCAGATATGAAAGATATGACAGATAGGATCCGCCGAACACAGATTATTACAGGCTTCTGGCTGGAGATAGGGACATACTTTAAGGGTTTATATCGATAAAACATGTTTGTGAGCCCTCATCCCTTCACTAACCTTGGAAAAGTGGGTAACATTGACAACATAAGAACAGACTGTAAAAAGCAGTTGCAAATTGCTGAACTCAATAGATCGATAGGACACACGAAAAAACTACGAACATAAAAATGTATATAACAAAGCAATTTATTTGAGCGTGGTCATTAAGAAAAAAACCATCGCCAACTTTTTCAACTGATGATAATAGGATGATCCTATACAAACAAGAACTTTTGTTACTATAAAGTGTCGATTTGCAAAAATAAAATTAACATTAATGACTTCATGTTGTAACATAATCGAACAATATGGAAAAAACAAATAAACAGCTAATGAAAATAGATCTCAAACCGAAAACCAGATGATGCAAACGTAGACCTCTTTTAATTTCGAACTGTTGTTACTTAATAAAATCTACAATTGATACCACTTGGAAACATAATTTCTGGTAAAACAATATTTGAAATGCTTACAAATAGCTTCTTCTTAGGAACTGTCACAAACAGTTAACCAAATCTTGAATAATAGATATCAGGGTTATGATGTTATACTACTTTTGAGTATTTTGTGCCAATCTGAAATCTAAAAGACTGTCATCAAAGAAAACAGTTTAACATAAAACCCAATATAAAACATTTAAAGAAAAGCATGCACACATGCTACTAGGGTGGTGACCAACATACTAAACATGTGTTTTAGTATATTCAGTATATGTAATAAGGACAAAAAAATACATGTGAGTTCTGCCAAAAAAGAACAAATATAGTAGTAATACCTCCATAATACTACTATTTGTATGATACGTTTAGCTCAAACTTCAGAAGGAACCTGGACTCAAACATATTACTATCGACACTGATATGTATCCACACCTACATTTACAAAATATATAAAGCAAAAGCATTTCTGCTTATCGAGAGGACTAACTCTTGATTTTTAGTATTTTTTATTGAAGAACTTCATCACTATAAGGAAAATATTGTTAAGATAAATGGGAATTACCTATGAAATATGCAGAAATAAAATAGAATATGATTTTCTTTGTTTTAATCATTTATGAAAGTGGAATAATGAAATTGTTCGTTTTTAGCAGCTAAATCAAAGGGTACTACGAATCAGAATTCTGCATTGAAATCTTTGATGAATACATTCAAACCTCTATTTCTCAGAATACCGTGTCCAAAAACTAAACAAAATCATCAACTTTAGATACAAGGAGGATCCTTTTATGATATGATGAAAAAACACTTAACGTTTTCTTTTTAAAAGAAGAACTTTTTTTTTCAACTTACAAGGGGGAAAATTCTTTATATTTGGGACAACTTTTCTAAATGAGGGGTCCACTTACTTTTAAAAATAAAGAAGATAGAAGTCCAGGTACATAACAAAATATTTTTTGGACACTGTTTTTCACCATATAATACCAGATAGATGTATAATTCTTTGAAAAAAGTTTCTTCATAAAATAATAATATGTGCCCTTTTGTACAAAGAAGTGGTTTGAAATTGATAACTGGTTAAGGGGTATTCATTACATTGAAGGTTTACCCTCTTTTAAGGTGCTGTTCACAACCTTTTCTTTAATATTTCTTCATAACGACAGTTTTCTTTACTTGACCATCGTAATTTATTGATTTTCTGTTTGAAGAATCTTAACGAGTTCAAGGTAAATTCATGGTATTGTCTGATCAGGTAAAGTCTGAGAAACCCGAAATAAAAAAAATAAACAAGATGGATGAAATTAAGTCGTAAGATATGTTCTTTCGCCAAATTCTTTGGAAAATGATGAATTTCATTCGTCACAATTATTATTTTTTCGCAATCCCGGCAGCGGAAACCCTGTATACCACTGTGGAACATAATATCATGTACACTGCTACTTTTGCATAGGTACTATTTCTATACTTAAAATCTGTAGTACTGAAAATTTACTTTTGATATTTAGTACAAATTCTATACTCTAAAATTATTGTACTATTTACATACCTGTACTTAAAATTTTGGTACAGAAATAATACCAAAAGTGATCACAATATTCCATGTTTTATAAATTATAATTTTAAGAGATTTGAAATAGACATACTTTCAAAATGCTGAAAATGTAACATTGTAACCAAAAATATGTAGTACTTAAATTTTAAAGTAAAAATCAAGTACTGTAAAATACAGGTACTTAAATATACACAAGGAAAAAGTATTGCAACACCTTGATTTTTTAAAACTTGAAAAATAAGCCTCTTATTTTGGATGGAATATGATAAGATATTTGTAAAATAATTTTGAAACGTAGTTAATGATACCATTGGCATTAAAACGAACAAAAATGTATGATTTTTTTTATATCTAACCTAAATTTTTGTTACAAAATGAAATGTTTTTGTACAAAAAAATGCATTTTACAACATTTAATGTAGTCGAACTTTACAATGTCAGACATTTCAAAATTAATCTTTAGATGATTGTTCACATCATGGTTGATTGTTTTATGCCAAAGAATTAGTACTTTGTGGGCAGCCTCTATTCAAGCGGATAACCGCATCTTAACGTCTTCTGATACCTGCCATAAGTCGACTAATTTGTTGCTAAGGTAGCAGCAACCATTCCTGACGAAGGGTATTGTTTATTTCATGACGTGTTTGAACTGAGATGTCCTTTCATGCACTTTACGCCTAATAGTGTCCCATATATACTCGAGATGGTTCAAATTCTGGCTACGATCGGGCCAAGAAAGATAAACAGAACTCCATTGGAACAATGGATCTTCCTCCAAGATGCTAATTTCCAACTTTGGCGGGCTCTGCACTATATTGGATACGGCCAACTGTGTGTCTGTTCGTAGGCAAAGGTCCCCGTAATGGTCTTATCGCACGATAACCAGTAGCGATGATCCGATCTCGAACAGTTTTTGCTTAAAGGCTCATGTATGGTCATCACTCTCTTTTTGGGATTGTATTGTTTGCAATGGGTTTCCTTCTGACCAACCTTCATTATGCTTGATTTTCCCTAGCAGATGCTATAGAGGGTCTTCCTGATCTCGGAAGGTCTTTAACATCGTTTGTTGCATGATTTGTATTCTCAAAACGACTTATAGTGGAATGGTGATGACCAACAATACGTGCAATTGTCCCAGCGACATACCTGCTTCTCTCATGCTGATTATCTGCCATCTTGCTGCAGTTATGAGTTGTGGATGACCTATTACAAGGTGTCAATCACATAAATTTATAAACTTGGTTATTTAAAGTGTTGAAAACAATGAGGGTAAAAACATCTGTTTTGTTGTTTATTAGTACAGTAGCTGCATGTGCAGATAAGAACTTATCGAGTTGATATGTATTGATTTAACTCAGGTGATATTTAAATAATGTTTAACTAGTTCTATTTCAACAAATTATATCACAAAAAAATAAAGAGTGTTTTTTTTTATTTGAATTTCAAATCGGTGTTGCAATTCTTTTTTCCATGTGTATATTACAATAATTTAAAAGTAACAAAATAGTACTGAATATTAAAAGTAGACTTCCAGTACTACAGATTTTTGGTACAGAAATATTACCTTTGCAAACATAGCTGTGTAGAACATTATTTATAGTTTATACAAATAACTTCTTCTATTAAACTCGTAATCTTTTAAAAGTAAAAAAAGATATGAGTAATACCACCATAATATACCCATTTGTATGATACTTGTGGCGAAAATTTTAGAAGATAAGTAACCAGACTAAATTCTCACTATTACTATCCACACTGATCTGTGTCCACACTTGTAAACATTTACAAAATAGATAATACAAAAGCATGTATGAATTTAAAGCGGAGTAACTCTTGATTTTCAGTATTTTCTACTCTATCAATATATAGTCCGGCCGATTGGTGAAAAAATTGCTCAAAGTATGAGGAAAGCACCAATTTTTGCAGGATGGTACATTTTTGTGTACTGAGCAATTTTAGCTATGGACCCACCCTCAAAATTCAAAATGGCGGCTTATTTCAATATGGTTGCAGTACATTCTAAAATATTTTCCAATATTGCACAAACCACAGTGGATTTGATGCTAGAAGCACAAAAATCAACATATTTGAATGACTTGGTGTACTTAGCAAGATTTTGTTTTGATCTATCTTTGAAATACAAAATGGCGGCTATTTTCAAAATGGCCGCCTTGAAAAATAAGCAAATATTCATTTTTGAGAATTGACCTGAATATAAGCATTTTATTGATGTAAAGTGTCATTTATAGTATCTGTCCCAGTTCTGTCCTTTTTGATTTTGCCTTCCTTGTCATTTCACAAAGTAGTTGCTTTCATAAAAAGCTGCAATAGTAGGTTTCATTAAAAGCTGCACTGTTTGTTGTCTTGGGTCACACATAAAAGCTGTGGTTTGGGATTTATCTGCCTTAAGATATTATTCAGTGCCTATCTTATTTCTTGTGTTGCAATATTTTGCTATTTGGGATATTAAACTGTGAATTGAGAATCACATATCAGTGCAATGGCAGGAATTGAGGACAACACGGACAAGAACATTAAAATGGCAGAAACTGAATCACTTGGGGATATGGAGAAACCCACAGCTGAAGACGTTTTAACAGAGGACAGCTCAGAAATGACTATTAAACTATTGTACCAGGAATTTTTAGCAGATAGAAAATCAAATGCTCAAAGAACAGTTGAGATTTACCGCAATATAAAACAGAGCCAAACGCGACTTGATAAAATATGTGTTCGTCTCATTACGTTTTAAGCTGAATAGAAAGAGGCAATGCATATTAATAACGAACAGATGAGAGCAATATCTCGGCAACTTCAGCAGTCTGAAGACATGATAGACCACAAAAAGGCTAGTAATAATTGCTTGGCGGAATTGATGGTAAGACCATTACGATATTCAATCTTGTGGTGAGATGAATGGACAAGCTGACAACAACTGAGGAAGGATACACATTTAAATTTAAAAGTGCATTTGAACAGCAGGGTAACTTCCAACAACTGGCATCTGTTGTAAACGAATTATTGGACAATCGAAATAAAGAAGTTAAAATTCCTGCAATGGACACATCATCTAAGCCAAAATGTGACCTTATCCAGTACAACCCAACTTTACCAAAAGTACACAACAAAACCCATGCCTTGGGTCTTTCTCCATTATAGTTCGCATGAACCATCAACCGCACCAACTCTGTTGAAGGTGTCTTCAACATAAGTCAAAAGTCCTATGTCAGGGACCTTGGCCCTGCATGAGACAATTGAAATTATTCAACAACAATCTCTATTTAATAAAATACTATAAACCTCTAGTACTAATCAAGTATACCAGCAAAAAGGCATATGTGTCTTCTTACGCACACTTACCATCTACTTTGCGTCAATAATATTTAGTTAAGAGCAGCACACCATTACAGAAACAATTGGCTGCAAATGGATTCTATCAAGCTTCTCCAATGATGAATGCAGTGCCTATACTAACGGTATCATCCCCGTCGAGTCAATGGCAAATCCCACATCTATCACTCCAATTATGACAACCCCGTCAGCTTCTGAAGCTCTAATAGACTTCCCATATCAGCAAGCTGACTCCACTGACCGATCCTGGAAAGGGCAGAGGAAACCAAAAGAGTGTGGCAACACCTCTTCTTCAGACTCCTCATTGGAGAGAGAATATACCCGATGGCAAGAAAATCTTGGTGCAAGGGACCGGAGCCGAAACCCTACTCCCAAAAATGCAAAAACTTAATTGAAGAGGATCCATTACTTGGGCGGCGTTAATTTACCAATTTGAACGAACTGTCGGTAGATGACAATGGTAAAACAGGAAAAATGTGTGTAGGCCCAAGATTGCCAGACTGATGTTGGCTTTGAGTACGCTCGCAAGGTAAACACAGATGATGATTCCAAGGCCTTTAAAAGGCATTTATTTGGAGCAGCGCTTCAGCAAGAAAGATCGAACCAGATTGGAACTGAAGCAATCCGTCGAGGATGTAAACACAAAGATTCTATAAGGCATGTTATAGAGAGGAACCCAGAAACATTCAACAAGGCGTTAAAACAATTGAAAACCTTAATTATAGCAAACCAGATGGCAATATATGGATCAAAAAGTGCCAATTATGACCATCGACAAGTTTACTTTGCTGATGGCGCAGTATCACCGATCGGTATTTTGGATTTTTCAGAGTGGGTCCATAGCTAAAATCAAAGGGTATATAATCAAGAACTACTATGCAAAGTGTCATGCTTTCCTCATCAAGTGAGCAATTCTGCTCTATATCTGCACCAATCGGCCGGACTAATAAGGAAAATGTTGTTTCATTTAAAGGGACATTAGCTACGAAATATGCAAATAAATAGAATATGATTTTGTATGTTTCAATCATGAATACAAATGAAATAATGAAACAATAAATCGCTTTTAGAACCCAAATCAAAGAGCATTGGCACCAAGACACAGAGTTCAACATATCACTCTGCGATAAATACACACAAACTGCTATTTTTAAGAATACAATCTCCAACATCTAAACCACATCATCCTCTTAAGATACTAGGATGAACCTATAATGATATGTATAGTTATAATCTGTAAGTGTTATTTAACCAAAAAAAAAAGGAATATGAATGCCCATCATGTTGTAACATAAAAGAAACATATGGAAAAACATACAAAGCTTATGATAAACCATCTCAAACAGTAAGACCAGATAAACTACAAATGCACGAGGTTGTTCTTAATTTGAGTTTTTGAGTTTATCTTATAAAATCAATTGTGGATACTATTGGGGAACATAATATCATGTAGAACAGTATTTAAAATTCATACAAGAAGCTTCTTCATTTAAACTGTCACAAACATTTAACCAAATTATTACTAAATAAACTCATCAAAGCTATACACTAGTAAAAAAGTGTCCAAAATCTTTCGTTAGATGAACCTGATTTTGAGGCAAAAATCGGCCCTTACCGGTAAAGGAGTAGGTCCGGTAAGGGCCGATTTTGGCCTCAAATTTCAGGTTCATCTAACGAAATATTTTGGACACTTTTTAAACACTTTAGTGTCTATTTCAATTGATTCAATTGGTTTATGTGAAAGATTTTAACTGCTTAAGTCATTACAAACGCTCCGATTCAAGCTTAAATATGAAAAATCTATCAAATATGCAAAACATCGTCACTTTTCAAATGTTTTTTGTCAAACATGAAAGTGGTCGCATCCGTGTTCATCCTCAACCTTTATATATGTTATGTATTATCACCAAATACAACTTACATTTTTGGTTAACAACAGTAAATATTTTGGGGTAGGCCTCTTTTCTGTCAAGTGCATTTCCGCATATACTCATTCAAATTATAATTATTTTATCTACATAGACTACGTGTTTCTAACAATTTTGTTGTATCTAACAATAGACAGGGGCCAAACATATATCTTAAGAATGTTCAGGTTGTTTTTTACATTTTCAAAAGGGAATTGTTCCGACTATTTTTGTTTAACAGATTATCATTATAACGAGATTAAAAAGTAATGTTACAAAAATACTGAACTCCGAGGACAATTCAAAACGGAAAATTCCTAATCAAATGGCCAACTCAAATGATAAAACACACCGAACGAATGGACAACAATTGTAATATTACTGACTTGTTACAGGCATAGTCAAATGTAGAAAATGGTGGATAAAACCTTGTTTTATAGCTATAAACCTCTCACTTGTATGATAATCGCATCCAATCCATTATATTTACAATGATGCGTGAATAAAACAAACATATAAGGTAAAATTGTCAAAAAATTAGGTATAGCAGCCATCACTGTGTCACACTCTCAAAACAAAACAAATATTTAACAAAGACGCACAACTGTAACAACCCCATTCATTACTTACTTATATGTGTACTTTAAATCAACCAATAACCATTGAAACTACTACTTTAGACTGATATATACCTCTATATCACCTATCTATAGATGAGATATGTTTGAGTCTTTTTATAAGATTTGTTTGTGTTTTTTGTTTACTCTCATCGTAGTCTTTAGGAAGATTTAGATTTGTACAGTTTTAACATATCAGTTGTTATTAGACAAATTCCATTAACATTATAATAGTTATCAAAGGTACCAGAATTATAATTTAATACACATAAGGCTCATCAGTGACGCTCGGATCAAAATAATTCTTTATAAGTCAAACAAGTACAAAGTTGAAGAGCATCGAGGACCTACAGTTCAAAGGAAAAAATAGTGTGCTATTAATACACACCTACTAGTAAATGATTCATGAACCATACCGATACCGTAAGTGAGATATTTTAAAAAGTAAGGATTTTTTCCCGTAATTTTGTTGTAAAAAATATGTCTTTTGCGTACAATCACTGAATTTTATATTAAGACAATTTCAATTCATTGTTATAAAGTTGTCAGTAACTGATTTATTCAAAACAGTTCACCAGATATGGGACATTTTGTCAATTTCGGAAAACTATTTATAACATTAACACTGAAAAGGAAGATTTGAAATCAGACACTATCATCACACGTTTAACCGCATAATCGACGGGTAACAAAAGAGGCAAACATTTTGATAATACACGTATTGAACAGTGACAAAGTCTTTGCATCATGATTCAGATAAAATGTACTTTTAAATTTTTATGTCATTCTATATGCTGACTCTATACATTTTTTCATAAAAAGTGAATTCGAATTTCAATGAGAAATGAAAATTGAATTATTGTGTTATTTGTAGCTCAGAATTATGTTAGATTATTTTTTGTTGGTACATGATTAATCAGTAAGTTAAAGCAAAACAAAAAATCTCTTCAGAGCGGAAGTTACAGGTCTATCCGTTGTTAACTGTAATTACTAAATAAATTAATCTTGGTGCTACCTTTCTTGTGCCATATAATTTATGGGCATACAAAGAATAGTGAAAGGAAAACAATATTTAATTAAATATAAATCACATATTAATGATATATGCACCCATATATATGATTCTTATAAGTAAGAGAAGAATTACATTTATTTTAATTCACAAACACTCACTCTTAAGTTCTTTTAAATTGTGTCAATTAGCAACAATAAAATATGCCACACCCAGACATCAGCTATATGTTTGAGGACGTCATATTTCTTAACTTTAAATAACGTAAATATTTATTTGATATTATCAATTTATTTTGCAGAGTTAATACTATCAAAGTCCCATGTTATTCCCACAAATATCCATAACAAATGATAAACATAAAAGTTCTTACCTTCGAAAGTTCTAATTATATAACACACGAAATTTCTATTTTTCTGATATTGGGATTCCCCTGAAACAGTCCGTTTTTTATGAAAAAAAAGAGAAATTTTAAATTCAATCCGAGACAAAATCGCTTCCATTTTAAATAAAAATTAATGAAATAATTTAAAGGTAAAACTGACATACATAAAGATTGTTCAAGCATTAACATGGTATTAATAGTCAATGAACTACCTGTCTAATGTTTTGACTCCATTTTCATATCTAAATATGAATTAAGATATTTAATACCTCTCACTTCAGAGGGAAGATTTCTTATATTTTGTCACGAAGAATGTGAATCATAGGGGTAACCGCATGGTAGAGACGATGGCGGCGCCGATGGCAAATCTATTTGTATAAAGCTATTTTTCAGAAGGTTAAAGACTAGATTATTGCATTGTATCCTTATGGAGTATCTTACGACTTAATTTTATTTCCAACGAAACAGATGACTATATTCCTAAACCCCCTTGATGTCGTTGAGCGACTCTGTTCACATAATGAAATACAAATACAAAATAAGGGGATACAGTATGCTTGCTAGTAAGACCACTACCCAGAAAGGAGAATCATATTTGTACAGTACAGACATAGCATTGACTAATGCCAAACATATAGCTATCTTAATAAGAACATATTAAAACAGTTTTAGAAAAATTAACGGGTTACTTTTATTTTAATCGAATTAAATAATTTATTGTAGTAAACAATTATAAATAGTGTGTTTTTTTTGTCATTAAGGGTATGATGGATTAAACAAAGGTGTAACAGGATTTTTGCCGAGTACTATACTACTAAAGTCCCATAATATAAAACACAAATCCATAAACAATAAACATCTTACCTTCAGCCGTTTTAAGTATATGACGAAAATTTGTATTGTTTAGATTTTGGGAATCCCCTTAACAAAAAACACATTCCGTTTTATTTTTGTAAACGGGGAATTCAAAATTTAAATCGAGGCAAAATTTCTTCTTATTTGAATTACAATATTACAGGCATGTAAATGAATTTAATAGTCAATGAATTACCTGTGTAATGTTTTTATTCCATTTTTTTAAAACTTTTGATAAGGATTAAGAGATGGTTTTACATCTCCCACTCAGAGGAGAGATCTTTTATATATTTTCCTGGAAGAATGCAAGACATATGGGTTACTACGGGGCAAGGGATTTAACTATTATGCTGTTTTCGGGCAATTTTACTCTTTGTCAGTTATTTTGTAAACGTTTGCTGTTAGAGGTTATTGCCTTAATCATTGTTAGCGGTAATAGAACTATTCTTTTTGTCATCTGTTGTTAACTGTTATTTAATTGGAATGTTAGCAATTTGACAGCCAATCTTTGGTAGTAATTGAAAATCGGTGATCATTTGGATCTTACCACTGGTAATATTGTAGTACCTTTTTCAGAGAAAATCCGGTAACATTCATATCATATTAAAATCAGTCGGTTCCTGGACCATTCCAGTATATCTTATCATAATCCATTGTAATAAATTCCGTTTTCTTTGACAATCTATTCATAATTGCTTTACCTCAATGTATGATTAATTTTTGTAATGGAATACCTTTTGTTGGCTTTTTTTCTCTTAAAGAAAGTCACACGTGCGTGTAATTTAATTAGTGTGTGTATTCTAAGAAAAGAATCACAGAGCGGTGTCTGTGTAAAGCTGTGAAATCATAGGTTTAGTTCTATTTATGTTTAGAGTGCGTTGCCAATTTTCACAGAAACTACTAAATTTATTTATACTGTTCTGTAGATCTTCTTTACTCAAAAGTAGATTATCTACAAAAGATAGTAATTCAAGTGTTGAGTTTACTACTTATTACAACAAAAGTTATTATCATATAATGAAAAACCAATTCTCGATATATTTAAGTGCATGTTCCTAGAAAATGGAATTTATTACGAAGGATTATATTACGATATTGTCCTGTACCCTACAGATTTTAATATTTCACTTACTGTTATCTGTTTTTATACTTTTTCAATTTTCATTTCTTGTTTTAAGCCAATTTAATGTACTGTTTTGTTGTTATTTGACCTTCCCCTTTGCCCCCAATAGTTACTATTCGACAGCTACGGTGGCGAAGGCATATTTTTATAAAGCTTTTTTCCCTAAAAGATACTACAAGATATGTTTGGTGAATGAAAATTGATAAATCATTGCATGATGCACATGTTGTTGTGTCTGGTAAAGTGTATTTGACCTCGGCCTCACTTTTATAGTTCATTGGTAAATGTTTAGATGCAATTAGCAAGGAACTTACGTTATTAGGTATATGTTAAACCTGAGAATTGCATTGGGAAATATGTCAAAGAGACAACAACACGACCAAAGAGCAGATGATAGCCGAAGGCGCCCAACAGGTCTTCAACGCAGCGAGAAAAATGTTATAAAAATGACTGTCTGGCAGGTCCCTTGACCTTTACAATTGGTCATTGATACTGTTTAATTTCTATTAAACTAGATCAAGGCCTATTTATTACACGTTCAACATAAGTTTAATAATGTTAATATAAACAGGCGAGTGAATTAAGCTTTCGAAATCTTGACTGGGGAAAGCGGCCGTTCATAAATTCCGTTACGAACCGCCCAATTTGGTACATGGCAATATCGATCAGATTTTATATTTCTCAAATTCTTTTGATCGGAAGCATTGTCGATAGAGAAAATTGGTAATTGTCTGTGAGATATATAGAACAACACAAATATCAAGTGTTCTGGGGATAAAATAACGATATAATGGTTATATACGACTTTTAAAAAACGAGAAGCCGTACGTAACTTTAAGAGTGAATATAGAACAGCTGTTCGTAACGGATCTTACGACCGTGCTTATAATTTTATCAATTTGTCAAATGTATACCACTAACTTCTATCAATTTAACAATTTAATGGTCATATTGCACTATTTACAAAATACATAAAAGTCTTGGAATACAGAGGACTGTTGGTTTTCCCGTTTGAATGGTTTTACACTAGTAAATTTTGGGCCCTTGATAGCTTTTTGTGCGGTGTGAGCCAAGGCTCCGTGTTGAAGGCCGTACATTGACCTATAATGGTTAACTTTTATAAATTGTTATTTGGATTGAGAGTTGTCTTATTGGCACTCACACCACATCTTCCTATATCTAGATACAAAACAACATAATATGTACGTAAGTTTCTAGTCATAGATATAATGTAATTCCGTGACAAAATAATTGTTTTTTGAGGGGGTTGGGTTCCTGGTATTGAGGCCACCCACTGTCCTGCCCCAACCCCCATGTTTTTGACACATCATTCGAAAATATGCATCTTAACAAAATCTGATGAGTAGAATTAATCTTCTATGATATGTTTCCCAAATCCTTTTGAAGAAATAATAACGTTTTTTAACGCACTATTTCAACTGATTGCATGCTGATAAATTGTCCTGTTGATTTGTCATTCGCGGACTTCATATGCATGATCAACATATGACTAAGTATCTTTGTGGTATATTGTTGGACTAAAGAAACGTTACATTTATAAATACAAAAACAAACCTGTTGTTTTCATGCATTTGTTCATTACTTTCATGCAATCCCAATTTGAAGTAACAATGCAGATTTCCATCATCGGAATGCTTCAAATATAGCGCAATATTTATAAAAGGGAAACTTGTATGTTCAGTTTTCTTTCTATGTAACGTTTCTTTTGTCCAGTGTTTAGTATTTTTCGCTTGTTTCGTGTCGGTGTTTTACAGAATAAAAAACAACAAATGAAGAATTATCTATAATTTATTTCTTAATGAGAAGATAAAAATAGTAAATGAATGAATAGTGATTCCGTATCTAATTTTTTTTAAATTTTATTCAAATCTTTACTACATATTTAAAAAAAGGTTTACATGACATATACAGCGTGCATTAAATATTACGAATACTTTTCATTTGTATATACATTTCTATACGACAGTATACGTCTATTAGAACGGTGGTGTTGTCTTATATATCTATGAAGTACCATCCGTAATATCTGTCTGATATCTATATATTGTTCTGATTTTACTTGGTAAAACGTCTTTTTGGTTATCTGTCATATGACATAACAATACAACATTTTGATGCGTACATTTTGTTGATGAAGTAAAATTACAACTTTCAAAATTTTATGTTTCAAAATACAATTCATAAAGTCATAAACATGATATGTACGCATTTTGCTAAACTTGTTTTCTTTAAACGTTACGAGCAGCCGTTCTATATAAATACTTCACGTTAAGAACTGCTACCTTCAAAGTTACGTACGTCTTCTCGATTTCTTGAAACCATTTTATCGTTATTTTATCTACAGAACACTTGAAATTCGTGTTGTTCCATATATCACACAGACAATTACTAATTTTTTCTATCAATGCTTTCGATCAAAAGTATTTGGGATATATAAAATCTTACCAATACTGCCATATGCCATATTGGGCGGTCCGCAACGGAATTTACGGACGGCCGCTTTCCCCCAGTTAATCTTGTTTCTGAAATTGATTTTGGAAAATATCAAAAGCATTGACACTTCGGTATATCTAAGATATATTTACTCAGAACAAGCAAAAAGTAAGATAACAAAAATACCGAACTCGGCGCGAAATTCCTAACACGGAAAGACCCAAAGCAAATTGCAAAATCAAAAGCTTAAACACATAAAACGAATGAATAACAACTGTTTTATTCGTGACTTGGTATAGACATTTCGTTGTGTAGAAGATAGTGGATGGCAAGCGCAATACCGGTGATCAACTGTGGTAGCCCCCTTTCTGTTATTATACAAGCACAGCAAAAAATTATGTCATGTATATTTGAGTTTTTTTGTGGTAATTTTTGTTTATTTACTGTTCATATATATTAAATATCAGCAGCAACACCGATACAGTACGATAATATAGAATGACTCCCATAACGACAACAATCCACCAAGTACAAGAGGAGAAGGAATATTATTAACAGCTTTGTTTTACATTTAGCCTTAAACAAGTGCAGAACATATACTGTAATACGTACGCATTAAAGATCACGGTTTATCAAACAAATGAAACAGTTCAAAAGAGAAATCTAACGGTGGTATAATTAAAGTAATAACCGTAAACAAAAATGACTGACATCAATTTAACACAGAATGTGGATAACAGTCTAAAAGAACAGACATGTTCAGAATGTGAATAAAATAATTAGGTTTGCAAGTGATTCTCTTAAACTTGGAAAATTGTGTATTCACACAAGATAGAATGTTTGTAAGAAACCGTTGAAAATTTCTCTACTCATAAGAGTAGTACTTTGTATTAACAAGGCTTAAGAAATAAAATTTAAACATATACATGTAATAATAAGAACCGAAAACTTCGTCATTCATAGCTTTGTAAAAACGTTGATCGTGCACAAATATTTAGAAAAATATATAAACTCATCATAGATACCAGGATTAAATCTTGTATGTACGGCAGACGCGCGGTGCGTTTAGTCTACAATTCAAAAAAGTAAAAAAAGGTCAAATTCAGTACAGTTGAAAAGCATTGAGGACCCAAATTCCTAAAAGTTTTGCCAATTACAGCTTAGGTAATCTATTTCTGAGGTAGAAAAGCCATAGTATTTCAAAAATTCTAAATTTTGTAAACAGTAAAGTCATAAATATAACCATATCAACGATTATTCATGTCAGTACAGGAGTGCTGACTACTGGGCTGATAATGCTCTCGGGGAATTAAAACTCCACCATTAGTGGCATCGACCCAGTTGTTGTAAATAAACTCATCACAGATACCAAGATTAAATTTTGTAAATACGCCAGACGCGCGTTTCGTCTACAAAAGACTCATCAGATGCACTCGAATCCAAAAAAGTAAAAAAAAGACCAAATAAAGTACGAAGTTGAAGAGCATTCAGGACCAAAATTCCTGATGCAATTCGGTCTATAAACGCTTTTGCATTAAAAAAAAAAACGGTACTTAAACATCCCTTCAATGTGTTTGTAATATCTTTCATTTTTTTGCTGGTGTGTTTTGTATATGCGACTTTTTGCGTTTCGTTGGTTCTTATAACGTGACTCTGTACTTTAAAAGATCCCGTCAGTATGATATTGTTCTTTTATATGTCATTATGATATATTTCTATCATAAATTAGAAAATACGTCGAAAGTATCATTCAATTCTTAAAAAAACCGAAGATGTTTGTATTCATCATCTAGACAGCAATCGAATACGTAAAGTAAAACGAAAAAGTAATCTATAGGGCAACAAAGGCCTTCACAATATGCAATCATCTTTCTTATGTGTCAAATTCTATATCGTCTGAGTCTGAGGGATGTATGTCAATTCATCAAGAACATTCATTTTGTATAACAATTTTAACCTCATAAGGAACACAAGAATGCACAATTTGAAAAACCAAGGATGAATAAATGCTTAATTTGTGAAGAACTTCATAACTAGCGCCAGCTTGCTTTTAATTATACTGGCCTCGGAGTTCAGTATAATTTTTTTAATTTTTACTTTTTACTACAACCAAGTCGATGTCAAGTTTCTTCCTAGATTGAAAAAACTTTAATGCTGGTGTATTATTTCCCGAGGGCTTCATTAACTTTGTCTCGTCCTTTTTCTAAAAAAGTTCATCGGAAGGTACCAAGACCTTGTTGATAAATATTCCGTATCAACTTCACAATTAATACATGATGGTCTTGATGTATAGATTGTGCGTACTGATGTTGTTTATCATCCTAACAACGTGTTACATTGTATATTGTTCTTTCATTTGTCTTTGTTCTATTATTAATATTACTTTTACTGTTGGATTGTTTTATGTGATATTCATTTAACGTGGCTCGGTACTTAAACATCCCTTCAATGCATTATGAATTAGAAAATACGTTGAATCAGAAAAGTCAAAATTATTCAATCGCGTAGTGGAATGAACTATTTGTGGATTCTTATAAATTCTATATAACTTTTGGACTATTTTAAATCTCCGTCTATTTCTGAAATTAATTCTTACATACTTTTGATTTTTTAACCTGTATATATGCTTACATTGCCCATGTAAAATTTTAAAAATTGTTTGTATATACATTGAACGACAAATATATGTGACGTATAAAAAAATTCTGACGTCAGACACGCGAATCAATGAATGTGTTCGTAGATAGATGTGTTTGTGTTCTGTTAAATTGTTCCTTTTTAAAATTGTTACAAAATAATGACTGCTGTCCCCATATTTTGACTATTTTATTTATTATGTCTGTTTAATTCACGCATCATTGTAAATATAACGGAATTTGATAAGACTGTCATCAAAGTGAGAGGTTTAGCGCTACAAAACCAGGTTTAATCCACCATTTTCTACATTTGAAAATGCGTGTATCAAGTCAGGAATATGACAGTGCTTGTCCATTCGTTTTTCATGTGTCTTTTCATTTGATTTTGCCATGTGATTATGGCCTTTCCGATTAGATTTTCCTCAGAGTTTAGTATTTTTATGATTTTCCTATATGTTTGTAGCTGTAAGCATGATGAAAACAAATAATACAAAGAACAAACCGGCTGTCATACAAGCAATAAAAGACTTGTCTTATTATTTTCCTCGAGATAGTGCATCAAATCATATAAAAAACGTGTGTTCTCTCCCATATATCTGTCTTTAATGAAATCGGAGTTCAGTATTTTTATAATTTTACTTTTTTCCGACTTTAAGGTGTGATATCAAACTTGCGTATTGAAATTTGACACAGATTTTCAATTGAGGATCGGAGATTCGAACGGACATACGGACATATAAATCTTTTGATCTATTTTATTTATTCATTTAGCAACAATCTATGGCTAAAACTTTATGATTTAGCAACCCTTGTTGTCTATTCTTATTCATCAGAACCTTTTT
Source organism: Mytilus edulis (assembly GCA_019925275.1). Lineage (NCBI taxonomy): Eukaryota > Metazoa > Mollusca > Bivalvia > Mytilida > Mytilidae > Mytilus > Mytilus edulis. The sequence continues at coordinate 109,379,476 of CM034350.1, read as the reverse complement.
TGTCCATTTAATTTTTTGGCACGATATGCAGTATTTTGTGTACCCCATTCAGTCTATATTGTGTTTGCTTTAATTCGACTATGTTACAATATAATGTATTGTTGAACATATAATCAAATTTTTAATGTTGATGATGATAGATTTTACTACAGAAAGCTGTTTGTACAATACTATAAGATTAATTTCCAAACATTATCATCTTAAATGTAATGCTTACAAAAAAATTTAATGAAGTATTCCCAATGATCATCATAAAACATTACAACTACCAACCCTTTAAATAAGGATATATAAATGTCCTCGTTTATTGTTTAAATTTTTTTTAAAGTCACAACGAACAGTATTTAATTACGCTTTAAATTCTTTAGAAAATTCATCAAACAGACTGCAATACTTGTCTCCTATTCTGCTTACAGGTTTAGAATGTAGAACAACTATTTCTAAGGTGTGACACATTTCAATGTGTTCATATATGTTTCATAACAGTCATATAAATCGTCACATAACACTGACATACCTGATTACACGCAGCTTGATTTATTGTATTAGATATTTAAAAAACTAACTATTCATCCCTCTTTTATGTGATAAATTCTTTTCAAAAATGTAGGATGACTTTCAATATACAAAACTAGTTTATATACTCTACAAAGGTACTCGGAATATACGTGTCTTGTTTTTGTAATAAAAAAAAACCAGTTTATATTTTTGATAAACAATTTGTATATAGACATTCTATTTTACAATATAACGGATCACAAACTAAAGAAAATCTATTTTTTGAGAGGTTATACAAATTTTTAAATTTGCAGATGAGCATTTTATAAGTATGTAGATAAAGATAAATGATGACATTTCGAGTAGAGGGCTCATTATGAGCAAAAACATTACAATGATACACATTTTTATCCTTGAAACTTCTCTTATATGATATAGAATATTAATACAAGCAGTATTGGGTATTTGAGCTGATAAAAGGGATAAATACAGGTTAAGAAAGCACGTTAAGAGCGTTATTATTATGAAGGTAAAATTGAGAATAGGAATGGAAATGTGTCAAAGCGACAACAACCCGACCATAGAGCAGACGACAGACGAAAGCCACCAATGGGTCTCCAATGTAGCGAGAAACTCCCGCACCTATAGGTGTCCTTAAGCTGGCCCCTTAAAAATATGTATACTAGTACAGTGATAATGGACGTCATACTTAACTCCGAATTATACACAAGAAACTAAAATTAAAAATCATACAAAACTGACAAAGACCAGAGGCTCCTGACTTGAGACAGGCGCAAAATTGCGGCGGAATTAAACATGTTTATGAAATCTCAACCCTCCCCCTATACCTCCAGCCAATGCCGAAAAGTAAACGCACAACAATACGCATATTAAAATTCAGTTTAAGAGAAGTCCGAGTCCGATGTCAGAAGATGTAACAAAAGAAAATAAACAAAATGACAATAATACATAAATAACAACAGACTACTAGCAGTTAACTGACATTCCAGCTCAAGACATCAATTAAACTGATTGAAAGAGTATGTCTTCATCATATGAATATTAAGCAATATCCCTCGATCCCGTTAGGGGTTTAATAACATACTATCATAAAATATATGAGAAGAACAAAACCCGTGTCATGCCAACAACTGTTTTTTTTTTAAAATAAATGTGTTTAGTTCCGATGCGAAGACCCTTTAAGTGAATCAATATTAAAAGCAAAAATATGCTATCTTTAATCACCTGACAACAGTATCGTATCTATATCCCTTCTTAATAAGTCTGTTTAAAGGTTTTGTAAGCTTTTGAGGTGAATAGTGACATTTATGTGCTTTGTAAAGAATATTAACCATAAAAGATTGGATGTGAAATACCTGAACGTATAAGTTGTTAAGTTATATTAACGAATTATTTCCTTATACCGATGATAAAATTTAGTAAATGTTTTGACTAGTTTGTGATATCAGAAACCCTGATGTAATAAATTTTCAGTAATACATAAATTTCTCTCGCTTAAATCTAAAACGTTGTTGCATACACGAACGAATCGTACACGTTGAGATATATAAACACCATAAGATGGTGACAAGGGAACGTCACCATCTAAAAATTGATAATTAACGATAGGAAATGAAAAATCATCACTTTTATCATAAATTTTTGTATTAAACTTCCCGTTAATGATATAGATATCAAGATCGAGGAGAGGGCGGTGGTCATTGTTAGTATTAGCTTTATTTAAAGTAAGTTCAACAGGACAAATTTCTTTAGTATACATACTGAAGTCGTCAATATTGAGAGCCAATATATCATCCAAATATCTAAAAGTATTGGTAAATTTTTTTTGTATCAAATGTTGTTTTGATGGATCTTTGCTAATTTTAGTCATAAATTGTAACACATAACACTACAAAAACAGGTCCGCAATAAGTGGTGCACAGTTAGTTCCCATTGGAATTCCAATAACTTGACGATATACTGAATTTTCAAAGCGAACAAAGATGTTATCAAGTCTTTTTCATTTTTGGCCTTGGCGTTGTCATTTTATTTTCGATTAATGGGTTCGATTGTCCCTCTGGTATCTTTCGTCCCTCTTCTTTGCAATATAAAGAAATGAAATAAAATATGATTTTCTTTGTTTCAATCATTTATAAAAGTAGAATAATGAAATAATTGTTCGTTTTTATCAGCCAAATCAAAGGGTGTTGTTTAGTTACATATAATGATATGTATAATCATAATTAAGTTTTATTTTACCAAAATAAATAAATATTAATGATCACCATGTTTTAGAATAAAAAAAATATATATGGGGAAAATACAAAAGCTTATAGTAAACCATCTCAAAGAGTGAGACCAGATAATCTACAAATGCACAAGGTTGACCCTCTTCTTTGTTTGAGTTTTGGTATTTATCTTATAAAATCAAAGATGGAATCCACTGTGGAACATAATATTATGTAGAACAGCATTTTAAATTTATACAAATAACTTCTACTTTTAAAATTTCGAAAACATTTAAAAAAAAAAAAAAAAAGTCAAATAAAAGATATAATGGTGATGAAATTATACTTAGTTTGAGTATTTGGTGCTAATCTGAAATAAACAATTGTTGACAACAATGAAAACAGATTTATATCGAACCCAAATGAGGAAGACAATCATGCACACATGGGTACTAGAGTGGTGAACACCATGCTTAGTATAAATTGCAGTTATGACAGTAAATTCAATAAGAAAAAAAAATACCATCAAGTTCTGATAAAAAAGCAAAGAAAGGAGTGACACCGCCATAATATATCTATTTGTATGATATCTTTTCGCGAAAAATTCAGATTGAAAGTACCAGGACTTAAACTCAACTATAATTACTATCCATACTGATCTGTGTCCACACTTGTAAACATTTACAATATAATTAATACAAAACCATTAATGTATATAAAGAGGAGTAACTCTTTCTTTTCAGTTGTTTTTTAACTGAATAACTCCAGCGCAATTATTCGTTATGCATTTTCCATAGTGTATCACTGGTGTTCCGTATTATTTCCCCGAAGACTACACAAACTAGGGGAAAAGGGTAGCAGTTCCTGTTACTATGAATACTAATATTGCATTACAACCACAAAAAAAAATATGGTCATGCAACAAAAATTGACCTAAAATGCAGTTGATAAAGATCGTCTATTTTTTTTTTCGCTAATCGAAAAAGGCATATTTTTAATGACTACGACGTGCAGAAATGGAAGATATTTTCTATATTTTGTAAAATGTGAATATGATTTTCTGCATTCTTTAAACCTTATTGGATCAGCTTTTGATCCTGTATCACCGAATCAGAAGCCATAAACGATTCTACTCTGAGTACCATCTTTTGGTAATATGTAAACAAATAATTGCGCTCTTGTAACTATCAATATAATGAAAATACGTCATTCTATTTAATAGACAAGCAATTGCATTTTGATATGCACGATGTTTATCATGAATTAGTGGAAATTGGTATTAACCTATGAACTTTTGATCTTAAATATGTATTTGAAAATAACATTTTGTCAAATGGAAAAAGAAATGCTTATATATATATCTCAAAACGAGAGATTTTGGAACTATCTAAGTACTTTTTTGTTATATAAAGTAAAGACATAACCTGAAATTGGAAGTAATGAATTTTCTTGAAATGTAATTGTTTTCGGCTATTTAAGTCTTCGAGGCAAAACTTTACTCTTTTAACATATTATAGATTTGCATACATTTAAAATTTATTCAGTCAAACAGTATTTGAAAACTATCTTGACAATTCCAGCTTTCATTTTTTACCAAGTTTACTAAAACAATCTTTCATGTTTCAAAAATGTACGAACAAACAGAAACAAGTTTGTGAGAAAAAAAACACCTTGTCCAGGTAAAGTTAAAAAAACGGACATTATTATTGGATTTTCAACTATTACTGTGTATCATCGACTCCGGACATTGGGTACTAACAAAGGTACTTATTTTCAATCCTGGAATCTATAATTGATTTATTTATAGACATTTTAATGTAAATTGAGTAATTGTCAGCCCTATAAGCCTAGTGTCAGTAGAGGGTACCTTTCTCATTCTCTTCAAAAAGTTTGGACGCAATAGTCAAGCTTGATACTGTATGAATTTGGATTGTGATCAAATATTTGACATTATATATGTTTCTGACACAAAATGAATGTGGTTAAATATCTTAAAAATTTGAAATGGGTTGAAATATTTGTATAAAATCATTAGAAGATTTCTTGCTACTGCGCAATACAGTGGAATTGGATATTATTTGCTATTGCGAAATACTCAGCAATTAGATATTTCTTGCTATTCCGCAATGACTTATTTCTTGCTTTTGTGCAAAACTGTGCAATTGAAGATTTCTCGCTATTGCGAAATACTGTCCAATTTAAAATGATTATTTGCTATTGTGCAACACTGTCCAACTGAAGATTATAAAAATCATTTATGTATATAAAGAAGCGTAACTCTTTCTTTTAAGTTTGTTTAACTGAAAAACTCCAATAGGTTACATTTTCCATAGTGTACCACTGGTGTTCTGTTTTTTTTAAAACTGGGGAAAAACGAGTAGCAGTTCCTGTTACTAGAAATGCCAGTGTTGAATTACAACCAAAAAAAATATTTATGGTCATGAGGCAAAAATTGATTTAAATGCAATTGACAAAGATCGTAAATTTGTATTCGCTCAATGAAAAAGGCATATTTTTTATGGCTCCGACGTGTAGAAATGGAAGATATTTTCTATATTTTGTAAAATGTGAACATGATTTTCTGCATTCTTTAAACCTTATTGGATAAGCTTTGGATTAAATGTAATTCCAATTATGTATCATCGAATCAGAAGCCGTATAGGATTCTACTCTGAGTACCATCTTTTGGTAAAATGTAAACAAATAATTGCGCTCTTGTAACCATCAATATAATGAAAATACGTTCTTCTATTTAAAAGACACGCAGTTGCATTTTGATATGCACAATGTTTATCATGATTTACTGGAAATTGTTATTAACCTATCAACTTTTTATCTTAAATATGTATTTGTAAATAACATTTTGTCAAATGGAAAAAGAAATGCTGATATATAGCTCAGAAGGCAACCTTTATAGATTTTGAAACTGTCTAGTAAGTACTTTGTTTTATATAAAGACATAACCTGAAATTGAAAGATATGATTTTCTTGTAATGTAATCAATGTTCGGCTATTTAGGTCTTACGAAGCAAAACTTTACCCTTTTTGAGATATCATAAATATTCATACAATTGAAATTTATTCAATGAAACAGTATTTCAAAAATATTTTAACAATTCAAGTTTTCATTTGATACAAAGTTTGCTAAATTATCTTTCATGTTTCAAAGTGTGCGAACAAACATGATCAACTTTGTGACAAAACAATCTACTGTTTTCAGGTAAGGCCGAAAATTGGGCGTAGTTGCTGGTTCTGCAACTATAATGTTGATTATATCATACATTTCCCATCTAATAAACAAGTAACATACATAAAAATGCTTACCAGTATAATATATAAAAAATAAGGGTCTATAGATTTATGATTTAAAACTCCTAAAAAGTTCCTTAAAATTTTCAGGGACTTACAAAAACACCTTTTATGCGTCACTTTGATAAAAATATAAAGGAATTTGAAGAAAATGTGACACTTGTCCTATAGGCCTGACAATTACTTCATTTACATTAACATTTATAGAAATGAATTCATAATTAATTCAAGGATTTAAATTTAGTACGCAAGACGCACGTTACAAAAGACTCGTTGTATTCAGCACTTCAGTGTTCACATGAATATCAATCATATGGTAATTTTTATAAATAAACTGTTTGCAAAAGTATGAATTATTCGAAAAGCTAAGGATTTTCCTATTTCAAGGCAAAGATTACCTTAGCCGTATTTGACACAACTTTTTGGAATTTTGGATCCTCGATGCTCTTCAACTTTGTACTTGTTTGGCTTTCTGAATATTTTGATCTGAGCGTAACTGGAGATTCTTAATTGAAAACAAGACGAGCGTCTGACGTATACTATTATAAGCCTTTGATAACTATTTACACTACTTTATCGATGCCACTGCTTGTGAACGTTTAGTCCCCGAGGGTATCATCATGTTGATATGAATATCAATTATATCATCATTTTAATAAATAAACTGTTTGCAAAAGTATGAATTATTCGAAACACTTTGGATTTTCTTAGCCTAGCCATAAATAACTTTAACCGTATTTTGCACAACTATTTGGAACTTTAATTTGTTCCTCAATGCTCTTCATCTTTGTAATTTTTTGACCTTCTAACTATTTTTATATGAGCGTCAATGATGAGTCTTGTGTAGACGAAACACGCGTCTGGCGTATTAAATTATAAGATTGGTATCTTTGATAACTATCGTGACGCTCGAATATTTTTTATAAAAGATGGGGTTACACATAGCGCTATATGGTATGCAGGTTTTTCTCCTAAGACAATGTTATACATGCAAGTGATAAAGATGGACAATTTCACTTTACCTCTTATATATTATTATTAATATGGAATTATACGTCTGTAATACACTTTTAATGACCAAAGAAAACATTTGGAAAACATGTTTGACCTGTTTTACCTTTTCAATATTGGGTTCCCTTTCTAATATATAAATTCAACTGAGTATCCGCCTGTACGAATGTAAAAGTTAATTAATTGTAGTATATAGTGCTTCAGGGCAAGCTGAATCCCACTTCCGGGTGCAGGATTTTCAAGCTGTGTTGAAGACCCATTAGCTGCCTTCGGCTTTTTTATGCTCTTTGGTCGGGTTGGAATCTCGTTTACATGTTCCTATTTTCATTCGTAATTTAACAACAGTAGTTACACAACTTAAATATTGCATATTGATTAAATATAGTCACATTATAAGTGTGATACTTATAGTTAGTTCCAATCTCACTAGTAAAGATTTGTACAATAATGTTTAAGATTTTATAGTTTCACGTTTACCGATGTTGTTTTACCCGGACATAGATGATGAAGGTTATTTCATAAAGAGTCTTTAGTTTTCAATATGTTGTTTTTAGTGATGTCGTTTGTTTGTTTGTGTTTTCTTTTTTTTCAAAGGCTTTGTCAGTTTCTTTTTAAATTATGGGTCTGAATGTCTCTTTGGTATATTTCGCTTCTCTTTTACACTATATAGATAATGTGCTCTCCTCTAAATAATTCAAAATATGGTGACTATATTGAACGCATCTATCACATCGAACAAGAGATAAAGGAAACAACAGATACAGTTATGTCTGCCTCATATCTTTACTTCCATCTAGAAATTGCCAATGAGAGTCGATTGAAAACAAAACTTTACGACAAAAGAGATGATTTCAGCTTTCCAATTGTAAACTTTCCATTTCTAATTCCTGTTCTTGTATTTCCTATCATGATTTTCTTGATAGAGGGTTGATGCTCACAAGGAAGCTATTGAACCAAGAGTTCCAAATGGTGAAGCTGAAATCATCCCTTAGTAATTTTGACGGACGCCATCACGAGTTGGTTGACCGTTATGGAATAACTGTTTCACAGATGATATAGGATATGTTCCTTACGTTGTAACTACAATTCTCTTCCCTTTCATGAAGGTGACCTACCGAATTAGACTATTTGCCGGATTTGTTATATCATGAGGAACACGACGGGTGCCACACGTGGAGCAGAATCTGCTTACCCTCCAGGAGGACCTGAGATCACCCCAAGTGTTTTGTGGGGTTCGTGTTGCTTATTCTCTAGTTTTATATTTTGTGTCATGTGTACTATTGTTTGTATGTTTATCTTTTTCATTTTTTACCATGGCGTTGTCAGTTTATTTTCGATTTATGAGTTTGAATGTCCCTCTGGTATCTTTCGTCCCTCTTAAACAAACAAGAACACATGTACTGAATTTATTTCAGCGTCAGAAATCTGATTGCATGAAAAAGTATGTTTATATATACTGCGATTCCTTTTGAAAGATTTTTTTTTTATAATTCGGGGAAGTGTAGCTCCCTTACAGAAAACAACAAACACAAAGTAAAGGAATTCTTTATTCATTCTTATATATACTCATAACGCAATACAATGACATAAAAAAAGATCAGTAAATATTCAAATTACAGTTTCATAAAATTACATGACCGCATCCTTCCTTAGTATCAATTTTTTTTAAGCTTCTCTAAAAATCTTCAAAATTATTTACATATTTCAACTTCAAGAAAAAAATTGTAATTTTTGTGTGTTGTATTTGTTTCACATTTTCCATATTAAGAGGTCTAAATGGCGTGGGTTTTGTACATTGTTGAATAGCGACGTTGACCTATAGGTAAGTCTTTACATCTTTGACACAATGCTAGCTGCCTCATTGGCATATCAATTTGTTTTTATAATGAAATGGTTTATCACTTTGACATGAAATATGCTAATTCTTCAAAATAAAAATAGATAACACTACATTATATTATCTTACAATGGCTTGCATAACTTACAAGCATGGCTGATTTGTCTCACGAAAAAATCAAAAACAATGAAATACTAAGTACAAATACAATCACATAAAAAAGCAACGACATATAAGGTACAAATATAATCACATAAAAAATAAAAACCAATGTCATACAAAGTAAAAATACAATCACAACTAAATCAAAGCCAAAGATATACTAAGTACAAATACAATCACCAAAAAAAAATCAAAGCTAATGACATACTATGCACACATACAATCAAATAAAAAATTAAAATCAATGAAATATTAAGTACAAAGAAAATCACAAAGAAAATCAAGCCAATGACATACTATGTACAAATATATTCACAAAATGAATGGTGAATGTGTCCATGGGACACAGATGATATTCAAGCTTGCATAAAAAATTATATTTAAAGTGGCATACCTTATAAAGAACAATAAAAAGCTACATAGATTTGTACTTGAACTGAGTTTTTGGATAATTAGCATTGTGTATTAGTGTTATAACATTTGGTTGAAGCAAACTTAAGGATGTTCGTTCGTCATGTTTTGGAATAATTGTCAGATTTTGGAACCCTCTGGTTTTATCCATTTGAATGCCTTAAAATTTTTTGCCCATTGACCCCCATTTTTCTTGTTATAAATCTATTGCATGTATAATTTTTGTAAAAATCTTATAAAATCTTATTTATTTTTATATAATAGTTTTTATATAGCTTTTATAATAGTTTTTATATAGCTTTTATAATAGTTTTTATATAGCTTTTATATCGAAAACAAGCACATTGACCTCAATATATCTTTGCTTTTTTGATTCCCTAATTAATCCCCTATCAATATATACTAGTTTTATGAATAGCTATTTATTTTGAAACTGAGTAGCGAACTTCCTTCAGTTAGAGAATAGCAAACGAAAAAAGTCGGCATTTTTTTTTCTTTTGAAAAAGGCATAACCTTACATGTAGAACGTTTAAAGTTACGCAACAATTATTTTAATCCGATCTGTGTTTTTGTGGTAATAAGCATTGTGTATAGGATTTTTACACAATGCTTATTACATTTGGGTGAGGCAATTTTAAGCAAGAGAATTGAAACGAAGAAATGTATTGTGTATAAGTGTCATAATATTTTTTTAAGGCAAACTAAAGTTAAAGAACGGAAACAAGTTTTGGGACAGACGGAGGTACGAACGTATGGATGTACAGACGGATAAGGATAAAACTAAAAAGTCAGAAACATTGACATATTGAGCCAAAAGACAATCTCAAAAAGAATATTATAGAAAAACTATTGGAAATGATGAAAGCATTACTTTTATACAATGATGATGTCAACAACGTAATGTAGAAAAAACAAGAAAACATAGAGTAGCAAAACTTTATAAATATAAAAAAAATATGACCTACCAAAACACACTTTACTGAAATATGTGAACAACAATTAAACCAACATCAGAGGAAAATCCGAACACATGTCAATAATTGCATGTAACGTGTCCTCAAGAAATTATAAAGTACGGCGGTAACGTCAATTAGGCAAAGAGAAAAATAAAAATATTGATAACACCAAAAAATTAATAATCACAAATTTTGATACACAAAACAAAATGATTACAAATACAATATTATACTGAAAATATGCATATATACAACAAGAAATGTTACATTTCCTTAAATTTTACATTAAGTAGTTTGGAAAGTATAAATGTTTGTGTTACACAAATATATCTGATGTAATTATGTAAAGACTAGCATTTTCTTTTATAAAATAGCATAATAAATCAAAATAATAAATTCACATGATTTCACATACTCAGTGTATGTAAAGTGCGGATCCTAAAATATCATTTTTACTGTATATGCCATAAATGTCTAATGTAGAATGATAAATAAACAGACGAACTTTTTTTAATTTTTGAAGAAAATGAAGAAAATTAGTTAAAATGTATATGTTCAGAAATACATAATACTAATAAAACAAAGTAAGAGATGCGAGCGGGGTTTTATCGCGCATAAAGCCATCCAGCTGTGAAATATATACCAAAATAGGTGAATATTTAGGACATTTCACGAACAGATCGTGCAGGTGCTTTATAACTAACATGTAAGATGTTGTTGCAGTAAAAAATATTCATTTTAATACAATTATTAAAGTTGTGTAACGTAGAATATGTTTTGTCATTCAGTTTCTTCATATTTAACTAAATTCCACTATGATGATTTCGTAATGCTAGTCATGTTTACTGTCGAATAATGATACTATTCTTTCATTTTCACTGTGGAGCGAATCATTAGTATTGTATATGCGGTGCATTTTCACTGTATAATTTTATTTTTTTTATCTATTACAGCTCATTTCTTTACACATGTAGAGCAAGACTTTAGTTGATTTGCTTGCTTTTTTTTTATTGTATAATCATTATGATAACACCCAATTTAATTCAAATATTAAAAATACAGGTTAAACTATGCCTATTCATATTGTTTAAAAATGTCAATCTTATTTACAAAGCTTGTATAAACAATTTTACAAACAAAGCAAGCAAACCAACCAAAGTTTTGCTTTACATGCATTAGGAAATTAGCTGTAAAGCCTTAATTTAGCCGACTTGCTCAAACAATAGATAAAGTAAGAGAAAGATTTGATAAAATTTAACTTACGGAGGAAAGTTTGGTTTTAAAACACTCTAATAAATTCAATAGAAATAACATTTATTTCAAATGTATTCAATTTAGTTTCTTATAAAGCGTATAGGGATCTTTATCCTTATTTTTTTTATTCATTTCACCACTAATTACGTACATCTTTGTTTTCCCGTTTAAAAGGTTTTACACTGGAGCCCTTTATAACTTGCTGTTCGGTGTGAGCCAAGACTCCATGTTGAAGACCGTGTTTTGACGTATAATAGTCTACTTTTATAAATTGTGACTCGGATGGAGAGTTGTCTCATTGTCACATACGACATCTATATATGGCTCAAAAACGAAACGAGACGGAATGAAAAGGGATAAAAAAATCCACGCTACTTTTTTAATATATTTATAATGGGCTTAATATGAGTCAAAATAGAGTAAAATAGTGGGTCGCATTTGGGTATAAGCGTCACTCCGGATTGCCGATTTTTTGCAAGCGTGACAGGTGAAAGTCAAATGATTGTGTAGTGAAAAACGGGAAATGAAGTCTAGCGGGACACGGATAATTACAAAAAATTAGAACTGCATAGTATAAGCGGGATACGGGAATCTGACAAAACAATAAGCGGAATACGGGAATCTGCCAAAACAGTAAGCGGGATCCGGGATCAGAACCCCCCAATGAGACCCCAGAATAAGATATTTTTGTATATTCATCCTATTGTTACAGTCATGCCTTCAATAACAAATGTATCCGATGCATGCATTTTTTTTATATTTTTGGTCCCTTTTTCAATTTTGTGGTGTCCAAATTTATAGACAAAAGTCCTTTAATATAGATATTTAGAATTCGTTGACATGCTGATTCTAACCTTGTATCTAGTTTGGGGATATTTGCCTAGTTGCTGAAATAGCCCACATAGAGTTCCAAAGGGTTTAAAATCAACAAAAATGAATTGTAGCATGCATTTTGTGTACAATAACCCAAATGTGCATGGTTTTACCTCTGCGGTAGTATCCATTCGCGGATCTAGAATTTTTCATAAGTAGGGGCCCACTGACTGCCTATAGCTAAGAGGGCCCGCTGCTGTCACGCTCCAGTGATTCCCTATATAAGTTAAAATCAAGGAGAAACGTAATCTGAAGAATACAATATGACATTTTGAGAATCGCTTTTGTTACAAGTTTGAAAAGCTATATATTTGATGAAGAATGAATGAGGAGTTTGTATTTCCATTTGAAAATACATGTATCATAAATCCTAAAGTCATCAACTAAGTTTTTTTTCATTTGTTGCAAGTGCATTTATCACATAATTCTACAATAAAAATTCCTCGCATCTTTGAAAATTCTACATTAATAATGACTGCGCTAACAGTGATAATTCATCGCATCTATAGTTAAAATGGATCGCTTTCAATAATCGATATGCTATATTATGATGCTTTTATAACACTTATTTGAACTTTAATGCTAAGTTTGTATATTATAAAGACATATCACAATGAAAATATGTTAAAACTTAACTTAAAATCCTTTAACTTGATATTTTCAAAACGTAAACAAATACAGTTTTTCCATGATCCTTTATTCTACAATAGACATACCCGCATATAACAGTAAAAATGAACTAGCTGGATTCGCACTTTATATACACTGATACTGTTATATAATTCATCATCAACAATATAAAATAATAAAATCATTTGCCAAAAAAAAAGGTATTACAAATTGTCATTTTTATAAGTATAATTTAGAGAGATAAATTTTCATATCCTACATGTATGGATAAAGTACAACATGTGAATGATTGTACAAACGGACAACTGAAGGAAATGGAAATATTAAAAAATAGTTGGTACTGTATTCATTGTCTTTCCCTTTTTTTTGTTTTATTTTGGCGTTCATATACTTAAATTATAAAAAAAAAACGACATATGATTGATAAAATTTCATTTTCTTTCTTTCAAAACCGTATCTTCCTTGATTGAAATTGTTTTCCCTGCTGCAATGGGTACTCATTTATTTAAGATGATATTCAAATGCAATGTTTTCATTTCAGAAGCCCATTTGTTTTCGACTTTTCTACATTGTGATGTCTATTTTATAAAACCTTAACTTTTTTTTTATTCCTTTTAAGGTAGAAGGGGTCATTATATATTTCATATAAAATTATATTTTCCGTTTGTTCGTTAGTTCGTCCCGTATCGGGTAACAGTTTTCGACTTAGAAAGTTTAACATTAAGTTATGATGACATCAACATGACAATGTTCATTATGTTGTGAACTGTTAGAATTATATACCAAATTACCGTTTTGAAGCCTGTTTGATGATTTACTGAACATAGAAAGTGATAGTGTGAAATAATTACATTCAAAGGTGAAAGTTTTGGGAAAGGGAGTTAACCATGCAGGTGTTGTCACATCCAATTAACCTGCCTGCTCATTACGCATTGTTTTTTTTATTTAAAGTTAATTTTAATTGTAAACACCATTTCACAGTTCACTGATCATTCTTGTTGTGTATGTTTCTATCGTCAAATAAGCATCTTAGAAAATTAAGTTTGTGGCAATAATTGAAAAATTAGTTTTCATTGTACTAATATCTAATCCTTTTCAAACGGTTACTCACTTTTCGCCATCCGTATTCACGTGCTTTTTCAAACATCCATTCTATATCACTTGTTGTTTGGCTAATATTGTTGAGTAAAATAAGTACTAAGTTTTCATTTAAATGACTTTTACATGCTTCTACTATCGCAGTATCGAAGTTAAATAAATTGCAATTAACCTTCTGAATCAGTAACTCAACAATGTCTACTTCTCCACAGCCACATGCTTCGTTCATCGCAACAATAAGATCAAACAAAGTATGATCAACTCGTTCTAACAGTAAGGAAACTAATTCGTCCCATCCTTTCTGGCATGAGATAATCATGGCATGTTTTATTTCTATGAAGCCTACATCAACTTTATCGAGAAGCATTTTAACAATTTCAGTTTCGCCGCTATTACAAGCATTTTTCATGGCTTCTTCCATGATATTTTTGTTATGTTTGCAACTATTTGAAATCGTTGATACGATTTCCGTCCAACCATATTTGCATGCAGTTCTAAAAATGATATCTATATGTGATTGTATTAAGTCAAAGTTTTCGATTAAAAACTTCACGATACCTTTGTTGCCACTGTTCTTACACGATAAACCGGTCAATGTGTCCACATCAAAATTATTTCTACCATATTTTGAACAAAATAGTTTAACTATTTCAAGTCTACCTTGGGCACACGCTTCGAACATGCATTCTTTTGTATCAATAGATATATTATCAATATTGTCAAACAACCAATGGATAATATCTTTCCATCCGTATCCACACGCTTTCTGTAATACAAAATCAGTATCGAGAAAATTAGAATCGACATTTTCAAGAAGAAATTTTACAACCTCATATCGACCATATGAGCAAGCTTCGTTCATTGAAGTCCTCATATCAGAATATTTTATATCAAATTTTGACCATAACAATTTAACAATTTTTTAACAACCATAGCCACACGATTCTACCATCACTGTTTGCGCGTCAATGTTTTTTAATTCAATGTTTTGCAGTAACCAGTCAACGATTTCCAATTGTCCGGATTCACAAGCTGTGTTAACGATAGCTCTCATATCAAACATGCTTTGTTCAGTGCTGTGCCAAAGCCTTTGAACCATGTCTAACTGTCCAAAACTACTAACAGCTTCCATTACTTCTGACATATCATTTTGTCTAAATTTTCTTATGCTATCATGTTCAAGCATGGACTGAACAATTGATACACGATCAAATTTGTCCCTGTTATTTGCCATTTTCACTGTAGCTTTGATAGTGTCTATCAGCGTTTCTTTATACACTAATGGTTGAATATCAGTATGTGACATCAACCACGTTACTACGTTTCTGTTACAGTTAACGCATGCTTTTGTCAGTACTAGTTTACAGTTTTCTGGTGTATTCATGTTTGGTTCTTTAAAAAGCAATGAAATTATCTTATATCCTTCCTGAATACTCTTACAAGCCTGAGACAGTGCCTTGGATTTATTCAACATGTTTTTGTCCATGTTGTTGAGTAGGTATGATAGTAATGCCTCGTTACAATTATAACATGCATTGTTCCATGCGGATTTTACATTGAATAATTTTCTATCTAGATTATTCCAGAACCATTCAACAACAAGAACATTGTCATATCGGCATGCATTATTCATTGCATTTTCCAAATCTAACATATTATGTGGAATATTTTCAAAAAGCCATTTAACTGCTCCTAGAGAATTTGTTTCTGAACTGCGACATGCTTTATTCATTGCAGACCTAACATCAAAACATTTTCTGTCAATATTTTCCATGACATATTTTATTAACAGTAGATTACTATTTCGGCAAGCTTCGTTCATCACATATTTTATGTCAAATAGTGTATTATCCTTAGTTTGTAATATCCACAAAACCTTTTCAGTATGGTTCAGGTGTGAAGCTTGCTCAATTACGCTTCTTATATTAAACAAACTTTGACTTATATTTTTTAAAAGTAATTTAAAGATGGCAAGATTGTTTTCAGTACTATGACGCATTAAAACATTCATTGAAGTATCTATATCAAACATAGAGTGAGCAACATTTTCAACTAACCATCTGACTATATCCAACCATTCTTTTCTACAGGCTATATTCATTAATACCTCCATATCAAATAGATCAGTTTTTACTTTCTGAAGTAAAAGTTTTATAACTTCTTCACTACTAATCATGTCGTAAAAATTGTCAACAGTGTCCTCATATATCGATGGGTAGAGTGCTTTTCTTACTGTTTCCTTTATATTTAAATTTTTGTGGTCGGTATTTTCCAACAAATACGTGACAGTATCTAAACAGCAATAGCCAAATGCCCAATTGAATATTTTTTTCAAGTCAAGTAAGTCAGAATTTACTTTCTCTAAAAAAAGTTTTAATAAAGTGTCGTTCCTTTCTCTTTTAAAATGAATAAATAAGTACTCCCTTTTCGAGTCAAATACTTTGTTCAATGCTTCCATTATATCTAACGTTTCATGATTGATATTTTCTAACAAATACGTGACAACCTCTAAACACTCTATCCTACATGCTAGATGAAATATTGTTTTCAAGTCAAGTAAGTCGTGATTAACTTTCTCAAGAATATGTCTGAACCAAAGTGCGTACTTTTCTCTTTGGCTATTCATACCATCGTTACAGTAGTCGACGTCAGATACTGAGCGGAATACATCGTTAACTGCTTCCTTTACATCTAACTGATCATGATTGATATTTTCTAACAAATACGCGACAGCCTTTAAACACTCTAAACTACATGCTAGATGAAATATAGTTTTCAAGTCAAGTAAGTCGTGATTAACTTTCTCAAGAATATGTCTGATCAAAAGTGCGCACTTTTCTCTTTGGCTGTTCATACCATCGTTACAGTAGTCGACGTAAGATACTGAGCGGAATACATCGTTAACTGCTTCCTTTACATCTACCTGATCATGATTGTTATTTTCTAACAAATACGCAACAACCTCTAAACACTCTAAACTACATGCTAGAACAAATATTGTTTTCAAGTCAAGTAAGTCGTGATTAACTTTCTCAAGAATATGTCTGATCAAAAGTGCGTACTTTTCTCTTTGGCTATTCATACCATCGTTACAGTAGTCGACGTAAGATACTGAGCGGAATACATCGTTAACTGCTTCCTTTACATCTACCTGATCATGATTGATATTTTCTAATAAATACGCGACAACCTCTAAACACTCTAAACTACATGCTAGAACAAATATAGTTTTCAAGTCAAGTAAGTCATGATTAACTTTCTCAAGAATATGTCTGATCAAAGGTTCGTACTTTTCTCTTAGGTTATTCATACAATCGTAATTGTAGTCGACGTCATCTACTGAGCGGTATAAATCGTTAACTTCTTCCTTTACATCTAACTGATCATGATTCGGTATTTTCTAACAAATACGTGACAACCTCTACACACCCTATCCTCCATGCTAGATGAAATATAGTTATCAAGTCAAGTAAGTCATGATTAACTTTCTCAAGTATATGTCTGATCAAAGGTTCGTACTTTTCTCTTAGGTTATTCATATCCTCGTCATAGTAGTCGATGTCCATTACACAGTCGTATACATCGTTAACTGCTCCCTTTACATCTAATTGATTATGATCGATATTTTCTAACAAATACCTGACAACATTTAAACAACAGTTATAACATCCATAGTTCATTATCTCTTTTAATGGAAGGGAGCCATGATTCACTTTTTCAAGAATCAGTTTGATTAAAGGTTCAGCCGTTTTTCTTTTATTATCTATTCTCATCGATAAGGAAAAGAAGTTTACGAAAAATTTGGAGTTCATTTCTGTGTTCACTGCTTTCTTTACATCTAATTTATCATGATCGGTATGTTCTAACAAATACGTGACAACCTCTAAATACCTTGTCCTACATGCTTCAATAGATACCTTTTTCAAGTCAAGTAAGTCATGATTTACTTTCTCGAGAATCTGTATGATCAAAGGTTCGTACTTTCCTCTTTGGTCATTCATATCATCGTCATAGTATTCGTCGATACTAACTTTGCTATATACATCGTTAACTGATTCCATGATTTCTAACTTTTCATGATCGGTATTTTCTAACAAATACTTGACAACATCTAAATAACCCTTACAACATGCATAGTTCATTATTTCTTTCAATACAAGTGAGTCATGATTCACTTTTTCAAGAATAAGTTCGATTAAAATTTCTTCTTTTCCACTACTTCCATTCTTTCCCATCTGAAAGCTGGCACAATACAATGAGCCTACTGCTGTGTTCATTGCTCCCTTTACATCTAATTTATCTTGATCGGTATTTTCCAACAGAAACGAGACAACATTAAACACCTTTTGCAAAATGCTTGATAAAATACTGTTTTCAAGTCAAGTAAGTCATGATTTACTTTCTTGAGAATCTGTCTGATCAAAGGTTCGTACTTTCCTCTTGAATCATTTATGTCATTGTCATCGTAGTCGTCTATTATTGAGCTGTACACTATGTTCACTGCTACCATTATATTTAACCTTTTATGATCGGTATTTTCCAACGCAAACGTAACAACATCTAAATATCCATAACAACATGCTTTGTACATTATTTCTAATACAATTGAGTCATGATTCTTGTTGTTGAGACATGGTGGGTTGCTTACTATGTTTATACTTTCAATCATATCACACTCTTTGAGATCGATTTTGTCTAATATAAACGTGACAACATCTAAACATCCATAGGAACATGCTTTGTTCATTATCTTTTTAATATCTAGTAATTCATGATATACTTTCCCGAGAATGATTAAGATTAAAGGTTCGAATTTTTCTCTTTTTACATCAATATCATCAATATCATCATCCTCGTTCCATATTCGGCTGAACAATATGTTTACTGCTTCCATTATTTCTAATTTGTCATGATCGGTATTGTGTAACACAAATGTAATAACATCTGAAAAACAATACCAACATGCTTTGTGCACTATCACTTTAAAATCAAGTGAGTCATGATTTGCTTTATCGAGAATGAGTTTGATCAAAGGTTCATACTTTTTTCTTTGATCACTCATTCCATCGTCATCGTCCATTATTGAACTGTATATTATGCTGACTGCTTCCATAATATATAACGATTTATGATCGCTATTTTCTAGCACATATTTGACAATATATAAACAACCATACCGACACGCTTGATTAAGTACAAGTGTCAAGTCCAGAGAGTCAAAATTAACTTTTTCTAGAATGCTTTTGATCAAAGATTCGTACTTTTCTGTTCTATCTTTGGTATCAATATATGAATGTTTCTTTTCGATGTAGACCTTTTCGTTGTCGACCAATGAGTTGAATGCTATGTTCATTGCTCCTTTTACCTTTAAATTTTGATGATCTGTATTTTCTAATATTAATCGGACAATATTTAATGAACAGGAACGACATGCTTGGTTCAATACTTCATTCAAGTTAAGAAAGTCGTGATTTACTTTTGATAGAATCAGCTTCATCAAATGTTCGTACTTTTTACTTTCGTCTTTTTCAGTGTCTTCTTTGGCAAACTTCCACGAGTTGTATACTATGTTCATTGCTTCCTTCACACCTAAGTTTTTGTGATCTGTATGTTCTAATACTAAATTGACAACATGTAATGAACCATAACGACAAGCTAGGTTCAATACTTTTTTCATATAGACTAAGTCGTTTTCTACTTTTCTCAGAATTAATTTGATAAAAGGTTCAAAAGCATTGCTTCTGTCATTGATATCCCCTTTGTCGTATTTATTCACATATGTGTTGTATATTATATCAAATGCTCCTAATATATCTAAGATTGAATGATGTGTATTTTCTAACATCCAAGTGGCAATATAAAAGAAACCATGAAGACATGAATAATTCATTACTTCTTTCATGCTATGGCTAGTATTCGTTAACATGCATTCTATTAAATTGTAATTTTTCTTTAAACTAGTTTCATTCAATGCATTTACTAGATTACACAAGGCTATATCATTGTTTTTTAATGTCCATTTCAGAAATTCTGTGCGCTCTTGAAGGCAACAACGTGAAAAGGTGGAATTAATATCAATTTGTTGAGACTTGATTCTTAATATCAAAAATTTAAACAATTCAAAATTTCCCTCAATGATAGAATGATTTACAGCAATTTCCATGTCAAATACATTGTTATCAATATTATCTAATAACCATTTGACTGATTTAACATCTCCCTCGCTACACGTAGAAGTCATTGCTTCATGTAAGTTATCTACCGTGCACCAAAGCCAGTTGATAAGATCATGACGTCCATCAAAGAGACCTACGTCTATTGCTGACTGTATGTTTAACACAGATTCTTCAATATTATCCAGAAGCCACTTAAACAGATTTAGATGGCCACTAAAAAGAGAGCATTTCAAAGCCTTGTTTAAAACTTCACTGTTGTCATGAACCTTTCCAAAAATATTTTTGACTATGTCGAGCCTTCCATGACGGGAAGCTTCATTCATTAGAATATTAAAGTCCAGCAATGGAGCATTTACATTTAGTAAGATCCATTGAATTAATTCAAAATGGCCTTTACTACAAAGTATGTTAATGGTATCAGTAATATCTATGTTCAATACCAAAAATGTCATTAGACGAATGTTGTTATTTTCTTGTGTCCATTCCAGTGTCATTTTTATATCGTTTGCATTAATACCAATATTCTGCATTATCCATTTGTTTATGATAGCATGTTCAAAACGTATACATTCATTCATTGCGTGTTTTACTTCAATTAGAGAAAAACGATGAATTTCAAACAATCGATGCACAACATTTAAGTGTCCCTCTATGCACGTATCAGTTAATGCTGTTTTGAAATTCAACAATTTATTGTCAATCTTTTGCAAGAGAAAATTCATTGAGGCAATATGACCTTTTGAACAAACCCAATGAAAAAGTGAGCTCCAGCTAATTGATGAGTGATCAATATTATCAAATATCCACGTTACTAAATTCAAATGCTCATTTATACATACCCATTTGAGGACAAATTCCATATCAAATTTATCATGTCTATTTGAAGATTTCAATAACCACTGAACGAGCTCTATACGTCCACCAGAACAAGCATCATTCATTGCCACGCGCATATCATAAATATGACAATCATCATTCTGCTTATGCAATAAAAGTTTCACAATATCGATGTTACCTCTAAAACAAGACAGAGTCATTACAGATTTCAGACTGTCTTCGGAAAATCTTACGTTTTCAATAAGAAATTCTATCAATTCTATGTGACATTTATTACAGGCTTCATGAATAGCCATCAACATGTCAAACAATGAAATGTCTATCTTTTCAAACAACCATTTTACAATATCTAGCCAACCGAAAGAACATGCTTTATTCATGAGGTTTGAAATGTCAAACATATCATGATCACAGTTGAACAGAAGCCAAGCTACTATTTCGTGTTGACCACAAACAACTGCTTTCTGCATTGCCAATTTGATATTGAGAAGAACCAGATCACAATTTTTAATAACATACTTGACAATATGTAAGTGTCCAGTAGAACAAGCAGATACAATCGCAGTGTCAACTTGTAATTTTGTGTGATCATCGTCTGACAAGAGGTACTGAACTATATCTAGTTTTCCATGTTCACAAGCATTCTGCATGATTTTTCCCAAATCAAATAAATTGTGATCAGTTTTTGATAGTAACAGTTTTATTTCGTCCAATTTTCCATTTTTACAAGCTTCTGCTTCTATAGTTTTGAAATTAAACAATGCTAGATCAATATGTGATATAAGCCATAAGATAAAACATTCATGCTCCCCTTCCCAATGTTTCTGTATTGCAGCGATCATGATTACGTTGACATCTAAAAGGCTATTTTCAATTGTATGAATCAACAATTTGCCAATTTCAAGCACCTGAAGTACACAAACAATATTCATAATTTCAGTTAAATCAAGAATGTTGGGATTAACATTTGTTATTATCCATTTCACTAAACATTCAAGCGAACCTTTTCTTCTGTTTCGTACAGCTCTTTTCAAAATAGACTTTGAGTCAAATAAAGAAGGATCAGCATTCTTTAATAAAGCAGCCATATCTTTCGGCCATATGATTTCACAAACTGATAGAATACTTTTGCTCATTTCACTTGAACTGCCTTTAATATTTTCTAACAAACACTGTAAAACTTCTGTATTTGATTCCTTCCTCACGTTTTTTACTACAGCAATTAATATCTCATTAAAGTCGAATGTTTCATGTTTGAATGATTTGAACAGAAATTTTACACTGTTTAGTCTTTTATACTGACACGCGTTCAGTAACATTCTTCTGCCCTCAAATATTTCTTTATCAAACGTTTAGAACATCCATTCTAATGTTGTAATTGGACAGCTAATGCAAGCTTTATCTATGATATTTTGAAAGTACTCATAATGCTTTGTAAATGAAATGAACAGTTTCAACACTCCCCAAGCAGCTTCCAAAAGATTTTCCGAATCTTTCTCGCAAATGTCGAAGAAAGTTTGAAGAAGAGAATATTTACAAACATGTAGAAGGTCGTCATTCGTTTCATTTAGTAAAATTGAACGTAAATGATCAAAGATACAAATAAGCGATGTATGCATCCCTGTTTGTCTACCTACGTATTCTAGAAAAGCTGCAGGGAAATACAATTTAAATTTCCTAAATGTATTTTCAACTAAAATATCAGTCTCTAGGTTGTAATCGGAACACATATATGCATTGTGTGATGCTGTCAACAATGAAGTAATAAAATATTCATTATCCTCTCTTATTATTTGCATGTCGCATAGTAATTGCAAATTAAATGATAAAGCTTTTTTAAAGTATTGAGATTGTAGGATTTCTACAATTCTTTCTGCAAGTTTGTCATAAAGAGTTTGTGACACTTTTAAGATAACTTCTCCTTCATTTTCTCGATAATGTTGTAATCGTACCATCTCTCTGATGAAATCAAAACTCAACATTGATATGACAACTTCCTGTTCTATTTTACTGTATGAAATCATAACACTTTCAAGTACTGTTTGATGCTGAAAGTGATATCTAAATGTATCTGGTCGGTATGTGAGGTAACGGCCTTTCATGTCAGCAGCTGCGTCTATTATGTCACATGAAAGAAGTCGTTCCTGTTGAGAACCATAGCAAGATTGCATAATGTCCATTCCTTTCGCTGTATCAACACAGTTTTCATCTAAAACATCTCCATTTAAAAGTAAGTAAACTAAGGTCACGTAAAGTAATTTGTCGTTGGTATTTCTTTTGCCATTTTTTCGAACTTTATCTATTTCATCATATAAATGCTTTGACGGATGGTTAAAGAACCTAATTCCTAATCGTGTTAATTTCCTATTCCGTGTAAACAAAGAACAAGCTTCGGGAAAACCAAGCAAAGGTTCGGATTCTATAATACTGTAAAGGGTTTTATGATTTAATGTGACAGAAATATTCTCCTTTAATATTTCTTCTTTAAAGTAATTTTCGTCTTCATTTAAACTGATTACACGTAAATTGAATTTCTTAAAATAATTCAAAAGTAAACTCTCTTTTTTATCTCTGCTCATTTTAAATTCCACTGAACTAAGATCTACTTCACATTTGCCATTAAATATTTTATGTAATGTTAAAATTCGTTGACATGACACTTTGATTGTATCTCTTACTGTTAATATAGCTTTGACGTTACCTTGATTCAAACAAGCCTGTAATCTTTGTATGATCTGTATATCAGTGTTTTCTGTAAATCTTGTATTGGTTCTACCAAAAACATCTTCAAACAATATAATTAACTTTCCATCAGATGTAACTATATCTGTGAAATCATGTAGCTCTGTAAGCTTAATGGTCTCATATTCGGGATGCTTTATCCGAAATTTGTTCAGTATATCTAAACTATTCCGACTCTTTCCAGAACCGGCTGCACCTGTTATGACAAGAAGCGAGTTGGTCTCTAAGAATGTGATACAGGCGTCAACAGCAGGTGTTTCAACGAACGTTTCCTCTGTCAGGTGGTTGTTAATTTCTGTCTCAGTTAAATCTGCAATGAAAATGTGTGTCTGTATATATAAAAAGATAAGATTAGGCATCTCATTTATTAAAGCAATTTACAAAGAAGCTTTTTCACTAAGAGTTCCGAGTGATGAAGTTGAAATCATGCCTACGAAATTTACAAACGTTATCACAGATGACGACGATGGTTATATTCTAATTGTAGTAATCACAATCCAGTACTCATTTCCCTCGAATGTCACCTACCAAATTAGACTTACAGCCAGATTTGTTCTTACATGAGCAACAAGACGGATGCGACATTTGAGGCAGGATGTGCTTACCCTTCTGATGCACATGACATTATGTCCGGGTTTTTTTTTGTGGGGTTTGTTTTGCCTTAGTTTTTAGTTTGCTTTGTTGTGTTTTGTGAAATGTTTGCTCTTTCTTCTTTTTTCCGATTTTTGCAATAGCATGGTCAGTTTGTTTTTAACTTATGAGTTTGAATATCCCATTGACATCTTTCGCCTCTCTCTCAAAATCATGTTTTTACATTTACAATAATATAAAACAATGTAATATTTCTCAATTGTTATAAAGAAAACATCAGCGCATTTATTTTTAATCCTAATTCTAATATGACGTGCTTCTTTAGCTTTGTAAACAACACTGTGATAAAATTCTCGATAAAATATACTTAGCGCAGACTCAGAGATATGCATAATAATGGCTGTTACAATATCCTTCCCACGTAAATCTACGTGTATTGGATCCTATTTGCAGATCCTTTGCCGATTTTATTGTTTTAAAAAGTGCAATTAAAAAAGACAAAATAACTTTTATTCTTATTCGTATGCATAATAAAAAGAAGTAATGCACAAGAGCTCGGAGAAATCAACAAAATAAAAATTAAATAAAATTCCGTGAAAGTCTATTAATCTTCTTGGCGCAATTAAGTCATTTCAAAACATGACGTCATACAAATGAAACCGCTAAACTTGAAAGTTTTCTGTTACGTGAACCATCGGAATTCGTATGATATTGTATTAAAACTGATTTTTTGAGGTAGGTTTTGTTTTATTTTCTATTCTATTGCATTATTCGCATATTTCCCCATTTCAGCAAGTCAACATGGCGACTCCTTAGTTACAAAATGTCAACTTTTGATTTGACGGAAGCTTATGAAAAAAAACATGTAAATTAAAAATGACAAATGTTGGGTTTGAGAACTTAAAAAAATAAAAAGTTTTTTTCTAGCAGTTATTCTCGAAATAACCTACGCAAGTTACATATTTATAAAGATATTTGAGCTTTATCTAACAGGGAGTTAAAAAGAACAGCCACATACACAGCATACCCACCCTCGCTTCAGTTTTTTAATGACCGTATTTGTCCTATTAGAATCGGAATAATTCATGGAAGCCATAGATTGTTGGAAATTTACACATGGTCTGGGCCGTGATATTCGTTAATTTTATCCCTCGCTAACGCTCAGGATAAAATTCGAATATCACGGCCCAGGCCATGTGTAAATTTCCAACAATCTATGGCTTCCATGAATTATTTCTTAAATATAGTGATGGTTAAATTATCTTGGCACTTTAAATCTGGCATGATATTATTTTGAAAACACCATCTAAATCCTTATAAATACATTTGAACATATTTTTTTTCAAATTTCAGGTCTAAAACATTTGTCTATATCTATTTAAAATATTAATATGAAGAATTATACACTTGTAAAATTTTGATTATTTGAAATCTTTTAATGTTAACGGTTGGAATACACAGCCACAAGATCTTAATAAATGTACAAATTGCTCCAACTATTATGTATAGAGAAAAATATCAGATGCAAACCCTTAATTTAATTGAATTTTACATTCAAACGCGCCTCCGAGTTTTTGCTCAATTATTTGCATATTATTTAAAGGTTAATCAGATAAGATTTCAGTTAGTTTGCTGTTTATCTAGGTAAGAAAGAAAATAGCGAGTGTCTCGTGTATTGTAGTTGGTTCGACTACTACAAAAGATAATTTGCCCATTGTCTGTTGAAAGAACTTCGTAATATATGTATCGTTTTTTATTACGCCATTGTTTTAAGTGTATATGGTAATTATCAATTTCTGGTATTTATAGAGACAACTAATTAGTAATAAAATTTGCGGTTGATCAAGACCTTTGATAATCAAATACGAAAATCTGATCACCTTTATTTTATAAAATTCATCTTACCTATCAGTCGATTTCTTTTAGATGTTTCTGAAAAAGAAAAGAAAATAGAAAAAAGAAGATAAGGTATGATTTCCAATGAAACAACTCTCACCAAGTGATCAAATAACACACAAAGTAACAACTATAGGTCTACGTACGGCCTTCAACAATGAGCAAATCCCATACCACATAAGCAGACATAAAAGGTCCATAAAATGACAAAATTAATGTAAAACAATTCAAACGAGAAAACTAATGGTCAAAAAAGAGGACGAAAGATACAAAATGGACAGTCAACCTCATAAATCTAAAATAAACTGACAATGCCATGGCTAAAAATGAAAAAGACAAACAGACAAACAATAGTACACATGACACAACATAGAAAACTAAAGAATAAACAACACGAACCCCACCAAAAACTAGGGGTGATCTCAGGTGCTCCGGAAGGGTAAGCAGATCCTGCTCCACATGTGGCACCCGTCGTGTTGCTTATGTGATAACAAATCCGGTAAATAGTCTTACTCGGTAGGTCACATTCATGAAAGGGAAGGGGATTGTAGTTACGCCGTAAGGAATATATCCGATATCATTTGTGAAATGGTTATTCCATAACGGTCAACCAACTCGTGATGGCGTCCGTAAAAATTTCGAAAGGATGATTTCAACTTCACCATTTGTAACTCTTGGTTTAATAGGTTTCTTGTGAGCAGCAACCATCTATCAAGAAAATTTATGTACGAAATAATCAACTAAAAAAAACAAATATGTAATACAGCAAAAAAGGTAACCACTGAGTTACCGGCTCCTGACTTTGGACAGACACACATATTCCAATTATAACACAAGTTTGAAACACCATTCTCTACATAAGAAAATGCCTGTACCAAGTCAGGAATATGACAGTTGTTGTTCATTCGTTTGATGTGTTTAAGCTTTTGATTTTGACATTTGGTTATGGACATTCCGGTTCCAATTTTCCTCGGAGTTCGGATTTTTTGTACACAATATGGCGGGATTAAACATTTTAGCAGATGTCCAACCATCTCCCTACCGGGATCACTGTTTTACAGTTCAACATAATAAGAGGCTAGGAAGGAGCCTGTGTCGCTCACCTGATATTTTCATATACATTTGATAAATGAAATAATGCAACCGTTATAGTACTATTCGTCTGTTTCAGAAGACTTTTGTAAAGGATAACAAAAAATGTTGAAAAATTGTTGAAAATCTACTTTAAAGGGCAATATCTCCTTATGGAGTCAATTGAAAATTTTATTCAAGTTAACCTTTTTGTAGATCTTACTTTGCTGAATATTATTATTGTTTACAGTTTATTTCTATCTATAATAATAATCAAGATAATAACCAAAAAATGCAAAATTTCCTTAAAATTACCAATTCAGGGCAGCATCCCAACAATAGGTTGAATGATTTATCTGAAAATTTTAGAACAGATAGATCTTAACCTGATGGATATGTTTACCAACCGTTCAATTTGCTCTAAATACTTTTGTTTCAGTGATATAAGCCAAAAACTGCATTGTTTTCTTATGCTCTCTTTATAGCCATGGGGTCATGTTGGTAGGCAGGCGGGATAATCTGACACATTTTTTGAACAAGATACCCTAATGATGATTGTGACTAGGTTTGGTTATATTTGTCCCAGTAGTTTCAGAAGAGAAGATTTTTGTAAGTATACAAAAAATACTTATTTTTTAAAGGGCAATAAGTCCTTAAGGGGTCAATTGACCATTTTGGTCATTTGACTTATTTAACATATTTGACTTCTTTGATTTATTTGTAGATTTTAATCATGTTAACCTTTTTGTAGATATTACTTTGCTGAACATTATTGTAGTTTACAGTTTATCTGTATCTATAATAATATTCCAGATAACAACCAATATCATCAAAATTTCCTTAAAATTACCAATTCAGGGGAATACAAATCCACCTTCTGTCAAGGATCTGACATTTCTTCCTTCTTCTTTCAGTTTTGGTGATCAATATATCTGCGATTCGATATTTAGGCTACATTTATTTTTGGGTTTGTATCAAAGCTATGAAGCCAAAAAAAAAAAAGTAGAAATAAGCCTTGTAAGATCATGGTAAGTAAAGAGTGGATAAATATTTTCTAGTCATGACGACAAAACAAAATCAATTGCGATGTTAAAAAGAAAAGGTCCTGCGTGTTTTCGGGAGAGTACACATGTTTTTTGTAATTTTTCGTGACTCACATATACAGTACATGCAATTACTATTTGAAGAATTCATTACAAAGTGTCTCTATAGAAACAATCCCTTCCATTGAAAAAATGTGTGTAGAAACTGCATTGTCGTCATTTTCTCCGACAACACACATGTGCAAAAATTGGTTTCTTGTTTGCAAAAATTATTTTTCAAAATTTCTTATCTTCTATATGGGCAAACACAATTTTTCGTTAGATTGCTGTTATGAATATTTTTTTTATTAAGAATAAAATGCGTCGCCGAGTGCAGGCCGATATGACCGCAAAAGACGAACCCTGAACAGTTTGGGCATGTTTGGACGCAATATTCAATCTTGGATTTGGAAGATTAATATCTTTTCAGAAAAAAATATAAATTTTCATTTTCATAAACTTTAAAAACAGTTTTTGTCTGGAAACAAGATTTAAGTCCCTTTTTGCACATAATACCTTCTGGGAAATTTTCCCCCTCACTCAATGTTTATTGGATGTAATCCTTTAGTACAATTTGAGAGTTATTGATACACATAATATTGTCTGTATTCTAGAAAAATGCTTGTTTTATTTCCCTTTTTTAGCTCACCTAACCCAAAGGGCCATGTGAGCTTTTCTCATCACTCGGCGTCCGTCGTCCGTCGTCGTCCGTCGTCGTTAGCTTTTACAAAAATCTTCTCCTCTGAAACTACAGGGCCAAATTAAACCAACAATGGCCACAATCATTATAAGGGTGTCTAATTTAAAAATTATGTCTACTGGGACAAGTTCATTATAGATAGAGATAATTGTAAGCAGCAAGAATGTTCAGTAAAGTAAGATGTACAAACACATCAACATCCCCAAAACACAATTTTGTCATGAATCCATCTGCTTCCTTTGTTTAATTCACATATACCAAGGTGAGCGACACAGGCTTTTTAGAGCCTCTAGTTTCAATTCTTGATGGAATAACAATTTCTGTTCGAAGGGAAATAATTCAAACTTGTTTACATGAAGCAGTAATGCAAATCTTAAATTTGAAATAGATT
Source organism: Mytilus edulis (assembly GCA_019925275.1). NCBI lineage: Eukaryota > Metazoa > Mollusca > Bivalvia > Mytilida > Mytilidae > Mytilus > Mytilus edulis. The sequence goes on along the minus strand of CM034350.1, from coordinate 109,349,723 downwards.
TGATGTTTTCAAATTATCATGAAATATAATCAATAGTTCCCAATATTGTTTCTTTCATCAGAAACTTATATCTTATCTCCAACTTATGGATCAATTTCAATAACTTAGACAATATATACATATCAGCTATACATAAACTTATTAAGTTCTGTTCAAAGAGAAATAACTCAATCACATAAAAAGTAAAGGCATCAGTAGTATTCCGCCGTTCGAAAGTCATAAATCGATTGAGAGAATACAAATCCGGGTTACAAACTAAAACACATCATCAATAAGAGGAAAACAACGAAACAACAGAAACAACAGAAACACTAAATTGCAACCAAAAACAAAACGACAATGTAACACACACAGAAACGAAAGGCTCGCTTGTATGACAGTCGCATACAATTCGAATACAATAACAAAGTTGTGTGAACAAAACGAACAGACACATATATGGGAAAACAGCAACACGAACTCAACCAAAACGGGGGTGATCTCAGGTGCTCCGGAAGCGTAAACCGGTTAAAAACGCAACATGTACCAATGAACAATAAAAATGAGGTCTAGGTCATGTCATTCCTGCCAGATCGTCACTGATGATTCTTATGTAGAAGAAACGCGCGTCTAGCGTACTAAATTATAATCCTGGTAATTTTGATAACTAAAGACAGACCTGTGTGAATCTCACAATTATTCTATACACCAAACATACTTGATTTATTGTTTATTGTATCTGACTGGTTAATTATCAAACATACCAGGATTATAATTTAATACAACAGTGACGCTCAGATCAAAAAAGTTATATAGAAAAACAAGTACAAAGTTTAAGAACATTGAGGACCAAGAAGTCCAAAAGATTGTGACAAATACGGATTAGGTAATCTATTCCTGAGATACATTGAGAAATGACCACGCGCCGCATTCATATACATTTGTCCCACATACTGCTGCTTTCGTCGCCGGCGAATCAAAAATGGAACGTGGTTACAGATATGTCATGTTTCAATTACTTAGTAAACAATTTATTTTCGGGAATATTGTTTTAAAAACGTAGAAATGAAGTGTAAGCATTCAAAATCCACTCATTATGTTAACATTATATTTTCTTTCCTTTGACTAAGTGGTTCGATTCTTGCCGTTGAAGTGTTAAAATCTATGCAAACATATGAATAAGGAGATCTAAAGCTTTCGTTTATAAACTTTACTGTTTTGAATAATTCGACATTTTCTACAGAGTACGAGTTCTATGTACGTTTACAGAAAATGATCATCATATATATTGAAAGTCAACGTTAAAGGGCCATACTGCTAGGGTTTTAAAAAACCTCGGGTTTAAACTCCCACTGGTAGGGTCATCTATTTATAGCTACTAAAAAAGTCAATACATTCCACATAAGAATTTTTTGAAAGCATTAGCTATAGATACTACAATAAAATCTATATTTGACATTTTGATGTTGTCTCCTGTAATATTCCCATGCCCATAATTTGCATAATCACTTACCACATTTTGACAGACGTTCCTCAAGCTTTTGAATCTTAGTTGCCGTACTTTCTTCTGCTTCTCGAATTGAATCAATGGCCTTTCTTGTTCTCTCTGAATTTTCTTCTAGTTTCTTCTCTATATTAGCAGATGAGTGCACTACTGATTTCTGACTTGACTCCACAGCCAGTATGGTTCTCTCTGAACTTTCCTCTATTTTCTTCTCTATATTAGCTGCACTGTTCTCAACAGTTTGTAATTTTGTCTCTGTATTTTCTTCCAGTTTCTGTACTTTTGAAGCAGTGTGATGTACTGATTTTTTACTTGACTTTAAAACCATTAATGTTCTCTTTGAGGTCTCTTCAAGTTTTTTAATTTTCGTAGCAGTATGTCCTGCTGATTTCAGACTTAAGTTCACTGCCTGTAATGTTCTTTTTGTAGTTTTTCCCAGTTTATGTATTTCGATGGTCGTATGCTTTTCTGCTTCCTGACTGGATTCTATTTGTTTATTCAATCCTGATACACCCTGATAATGAAAATATAATTACAGTTCTTAAATAGCAAAGTGAAATTACAACTGTAATGCCCACAATATATTATATTGTCAGTTTGTTTCCTGCAGATCAGTATTTTGGTTATTTTACTTTTTAATGATTTTATTAAACAATTTCTGGATTCAAAACCGTACTTTTGAATTGGGATTGTGAAAATTCAGCATCAAATGTTTTCTCAAACTGTGATAAGTATCGAAACACGAAGTTAGACAGAATCGAACGATTCGTTATAAAAACCGAATCAGTCATTATGAGGACATTTAACACGACGGGTGCTACATATAGAGGAGGACCTGCTCACTTTTCATAACCGCCCGAGATAACCCCCTTTTTTTCTTTTTTTAAAGGGGGAAAAGGGGGCGGTCATAAGTTTTTTATCATGTGTTTTGTGAATTCATGGGTTTTTTTTTCGTGTTTTTTTTTCATTTTCTGACATGGTTTTGTCAGTTTGTTTTCGAGTGATGAATTTGAATATCCCTTTTGTATCATTTGCACATGTCTTAAAAAATATGCCTTTTTGATTCTTGTATAGCAGAACTGATATTTTTTTTTACAATTAAAATATTTATCAAATCCCATTCGTGTCATTTTTTTATATTAATATTAGTTTTTCAATTGCTTATATCAAAGTTTGGAAGTTTACAGGTGCAGGCTTGACAATTTCATTTGTACTTAAACAAAGTCTAAATTAGATTGCTGCTGAAAATTGATAATGCTAAGAAAGAAAATGGGGCTAAATTAGATTAGGATGAAAACAATTACTAATTTGCCGAAATATAGTTTAATAGGTCAAGTATATAATTATATGTTATAGCTTGGTACGACCGCAGACGTCGAAACCTGAACATTGGGACAAGTATGTCGACAGAAAAAACGATACATGGCAATGTGTTTCCCATTATTTATAAAATTGGGAAAACTGTACTAAGGTAAATGATTGCACAATTTGTCTGATTTTTTACAGTGTGTATTTTTTTTTTTTATCAAAACGATTTAAGGCAAAAACGCAAATATTTTTTGTTATAATTGTTTTCCAAAAATTCCAAAAATCAATATAACAACTTAAAACTTTTGAACTTAAGCATGACCAGCTTAAAACTATAAATGTCTTTTCAGACATTTGAGTAATGTATTCTGATCTTCGAAATTAAGTGCCGACTTTTGTCATCATTTTCTGCAAAATAAACTTGACTCCTGTGTTCAATAACTCGGTATTGTCTAATTGTTGGTCAGATTATTTTAGTCATATGCATTTGCTTTGCAAATAAATGTTTTGCGTTAGATAATTTAACATTTATCCTATTTGTTATTTTTCATGATTATTGAGTTCAGCTCGTTTCGTTTGTTGAATAGAATATTTGTCACAAGCTTAGCTTGTGACAGAGTATGATAGCGGTAAAAAAACTAAAACATTTTAATTTGGACTTTTAAGTATTACTGTCCAAAATCAAGATCTAAATTTAAGGTTCAATTCGGCATGTCCAAGAACACCAAAATCAATTAATTTATATATTTATTGACAATACAAGCTAAGTTTAAAAGACGTTAGCTTCATTAAAAAGATTATGTAGATATACCATTCTGAAAATCACTTTATACGGTATATAAAGATATAACATTTTCAAAAAGGGCTTTGTACAGAATAACAGACAAACCTACCACTTAAGATTACGTATAAAGATATACTCAAACGAATGGAATGCTGGTTGCATACAAAAAAAAGGGTCGAAAAAAAAATATTACTTTGAAGTTGACAGTTGTAGGAAATTATTCGTACAGTTCACCGCAGTAAAACATTTCTAGGTCATAAACATATATCTTGAGTGTTTTCAAAGCAACATTATATTTTTTATTTGGATTTTTCATAGAATATTTTCAAAATTTGAGCTTTAATGGTTTCTAAAGCTTGTGCACATGTAAAAAAAAGTGTTGAACATTTTATTGGTTGACTTCCAGTGATGGTTATTTTCTTATATGCAATGAAATGTTATGTGAAATGTTTCTACAGTACTGGACAGGATAAAACTTTACTCATGCTAAGTATTTCTTAAAGATAAAGTGCAAATTTATCAAAGACTAATTGTGGAAAATCAATGGTTTGTATTAGACCTAACATGGGAAGCTGCACATGAAAGTTTGACTTTGTAAGTATTCTCATTCCAAAAATTTCTAATTGTTCTGCTTACTTATGTAATAGATAAATTGAAAACTTATGCAAATTGTGTTTGTATAATAATTTGCTTCATAATTTAGCAGAAAATGTTCATTTTATTTGTTTCTATTTACTTTAAAAAAAAACTTGTTGCTATAGTAAACATTACAGTAAGCATTTATCGCCTGCTCTTACAAAGAGCTTCGATTCATTTGTTCTATTTCCCCTGGGGTTCCGCCTGAAAGCTACATATATTGTTATCCGGAGCACCTGAGATCACCACTAGTTTTTGGTGGGGTTCATGTTGTTTATTCTTTAGTTTTCTATGTTGTGTCATGTGTACTATAGTTTTTCTGTTTGTCTTTTTTTCATTTTTAGCCATGGCGTTGTCAGTTTGTTTTAGATTTATGAGTTTGACTGTCCCTTTGGTATCTTTCGTCCCTCTTTTACATTGCAATACATCGTCCAATACCGGTTAACAAATTATTGTACTGGAACAAGATGCTAACACTTGTCATTACAAATATTAAGTCAATAACTTTAAGCTTCGTAAAGTAAGTGTGGAAAACTCATTACCAATTCAATTCAATTCAAGTCGATTACCGATTTAAACCTTTTAAGTCCAAGAACCATAACTATGCACAAAATGTTCGGACCGGAACATAATTCAAACTTGATCTTTACTAATACTTTTGTGAAAGTGAACAGACAGTTATAACCGACGACGGGCGACGAGGGACAACGACAGGCACCAAATTATCAGAAAAAATCACTTGACCTTTGAGTCAGGTGAGAAAAAACTTAATAGAACGTGTGAATCTATAAAATTAACGTATGTTACCTGTAATACTTGTTCTTGCAAAATAGTTTGCTGTAGCTGTTTGCATATACTTTCATCCAATGGTCGTTTCTCTGCATCTTTGATTTTAAGTTGCATGGCGTGGGTCTTTCCGTATACTTGAGCTAACGACAAGAGACATTGTTCAATCTGTGCTTTATATGTCTGATAATCTTTGCTTGAAATTTCACCTTTAGCTGCATGGCAGCACTTGTTTCGCATATTAATCAGATCTTCAAATGCATTCCTCTCAACTGATCCTTGTGGGAGTATCTTTGTAAAATTTATTAATAAGCACCTACAAAGGGTCAAGTCTAACTGCTTAGTAGCAATATTTGGATTCGCAAAATGGTCATTTATTGTATGTGAACACGTTGGTTTTGAACGCACGTGTACGGTGCATGGAATGTTGCTTCCCTTTGTATCTAGCAGAATGTCTAGCTGAGCTTGATAGAGTATTCTACTTTTAGGTTTATTTACAGTTCCATACTGACACCGACAGCAACAACCATAATTGTAGCACAAATGATAAATCTCATGTTGATTGTTTTCTATGAAATCTTTCAGCGTGGTACCTTGTTTGGATAAATAATAATCCAACAAATCCCAAGCTGCTTCGTTGCCATTATCGACAATTAATGTCATACAACGATAGAAATTGTCACGTGGTGATGGATTCATTGTGTAAATCAATTTATTAAAGCGGTAGAATTGTCACGTGGTGCTGGAACCAAAGTTAAAATTGATGTCATAGCGGAAGAAGTTTTCGCGTGGCATTGCATTTGTGTAATAAATTAATGTCATACAGCGTTAGAAACTGTCATGTTAGATGGATTGATGATTAAAACGAATTGCAATACAACTGTAGATGTTGACACGTTGCGTTAGATTCGTGGTTTATTTATATAGAGCGTTAGAAGTTACCATGTTCGGATGAAATCATGGTCTGAATAACATCTCAACCAAACTGCAAAATGACATTATAAAGTAATGAATTAATCTGTTTATTCCTTAGACAATTTTAGATATGTATTTTATGTATTTTATGACTCCCCCTAAAGATAAAAGAGGGACGAAAGATACCAAAGGGACAGTCAAACTCATAAATCTAAAACAATCTAAAATACTCTGCAGAGCTTGATACGACCTCAGAGTTTGAAACAGTTCGAGCAAGTATTTAAACAAGATCCACAAAAAGGCCTTAAGTTAGTATCTGATGCATGATTTTTTATTATTAATTGGCCACTTAAAATTTTCACTTCTTTGTGCTATGAATATCAAAATATTCATTTTGTAAAAAACAAATCTCTATTTAAACAACTTATACCAAACATATTTTCATGTAACAGTGTATACTATTATTGTTACTGACATAATATTTACAAAGTTATTGTTATTTTTCTGAAATTGTTTTACATTTTTTAGTAGTATAATACTGTTTATTTTATTATTCATCCCTTATTTTCATTTTATTGATTTTGAATTTTTATTGTATTATAGATCGAATATACTTGTTCAGTGTATTTTCACTTGTGTTAATATGTCTTTTGATTGAGTTAAACTATTTCAATTGGTATTTTATAGTTTATTTTTCTATGTTGTGATACTACACTATTGTTTCAAATAAAGGTAATGGTTTTGTACAATCAAAACGTTTAAACCCTCTGCAATTGTTTGCACCTTTGTATTGACAACAATGTATCAGCAAAACAAAAACAAATCCTTAATCAATTATCTGCTGACTTTCTTTTACATATGGAATTCTGTTCTTTTATATACAGTAATGGAAAACACAACATACCTCAAAAATAAAAGTAAGATTGGTAATCTTTTATTTCAATCTTACCAGAGAATAATTCGGCTCTTCTGTTAGGGTCTTGTTAGTACAATTGGTTTCTTTTATATTTGACGGCTAGCAAACTTGAAATTATTGCAGATACTTTAGTTGATAACATAGACTTATTACGAACCTATGCATGGATATTGACAATGATCTATATATCTTGGATTACAACATACAACCTAAATGAAAAGTAAGTACCGTTAAAAATTATCATGAACTTTCATAACAAATCCATTCTGTCTTTCAATAAAAAAAAAAACAAACCCGAAGAACAATAACTAAATGTCAAACAGACAAACACATACATAAACATAAATAGTTATACATATGTATAAAAAATTCCAAAAAAAAGCTTATTCTTGCAATTGTTTGGTATTCCTTATAAATCCATTTTGGTTATCGTTCTTATCGTATTTGAAATTTATATGCATCTTTGGCTTTCAAATTAATTTGTTTCTGGGTTCTTGATAAAGGTAAATCAAATTAAACGCACCAAGTTTCAAGAGTAAATGTTCTATGTTTCCAAATCCAGTAGTCTTCCTTATGTCTCGACGGAGAAGTGTTCATAACATGAGGAATATTAGTCGTGTTATCTATGTTTTTTGATGATAAGAACTCACAAAAAGGTTTGAATGATAAGACTGATTTAATGTGGATAAACATTAGTCCCTCGAAATTTAGTCATTCTGAATTCTGAATGGACATTATTTAAAAATTTGAAGATTTTTAGAATCGTTTTTACTTCATGCTTCGAACAAAGGTGATCGCTCCGAAAACAAGTGTTTAAAAAACAGTTTAATTAGATTCTTATATAAATGCAGCGACAATTATTATCTTCAACATATCAGCGCACAAAGCTATCATATACAGAGCAACGTCACGAGAAACGAACAAATTAAATTGATAACAAACAATCAATGACAATAGACAATTATTTTTATACATATTGGCAAAGCTGTTAATCGTCCCATATGTAAAATAATCATAAACATAATAGTTTTACTTCAATTTGAATTATCGAAAAATTGTGATTTTGAAATATTTTTACCATTCTATTGTCTTGTTCGCCCTAAATGCCTAGAGAGTTTCTTTTTAACTGTTCTGTTATAGTCTAATTATCCAATTAAGTTATAGAATATGCATATTTTAAGGTTTTACTTGTCGTAGAACACACCAAGGGGTGTCAGGATTGATCAAATGAAAGACCGACCGTAATGATTAAGTACGAGCGTTAGCGAGTACTTATCATGAAGTAAGGGATTATCATTCTCTTACAAACTTAGAATAATGAAAAGTGCTCATCGCTCAAATGATCTCTTGGTTGGTTGTATTCAAGAATTAGTTCCATTGTCAGTGTATATGAAATGTTTATAATTGATGCATGACTTCTTTTGCAGCATTTCATGTATGGTCTAGTTATAATGATGTAAGGACTTGTAAGGATGTAGTGACATTGCAGTTTAAAGAAAAGGTAGAAATTGTAAATGTTCCCTGATGGTGAGTATGAATGTAAATCAAGTAAAAATTTAGCGAGGTATTGTCTTTTTTTTCGATTACAGTTTCAATCAATAAATACATTTGAGTTACAATAGATTTTATTTCTAATCCAATATTTCGATCCGGCTTTTTAAATCAAATTCTTTTTCATTATGTCAGGAAAATGTTCTAAATAAATGCATTTAATAGTTTATAAAATATTCAAAACTAAAATGAAATTCCTAGAATATTGAAAATATTATTTCTTTTTTTGTTTATTTTCTTTTATTAGTAATTTGAATTTATATTTTCATAATAATTTTAGAGGTACAAATTTTACTGCATTAGTTAACTTCAATTTGTTTTGATATTTTTTGTTTGTTTCACAATTTGCAATAAACCTATTATAATTCAACTTTTAGTTAGTTTCAACCACTATGATAAATCCTTTTAATCTAGTAAATGTGCTTCGATGCAGTTATAGGAACTTTTTGTTTTGAACTGTAATTAGACCCAAATAGTAGGATAATCGCTAGCTTAGAATATAGCAAAGTTCTCTCGTCCAATGAAATTGTAGGATTCTGTGTTTCTTAATTGTGAAGAATGAATGAAATCATGTTCTTAGTATAGGATTAACCTTTTGTTTAGGCCTTTTTACAGCACATACCAAATAGTTTATATGAATGAGTGACAAATGCCCCAAAGCACATTATATTTATCAGGTTAAAAAAACTTGTAATGAATTCAGATTTTAAGTTAAATTTTGAAACAATTAGACAATTAAATTAAATTAATATGAAGTTTTAACGTATTTGAGAATATTTAAAATAGCTTCAAATTAATACTGAAACAAAACAACTTTTTTAAACAATGCAAGACAAAAAATATATTTATCTTTTAAGCTAAATATACTATTTTAGAATCTTAGATAATTCGAAAAAGGAAATTAGCTAAACTTTGAAAATAATTCAAAAACATTAGATTCTAAAAGTTTCCTGAATAAAGAATAGTAGTAACTGCAGTAGCGGATCAACATTTTTTGATAAAAGGGGGAGGTGCACTGACTACAAAATGAGGGTGGCCCGCACCATTTATGCTTCAGTGAATCCCTAAATTATCAACCAAAAGTTTCCAATAAAAGAGGGGCGGTGTCTTGCTTCCTTAGATCTTATCCAAAGGTTTGTTCTAACAAAGACTTTAAAATAAAATTTAGTTGTAATTTAAATTTTGAATTTAATAATTCAAACTGCACATAAACCAAAAAAATAATTCCTCGCTAAAATTTTATATGATTTACATTCATACTCACAATCAAGAAACTTTTCTTACAAGTTCATTGTACTGTTGTGTCATCTAATGTCTAAATCACAATCTTTAATATTTTCCAAAATTAAAAGAAAGTCCTTACATCACTAAAACTTATCCATAAATGAAATAGCTAATAAAGGTAGTCATGCATTAATTGCAAACATTGCACTGACAATCGAACTAATTTTTAAATAGAACCAATCAAGAGATCATTTTATCCTTGAGCACTTCACTATATTCTAAGTTTGTAAGAGAATGAAAATCCCTTTCTTCATGATAAGTACTCGCTATCGCTCGTACTTGACTATGAAGGAAGGGATTATCATTCTCTTACATATACTTTGAACATGAACAAAAATAACATTATCATCGTAACACAAAGATTATATCTTGATATTGAAATTCGATACTGATTTGCAAACCTTATTTGTGCAAAATACATCTTTGTGAAACATTCTTAAAACTGGTGAATGCAAAGAAATTGCTACCTGTGTATCAAATATCTACAGTTTTGTAAATACAAATGAAACATGTTTCTTACATAATTCTCTCGACAAACAGAAAATATGACAATATTTATTCGCATATTTAGTGTTTCCCCTCAAGCATGTTAAACATGGATAGACGCCATGCCATTTTTAAATGACGCAATGCCTCTTTTATGCCTTAATAAATGAAGCCAAGCTCTTTTTTCACTTTTTTTGATGACGCCATTATCTCGAAACTGCCCTAAATAGAAGCCTTTACATCAATTAAATTTCATGCCCATCGGAATTTCCGTTGAAATTGTTACCTGAATGTGTAACACTCTAATTAACTGACAATAGGATACATTTGAGTATCTTGCCTTTGGCAGTTTTATCACCTCTGTTAATGATTGTTAACTGCTCATTAAGGGATTTAAGATAATTAAACAAACACTAGATATTTTATACAGAATGAAAATGTCCACTTGTTATCCATTTGTTTATGTACAGCATGTACACCTTAAAAACTTTATTTAAGTAGGCATAAAATTAAAATAAATTGTGAAACAATTTTAAAGGTATACATAGTTTTTGACTAAATTGGAAAAAAAAGTGTTTTGTTTCATAACTCGGAGTACGGTCAGTAAGAAATTTAAAGAAATTCGTATTTGAACATAGACACTTCCTGTTTTCCTTCTTGTATTTATAATCCTCCTAAATAAAAGCACTTAACAAATGCCTTTATTTTTAGCAATTATGGAGGGAAAAAGTAACTGTTAATACCTTCTGCAATGTATGCAATGTGTTATTGCATCAATATATCATCTCCTGTTCCACCTATTTCTAAAACTCCTTACTTAGGAACACTTTGGTGTGCACTAAAAAAAAACTCTTTTTGTATAACTTTTTAAATGAGACTAAATAGCTTCCAACCAACAACTGATAATAACTTCTGCAATGTATTATTGCATCAATATATCATCTCCTGTTCCACCTGTTAGATTTTTTAAACTCCTTACTTAGGAGCACTTTGGTGTGCACTTAATATTTAAACGAAACTAAATAACTTCCAGCCAACATCAAGAACATGTACAATAATTTCTACATATGGTTAAAATAAGGTTAAAATACAACTAACATGTATGTTCCATATAGTGATTATTAAACTGGTATAATACCTTTTACTCTTTTGTTTTCTGCAGCATACTATAAGTGCCCTTTTATTAATTTTTCAAACACTCTAGCACTATAGGTGTCTTTTTTTTTATTTTTGCGCGCTCTAGATGCTTTTTTCAATTAAGTTACCATGCCCTTTTTTGTGATAGGGAAAACACTACATATTTTCAATAGATATTACTTGACATCTACGATTGAGTTTTTAAAATGTTTTTTTTATTAGAAAAGTTACAATGTCTTCCGCTTTTTCCAAAAGTGCCCTACGAAATTAGATTTATAACCATGTGTGTACTCACATGAGCAACACGACGGAATCAAAATGTAGAGCAGTACCTGCATCACCGGATATCACCCCGTTTTTAGTGGGGTTCGTGTTGCTCAGTCCTTAGTTTTCAAAGTTGTGAGTTGTGTGCTGTTGCTAGTCTTTTTGTGTTTTTGCCATGGTTCTGTAACTATGTGTAGGACTTGTGAGTTTCCATTTGGTATCTTTCATTTTTACCAACGTAAACACACTATTGGTGTTATAACTGGTTACGCAAGACGAGTTACTATTCATTTGTTCTCACTTTACCACAGTATGAAAAAGAAATACTTTCACTCAATACCTTTTAATCAAATTTTGTTAATAGAATAATTAACTCTTACGTGTGGTTTTCCAATATTGTTTATGAACTAGCTGCCTCTCTTTTCCACGTCGTCTAGATAAATAGGCGACTTCGTACCCTATTATCAGTTTGATATGATATTTTTAGAATACACTCATAGCTTCTCATTGTATTTATACATGTATATACATGAACTATGTAACTGAACGCACATATCCTCTATAGACACATGACAGATAAGAGGACAGTTGAAATGTTTACTGAACAAAATTATGTACTTTTGTTATCGGGTAAAAGGGGTGGAGTACCAGATGGTAAAATCATACTTTAGATTTAACATACCTTAACAGTCCCTTTTAGGTTTCAATAAACCATTAGATTTTATGGGCACAGACATTTTTTTTAAGATAACATGGTATTCAGAATTAAAAGTATGGCTTATCCTGATTGGTCGATATGTGCGCCCGTTATTGTTTATTATAAGATACTTCATGCACTCTGATATATACTAAAGGCATATACATTATTTTCCTTAGCACTAACGGAAATGAGATGACTTTTCAACGCTAGGATGAGACACGTGTTTTAAGTGCAAAATTGATAGGCATGGGAGATAAGTAGAATTTACAAAAATCACGGGAACCTATATGTTTTGGACAAAAAAATACTGTTCGAATAATTTTTCTCTAATTCTAGCAAGGTTTCTTTGAAAAAAATCAATCTTATAAAGTCTGTATCTCGAAAAAGGCCATTATCGTCGCCTTTGAGAAAATCAATTGTTTATTACATTCTTTACGATAACGTCAATAAGCAGTGATTATTTCATACATACTTATTTATCTTATTATTGATAATATGATAACTTTGCATTCAAGGTGACGTGTGTTTGTTTTATTTCGTAATGAAATCATATTTAAATATAGATATTCAACTTTCCCGTGACAAAAATATATCGTTTCATTCGTCAGAAATATTTATGCTTATGTATTTAATCGATTACAATAACAATAAATCTAATAATATATTATATATCACCAATGTGATGTGGTGTCGTATTAGGCTTGTTTCATGATGAATACATATTTCGAGTAATATTTCTAATTATTGAGTTCGGTTAGAAGTTCGAGTATCAGTTTGAGTTCAAATTCAAGTTATGTTTTAAAATCGAGCCAACTGAGTTAAAGTTGCAATTCGAGATACACTTTGGGTTTCATTCGACTTACCCCTAAAATTGGAGTTACATTTTAAGTAAGAGTAAGTCAAATTTCGAGTTCAAATTCTAATCTAACTTCGATTTAGTTAAAATCACAAAAAATCGTGAAAAATCGTTCATCCAAAGGTTTCGGTCAAAAACATTTTTGTAGGTCCTGTATGGCTGATAATTTGTGGCGTTATCAGTACTATCATTTTCGAAATAATAAACAAAACAGGGAAGAATCGTTTTTAAATGCCAATAACTTACTAAGGAGTCATCTAATAATTATAGTGATTTGAAAGTAAAAGGATCTTCGTATTTTCAACATGTTTGCCACTTTCAGATTTTTACTATCTATTAGTATATTCAATTTACAAGACAACTTATGAATTATACCCCTTCACTAAATGTGATCCATTAGTTGTCTGACTGAGAAAAAAACACAAATATATATTATTTATACATTTTGAGGATCATTAAATCTAAGTCGGGTTGAAATTGGTTTAGAAGTTTCAGAGTTCATTATCCTTGAAAAGTCAACGACAGACACAAAAATGAGTAAAAGAAAATCGACGATTACTGCTATGATTTCTTATTATATTATCCAATTGTTTCAGATGTTTGGAATTTTTGTAGATCTTAAAGTTAAGAAAGGAAACAAGGGATGTGACAAAGAGAAAAAAATCCTACCAAAGAGCAGAAAACAGCCTAAGGCCACCAATGGGTCTTCATCACAGCGAGAAAATCACACTCCCGGAGGCTGGTTTCATCTGGCCTCTAAACAAAAACGTGTACTAGTTTAGTGACAATGGACGTCACACTAAACTCCGAAACATATTAATCAGCCAAAATTACAAAACACATAATATACTAACAAACGACAGTTGTTCCTGTTTTGTTATATTTTAACCCTCATTCTTTACCTCTAGCCACTGTAGAATAAAAAAAAATCACACAGCAATACACAGTAAAACTCAGTTGCACTTGTGTTAGTGCCCAATTTACATATAATCCGGCTGGACACGTTATCACCGGTGACCTCTACATTGTTAATAACACTGCCCTACGTAATGTGTTATCGAAAGGTCCAAAATATCGTGAGCCTAAATCCATCAATTGGAAATACAACTCTAAAATTTTGTTGGATTATGCCAGGCAATGGGCTAATAGTTATCAAAAGTATCAGGTTTATAATTTAGTACGCCAGACGCACGTTTCATCTACATAAGACTCATCAGTGACGCTCATCAGTGACGCTAAGCGCGAGAAGGAAAATGCAGACACTCTTTCCGAATGGATTAATGCAGTTAGGTCGTTGATACAAATCAGAATTAAGAAACTAAATGGGTCTATAAATGCCCATGCTACGTCAATCTTTAAAGACCCTAAGTAATGTTGCAAAACACTTATCCTACCTTCATGACAAATATGTTGTTGTCCCCGCAGATAAAGCCCCAAACAAAATCGTCTTTGTGTGTAAAACTCATTACATTAACTGATTGATAAACGAATTAGGTATTGATAATTTACTTGGAAACTCAACATATACCCTTACGACACTTACCAAAGAGGATATATCCTAGATAATCATAGGTCTGTTCTATGTTCCTTTGAAATTTCAACCAAAGATGACGAACTTGATCTTTCATCACTGAATTGTATACCTAAACTGCATAAGTGTCCTTACCAACAACGGTATATTGCTGGGTCTTCCAAATGCTTCACGAAACCTCTTTCTTAATTATAAACATCTATTTTATCAGCAATCAAAAACGGACTTCAAAATTATTGTGAAACTTCCTATTCTAGAGGTGGCGTGAATCAGATGTCAATACTTAAAAAATCCAAAGATCTTTTAGAGTACATACAATCTAACTCTCTTTCATCTTGGAATAGTATCAAATCATTTTACAAGCAGAACCAATTACAATGAAAGTCCCAACTATGTACTGGCTTCCGAAGCTACACAACATACCTTACAAATATAGATTTATTTCATCTTTGTTCCACTACTAAATTGTCTGATTTACTAACTAGTACACTTGGTACAATAATAAACCTTATAATAAATTGTTCAAATAAAGCCTTTGAAAATAGTGGAATTAATTACTTTTTGAGTGTCAAAAACTCGTTGGAAGTACTTGATAAGTTGCATGCATATATTGGTGATTTTGAATCTGTTCAAAGTTTTGATTTTTCTACCCTTTATACTACTTTGCCTCATATTCTTATTAAGAAAAAAATCACATCCCTTATTAACTGGGCATTTAAAAGGTCAGAATGCGAGTATATATGTTCAAACTCTTTTAGGTCATTTTTTAGTTGCAATAAAAAAAAAGAGCTATGTCAATTGGACATGCTTTGATACTATATATGCGCTTGAATTTTTACTTGATAACATTTTTGTTCGCCTTGGAGATTCCGTATATCGTCAAGTTATTGGAATTCCAATGGGGACTAACTGTGCACCACTTATTGCGGACCTGTTTTTGTATTGTAATGAGTTACAATTTATGACTAAAATTAACAAAGACCCATCGAAACAACATTTGATACAAAAATTTAACAATACTTTTAGATAATGGAATGATATATTGGCTCTCAATAATGACGACTTCAGTATGTATACTAAAGAAATTTATCCTGTTGAACTTACTTTAAATAAAGCTAATACTAACAATGACCACTGCCCTTTCCTCGATCTTGATATCTATATCATTAACGGGAAGCTTAATACAAAAATTTATGATAAAAGAGATGATTTTTCATTTCCTATCGTTAATTATCCATTTTTAGATGGTGACGTTTCCTTGTCACCATCTTATGGTGTTTATTTATCTCAACTTGTACGATTCGCTCGTGTATGTAACAACGTATTAGATTTAAACGAGAGAAATTTATGTATTACACCAGGGTTTTCGATATCACAAACTGGTCAAAACATTTACTAAATTTTATCACCGGTATAAGGAAATAATTCGTAAATATAACTCAACATGCAGACATCTTATACGTTCAGGTATTTCACATCAATCTTTTATGGTAATATTCTTTACAAAGCACAAAAATGTCAGTATTCACCTCAAAAGCTTACAGAACCGTTAAACAGACTTATTAAGAAGGGATATAGTTACGATACCGTTGTCAGGTCATTAAAGATTGCATATTTTGGCTTTAATATTGATTCATTTATAGGGTCTTTGCATCGGAACTAAACACATCTATATTTAAAAAAAAAACAGTTATTGGCATGACACGGGTTATGTTCTTCTCATATATTTTATGATAGTATGATAATAAACCCCTAATGGGAGGGATTGTGATATTCATATGATAAAGACATACTCTTTCAATCAGTTTAATTGATGTCTGGAGCTGGCATGTCAGTTAACTGCTAGTAGTCTGTTGTTATTTATGAATTATTGTCATTTTATTGAATTTCTTTTGTTACATCTTTTGACATCGGACTCGGACTTCTCTTGAACTGAATTTTAATGTGCGTTTTGTTATGCGTTTACTTTTCTACATTGGCTAGAGGTATAGGGGAGGATTAAGATCTCATAAACATGTTAAACCCCGCCGCAATTTTGCGCCTGTCCCAAGTCAGGAGCCTCTGGCCTTTGTTAGTCTTGTATGATTTTTTATTTTAGTTTCTTGTGTATAATTTGGAGTTTAGTATGACGTCCATTATCACTGTACTAGTATACATATTTTTAGGGGCCAACTGAAGGACACCTACGGGTGCGGGAATTCTCGATACATTGAAGACCCATTGGTGGCCTTCGACTGTTGTCTGCTCTATGGTCGGGTTGTTGTCGCTTTGACACATTCCCCATTTCCTTTCTCAATTTTATTTGACTTTTCTACACTTTACACAAGTATTCCACATTCCAAACTAAAAGACAAATTGAAAGAGTTGAGATTGCTTTGTTTCATTAAAAAGAATGGCCAACGTAGATACAAGTATCTTGTCTTAGGAAGGGATAAATCTTACTTTGTAAAGGATCACTCTGATTCAAACAATGTCAAACAAAAAAAATTCTCTAAAAATGACATTATCAAGATCCTTGATTTTTTGATAGGCAACACATTTGTTACGTTCGGAGGACGTGTTTTTGAACAGACTATCGGCACGCCAATGGGAACGAATTGTGCCCTTCTTCTTGCTAACTTGTTTCATAATTATTATTATTAGGCTGACTTCATTCAGGAACTTCTTAGGAAGAAAGATGAGAAGTTAGCAATGTCCTTTTACTCTATTTCCGCTATATAGATGATGTTCTTCCACTAAAAAATTCAATTTGGTGACTATGTTGAACGCATCAATGCCATTGAACTAGAGATAAAGGATACAATAGATACAGTTAAGTCGGCCTCATATCTTGACTTACATCTAGAAATTGACAACAAGGGTCGGTTGAAATCAAAACTTTACGACGAAAGAGATGATTTCAGCTGTCCAATAATGAACTTTCCATTTCTTAATAGCATCATTCCAGCAGCACCTGCATACAGTGTATATATCTCCCAATTGAAACGATATTTCCGTGCTTGTATTTCCTATCATGATTTTTTTGATAGAGGGTTGTTGCTCACAAGGAAGCTATTAAATCAAGAGTTTCAAATGGTGAAGTTGTAATCATCACTTCGTTAATTTTATGGACGCCATCACAAGTTGGTTGACCTTTTTGGAATAACCGTTTCACAAATTATATCGGATGTGTTCCTTACGTCGTAACTGCAATCCCGTCCCCTTTCATGAATGCGACCTACCGAATTAGACTATTTACCGGATTTGTTATCACATAAGCAACACGACGGGTGCCACATGTGGAGCAGGATCTGCTTACCCTTCCGGATTACCTGTGATCAACCCTATTTCAAGTGGGGTTCGTGTTGTTGATTCTTTAGTTTTCTAAGTTGTGTCATGTGAACTATTGTTTGTCTGTTTGTCTTTTTCATTTTTAGCCATGGCGTTGTCAGTTTATTTTCGATTTATGAGTGTGACTGTCCCTCTGGTATCTTTCGTCCCGCTTTTAAAAGAAGTCCGAGTCCGATGTTAGGATTGATAAATGGAAAAAAGTTAGCAAAATGACAACGATACACAAATCAACCAAGGACTACCAGCAATTATGGACATGCCAGCTCCAAACCTCAGTTTATCTAATTGAAATATTATGTCTTCTAAATGTGAAAATCAAGCACAATCCTTCCCGGTAGGGGTTTAGTATCATATTATCATAAAGTATATGAGACAAACATAACCCGTATCATGTCAACAACTGGTTTTAGAATAAATGAGCTTCCGACTCAAAATTCCAGTGCAGTTATCGTAACAAAATAGGTCCAATTGAAATACTTCTTTTGTTTGTTTTACTTTTTAAAAAAAATGACCTAAAAGAGTTTGAACATGTCTATTCGCATTCTGGCTATTTTTAACAATGCCAATTTTATTAGATTTGTGATTATTTCTTAATGAGATAATGAGGTAAAGTGGTATATAGGGTAGAAAATCCAAAACTTTGACAAAAATGAACAGATTCGAAATCATCAATATGAGCATTGAATTTACCAAGTACTTCCATCGAATGTTTGACATTCCCAGAGTAATTAATTTTACTATTTTCAAAGGCCTTATTTGAATAATTTATTACCAGGTTTTTAATTGAACATCATTGTGACCATCTTTTCGGGGGCATAAAACCTTAGTTGTTGGTCGTTTATCGGTGGTATGTTTAATTAAGATACTTGGAGAGATGCACTGATTTCATCTACTGTTGAAATGATATCCTGTATCAAAGGTTTACCTGTTCAGGAAAATTTGTCTTGTTCCTTTCAAATAACTTACATGTGAATAATTTTGTTTAAAGATTGAAATAAGATTTTTTTCTTATTCTAATCTAAACTTTAGAAATCATCTACATGTTAGGTAACATTTTTTGTTGTAAAAATGATACTAATTTTATCATCCTGTATTTTTTTGGATGAAGATTAATTACCTTATTCAAGCAGTGTCATATATTTATAATGTAGAAAATTATTTTGAAGCTTTTCATAATGCTATTTATGACATAGGGAGTCAGGTGTTTTTAAACTTTTTTTAATTTTT
The DNA here is from genome assembly GCA_019925275.1 of Mytilus edulis. NCBI lineage: Eukaryota > Metazoa > Mollusca > Bivalvia > Mytilida > Mytilidae > Mytilus > Mytilus edulis. Next base: position 109,330,529 of record CM034350.1, on the reverse strand, counting down.
AAAACTTTAGAAAAATAAATTGATTAGCAAACATCAAAACTATCTGTCAATATGATTTATTTAAAGTTTCACTTTACTGGATTCATGTTGTTAAAACCATATATATATTAACAGACACAACGCCACAAAGTAGATAAGATTAAAAACCAAAGATAAGGTAATAACTAACTATTGAAAACAAAACAGAGAATCCTTGAAAAATAATATTTTTTTAGAAAAAAAAGTTACTGAACATTATGTACATTGTAATTAAATGTTGATTCACATTATTAAATTGATTATCTTTCAACTTCTTTTGTTTGAGTATTCAATCATCCTCATTTTTTAACAATGGTGTTCTGATTCTAAACAAAATGTCAACTTTTCTTCCGCTTGCCCGATAATTAATTTACTGATTTTTGTCCTATAAATAATTGTTTTATTTGATATATATATTTTTTATTATCCTGAATTATATAACATGCAATTTCAATTAAAAAAAATATTATACATACACCATGTGTACATGTATATACGGAAGCCGTAAGGGGACACACAAAACATTAGAAAATATTTTTTTTAATTCGAGATCACGATAAAACATTACCGTTTTACCGAGATCTCAATAAAAAATATATCGTTATCTCGAGAAAACGAAACTGTAATATCGAGATCTCGTATTATTAAATCGTTATCTCGGTTTAATATATCGAGATCTCGATATGAAATATATCGTTATCTCGAGAAAACGAAACTGTTATATCGAGATTTCGGATTATTATATCGTTATCTCGATTTATTTAAACGAGATCTCGGATTATTAAATCGTTATCTCGGTTAAATATATCGAGATGTCGATTAAAATATATCGTTATCTCGATAAAACGAATCTGTTTTTCTGAATTCGTCATTCTGATGTTATCTTACAAATATTCAAATTAATATCAGAAACAAAAATTCAAAGCACTCTTTAAAAATTTTAACTTAATTCATTCATTTATTTAGTTTCGGAGAATAAACTAGTGGATTTCCCTAGCCATTATAAACCGAAATTCTTTGGTTCAATGTATGGAAAACCTGACTACCAAAACATATAAATATATTAAAATACTCAACGTTACCATTTTTTATTTTCACAGTACTTTGATATTCTTCATGCCATATTTATAGATATAACATGTCCATTTTGCCGCAATGACCATTAGAGGGGTTACAGAAGACCTACATGCCAAAATAAGCGTGAAAATTATGAAAATAGCCAATTTTGAATAATGAATGGGATATTTTGAATAATGGAATGGACTGTTGCGACCCTTCAGACCCTATACAGATATACATTAGACCTTATTCGAAAGTTAATTAATAGAGAAACAAAAGGAATATAGTCAATATGTCCTGCAACGCATATTAGAGGAGTAACCAAGGACCTAAAAATAGAAATACTGGTGAACACCATAAAATAGCTTATTTTGAATAATGGAGTGAACTTCTGCGACCCGTCAGCCCATAATTAAGGGAAAAATTATAGACCATTTGAAAGCTTATTAATAGAGAAACAAAATGGTTATAAATAATATGTGCCGCAATGACCATTAGAGTGGGTTACGAGCGTCACTGATGAATCTTATGTAGACGAAACGCGCGTCTGGCGTATAAAATTATAATCCTGGTACTTTTGATAACTATTTACACCACTGGGTCGATGCCACTGCTGGTGGACGTTTCGTCCCCGAGGGTATCACCAGCCCAGTAGTCAGCACTTCGGTGTTGACATGAATATCAATTATATGGTCATTTTTATAAATTTTCTGTTTACAAAACTTTGAATTTTTCGAAATACTAAGGATTTTCTTACCCGAGGAGTAGATTACCTTAGCCGTATTTGGCACAACTTTTTGGAATTTGGATCCTCAATGCTCTTCAACTTTGTATTTATTTGGCTTTTTAACTATTTCGATCTGAGCGTCACTGATGAGTCTTATGTAGACGAAACGCGCGTCTGGCGTATAAAATTATAATCCTGGTACTTTTGATAACTATTTACACCACTGGGTCGATGCCACTGCTGGTGGACGTTTCGTCCCCGAGGGTATCACCAGCCCAGTAGTCAGCACTTCGGTGTTCACATGAATATCAATTATATGGTCATTTTTATAAATTTTCTGTTTACAAAACTTTGAATTTTTCGAAATACTAAGGATTTTCTTACCCGAGGAGTAGATTACCTTAGCCGTATTTGGCACAACTTTTTGGAATTTGGATCCTCAATGCTCTTCAACTTTGTATTTATTTGGCTTTTTAACTATTTCGATCTGAGCGTCACTGATGAGTCTTATGTAGACGAAACGCGCGTCTGGCGTATAAAATTATAATCCTGGTACTTTTGATAACTATTTACACCACTGGGTCGATGCCACTGCTGGTGGACGTTTCGTCCCCGAGGGTATCACCAGCCCAGTAGTCAGCACTTCGGTGTTGACATGAATATCAATTATATGGTCATTTTTATAAATTTTCTGTTTACAAAACTTTGAATTTTTCGAAAAACTAAGGATTTTCTTACCCCAGGAGTAGATTACCTTAGCCGTATTTGGCACAACTTTTTGGAATTTGGATCCTCAATGCTCTTCAACTTTGTATTTATTTGGCTTTTTAACTATTTCGATCTGAGCGTCACTGATGAGTCTTATGTAGACGAAACGCGCGTCTGGCGTATAAAATTACAATCCTGGTACTTTTGATAACTATTTACACCACTGGGTCGATGCCACTGCTGGTGGACGTTTCGTCCCCGAGGGTATCACTAGCCCAGTAGTCAGCACTTCGGTGTTGACATGAATATCAATTATATGGTCATTTTTATAAATTTTCTGTTTACAAAACTTTGAATTTTTCGAAAAACTAAGGATTTTCTTACCCGAGGAGTAGATTACCTTAGCCGTATTTGGCACAACTTTTTGGAATTTGGATCCTCAATGCTCTTCAACTTTGTATTTATTTGGCTTTTTAACTATTTCGATCTGAGCGTCACTGATGAGTCTTATGTAGACGAAACGCGCGTCTGGCGTATAAAATTATAATCCTGGTACTTTTGATAACTATTTACACCACTGGGTCGATGCCACTGCTGGTGGACGTTTCGTCCCCGAGGGTATCACCAGCCCAGTAGTCAGCACTTCGGTGTTGACATGAATATCAATTATATGGTCATTTTTATAAATTTTCTGTTTACAAAACTTTGAATTTTTCGAAAAACTAAGGATTTTCTTACCCGAGGAGTAGATTACCTTAGCCGTATTTGGCACAACTTTTTGGAATTTGGATCCTCAATGCTCTTCAACTTTGTATTTATTTGGCTTTTTAACTATTTCGATCTGAGCGTCACTGATGAGTCTTATGTAGACGAAACGCGCGTCTGGCGTATAAAATTATAATCCTGGTACTTTTGATAACTATTTACACCACTGGGTCGATGCCACTGCTGGTGGACGTTTCGTCCCCGAGGGTATCACCAGCCCAGTAGTCAGCACTTCGGTGTTGACATGAATATCAATTATATGGTCATTTTTATAAAATTTTCTGTTTACAAAACATTGAATTTTTCGAAAAACTAAGGATTTTCTTACCCCAGGAGTAGATTACCTTAGCCGTATTTGGCACAACTTTTTGGAATTTGGATCCTCAATGCTCTTCAACTTTGTATTTATTTGGCTTTTTAACTATTTCGATCTGAGCGTCACTGATGAGTCTTATGTAGACGAAACGCGCGTCTGGCGTATAAAATTATAATCCTGGTACTTTTGATAACTATTTACGGAGGACCTAAATGCCTAAATACGCGTGAACGTTTAGAAATATGTAGCCAATTTTGAATAATGGAAGGATTATTTTGAATAATAGAATAGACTGCTGCGATCCTTTAGCCCCTAATTACATACATACCTTATACCTTATTCAAAAGCTTATTTATAGAGAACAAAAGACATATAGTCAATCTGTTCCGCAACGCATATTAGAGGATTGACATAGAACCTACATGTCGAAATACGCGTGAACATTAAGAAATAGCTTATTTTGAATAATGGAATCGATATTTTAAAAATGGAATGGACTGCTGCAATCCTTCAGCCCCTAATTACATACATACCTTATACCTTATATAGCTTATTTATAGAAAACAAAAGACATATAGTCAATATGTTCCGCAACGCTTATTAGAGGAGTAACACAGACTCTTCGACCCCTTTATACACTACTTGAAAGCTTATAGAAAGAGGGATACAATGGTATATTAATAGGTTTTCGAATCAGGTATACTGTATATTTGGAATTAGGGGTTGAAGGGTCGCGACAGTTTATTCCAATATTCCAAACATCCATTCCATTATTCAAAATTTGCCATTTCTTAATATTCACGTGTATTTTGGCATTTAGGTCCTCAGTAACCTCTCTAACTGTCATTGCGGCACATACTATTTATATCATTTTGTTCCTCTTTTAATAAGCTTTCAAATGGTGTATAAAGTTTTCCTTAATTTGTGGCTGACTGGTCGCTGAAGTTCATTCCATTATTTAAAATAAGCTTTTTCATAATATTCAGCCGTATTTCTATTTTTAGGTTCTTCAATACTTCTCTAATATGCGTTGCGGAACATATTGACTATATAACTTTTGTTCCTCTATTAATAGGCTTTCAAATGAGGTCTATTAACAGCAAAAGTAACGTGAAAATAAAAATAAAGAATACGTTGAGTATTTTAATACTTATATATATATGTTTTGGTATTCAGGTCGTCCATACATTGTACAAAGGAATTTCGGTTAAAATAGTTAGGGAAATCCACTAGTTTATTCTCTGCAACTAAATAAATGAATGAATTAAGTTAAATTTTTAAAGAATGCTTTGCATTTTTTTTTCTGATATCAATTTGAGTATTTGTTAGATAACAACAAAATGACGAATTCAGAAATACAGTTTCGTTTTATTGAGATAACGATATATTTTTATCGAGATCTCGATATATTTAATACGGAAGCGTATATTACCCTCGTTTTAATACTTATAATCCAAGATGGCGATATAACTTTTAGCGAGAAAATGCTTTATTTCTCATTACTGCGATTTATTTTTTTCGACAAAATGCCTAACAAGGCATTTAGGCGCTTTGTTTTTTATCGCCTTAAAAATAAATCGTCTTAAATAACGCGACATATTTTCAAAACGAGAAAAAAAATTACGATTAATTTATAAGTCAATAAAAATATCATGCAATAATAATAAATTGCCTTTTTTTCTTATTACTGCGATTTATTTTTTTCGACAAAATGCCTAACAAGGCATTTAGCCGATTTGTTTTTTATCGCCATAAAAATAAATCGTTTTAAATAACGCGACAAATTATCAAAACGAGAAACAATTTTACGATTAATTTATAAGTCAATAAAAATATCATGCAATAATAATAAACTGCCTTTTTTTCTTCGATATATTGTTTTATAAAGCAACACATTGTTTTAAATTAAGGCGATCAACGGGAAAGTTTACAGCTAAATCGAGATAAATGTGGCACGATTTTAACCTGTTCATTTTCATTTTGACTTTGGAAGGATCAGGTCGCCATCACATTTGAGCATTTTATTTCAAGCAAATGGAGGTAAGATAAGAAACAATTTATTAAATGATATCTCGCCGCGATATAGCCTTGTTGTGCTCATGTGGCGTTAAACAAACAACAATCAATCAATCAATCATTAAGTTATTGTTGTAAAAAAACTTCTATAAAAAGGCTTTTCCACGTGTCTGCCGTAGTATACACACGTTAGGGGAATTTTGTTTTTGATGCAAAAAAAAACACAACCCTTTTTTCTCCAGCTGTGAAAGTAAAATGGTCGCCTCATAAAATAATCAGGTTTAACTATAAATTAACATAGGGTGTCACGAAATTTACGTTGGAGAGAGCCAGTCGAGTTCTGATTTTTTTAATTCACAGTTGCGGCAAAATAAGATCCTTTGATGTTTTAATACTGAGTCACTACGAGTTCATTTGAACTATATAGACCCCCTCCCCCTATATAAAGTTCCAATGACTGTTCTTGTGACTCTTGTTACTTCGAAGTGTTCAGCGAGAAAAAAAATCTCGTGCAGTACTGAAAAAATGACGGGGCAGATTAATTATAATTGTTCGGTTAATATAAAAAAGAAGATGTGGTGTAATTGCCAATGAGACAACTCTTCACAAGAGACCAAATGACACAGAAATTAACAACTATTATAGGTCACCGTACGGCCTTTAACAATGGGCAAAGCCCCTACCGCAATGTTTTTGTGTGTGCAATAAACAGTACAAAGACGACAAATTTTGTCAACTGTTTTCTGTTCTTTAGTCAGGTTGTTGTCTCTTTAGCACATTCCCAATTTCCATTCTCAAATTTAGTAAACAAAAATTTCCCTCTATGATCTATCCTTATTTTCCATATTTTTTTTACAATAAATACTGACATGACGTATTGTTAACTTCGTATTAAAAATAAGCTGTTTTAGTCCGCCATACCAGGAATAAATAAATGACTGTCTAATCATGTTGAACATTACAGCCATCGGATTTGACTATGTACGTTCAATCAAAAACTTTGATTACCTTTCTTGCTAGCTGAAGCGTAACATCGTTCTTAGGTTTACCTTTACTACCCTAATTTGAGAGTGGACTAATCAATTTATCGTCTTTTGGACTAAACTACTTCAAAATAAGGGTAATAAAGGTAAACCTTATAAGCTAATAACGACTTTACGCTTCAGCTAGCAAGGTTGCTAACAAAAGATTTTGTTTGAACCTGTACATACTCAAGTCCGATTGCTGTAATGTCTGTATTATAAGCTAGTTTAAAAAATGAGGGAAATTTGATGTCACACGCCAAGCTGACAAACTATGGCACTTTATAATGTGATTAAATCTTTTGATCTGTTCTTGTATTTTACAGGTCAGCTTAGAGATCCCTTGCAATTACTGTAAGTATAATATGTGTATGAACAGAGATGTGGTAACGTTATATCATCGTATATGGCAAGCAGTTCTCGTCAAAACTATGTTTAAAACATTTTTCGAAAAATTAACACACTGAGAATTAAAAAAAACCACAGATTAAAAAACCTGAAAACACACACTAAGAATAAAAACATACACATTGAGATATCAAAAAGACGCACTGAGATTACAAAAATATAAATAACACACAGTGAGCTTTGAAAATTACACACTGAGACTTCAAAAATTACACAATGAGATTTATGTACATGTTGTGTGCAAGTTGTAAAAAGTAAAATAACAAAAAATCCGAATTCCAAGGACAATTCTAAAGAGAAAGTCCTTATTATCACATGGCAAAAACAAGGGGATGGCTCAAACACATCAAACGAATGGAGAGCAACTGTCATATTCCTGACTTGGTACAGGCATTTTATAATGTAAAAAATTGTGGATTAAACCTGTTTTTAAAGTTTTAAATACATACAGATGCATTAGAACTCTCGAGTTTCCTAATAATGTCAATTAAAGATACAGGAGATTTAGGGAAATTCTTCACATCTTTACTAATCGTAACTTAAACAGACCTTGGACTGCTGATGACATAAACTTAATCGAAATAACAATTTGAGCCATGAACTCAGGCTACAAATTAAAAGCGAGTTCTGTCTCCTAGTTGTTTAAGATTGTAATAGATACAGATTAGATATGCAAATTAGATCTGTGCGCAGAAAAAGTGCGCACAAATCTCATTGTGTAATTTTCAATTCTCAGGATGTGTTTTTCCAGTTTATTTCATCTCAGTGTTTTTCTTTCTAATTCTCAGTGTGTAAATTTTTCGAAAAATGGTTTAAACATACTGAGTTTTGACGTGAACGGCTTGCAATAAACGTGGCAATTATGGGTATCCCATACCTTGTTTCCATATCAAACGTGGAATATTAGTAAAATTAATTAACATGAAAAATATACATAATTAATTTATCAATATCTAAAATTGGTGAATGTTGCATACTCATTTCTGAGTAATTTACCTTTGAACCATGGTCTCCAATCATTGGAGTTTTTAACATAAAGTGTCTTGAAACTTTATGTGAGTCACTGAGTGGCTTGATATATATTTCAGTGCAGATATCTAGCTTCTACTTCTTTTAAAAACAGCGACAAAAAGACTCAAGTCAACATCATTGGAGGTTTTATTATGTTATATTTTCCATTTGTAAACTCAGTTAAAATGTCAAAATATATCTATAACTTTTGAAGCTATTGATACATTTTAATTTTGTTTTAATTTATAAAATGGCAAATATAACAAAACAACGCTCTTCGGTCTTCACCTGAGCACTCGTACATATAGAATAAAAGTATATTAGATTCTTGAAAAAATAAGTATGACATTTATAAAATATAGGTGTTTGCAATAATTCACTTGTTTAATATTTTCAGCTAGTCTATTAGACCTTCCTGAAGAATTAGTGATAATGGTACTTAGTTATATTCCTGTGTCGGAGTTACTTTATACAGTCTGTAAAATATGCAGAGGTCTAAAGGATGTTGTGCGAAAAATGCAAAGCTTGTGGACTATTGTAGAATTTGACGATTCCTATACTATAGACATTGCAATGATGGAAATGATCGTGAAAAATAATCAGCTTGTATGTCTCAATCTAAGTAACCAAAATATTACTTTTGGGTCACACAGATTTACCAAATTGATGCTAAAGCTTACTCCTACTATTCAAGAATTGTATGTAGCAGAAACACCGCTAAACAATCTTGCATTTGTAATGTCCTTGCGAAATTTAACCACCCTTGATATAAGTGGGACATCAATAAATGATAACCAAGTAGTAATATTGTCACATGCTTCACAACTGAGACACCTTTATATTTCATTCACTAAGGTTACTGCTGCAACCATTGCAGATTTGTCTCGAAATTTCAAATTTCTTGTCATTTTTGATGCATGCCAAATTTATTTTATGTTTACTGATATTTGTTTGATTGTATCATCATGTGAGCAACTTAGATTTTTACATGTTTCATTCTTTTCACAGTTTGACATAGATCAAGCTGTTCAGTATGTAAATCAACAGCTTTCAATTGAAAGACAATTGAAGCTGACTGTATTTTAAGTTATATATTGTCGCATATATAGGGTATGAACTTTAAGTTTATATATGTACAGTGTATAGACATATTTTGACAACAAATAAGTAAAACTACGCCACTACTCGGTTCAAGTAGAAAAATATGTTTTTTATGACGTTTTTAGACACATATCTTCTTGCACCAGTTGATACAAGTTTATCTTTTAAAACGTATCAACCCTATGTTCTTACTTCAAATCCTAGCATTTAGTGCTGGTCGTTTTGTCCTAAAACTGCAAATACAGATACTTGAATGGTTCAAACAATATTTTTATGTTTACCAAAATACTAAAATCATATGATATGAATCAAATATCATTTTTTGCATTTATATTTTTTTTTAATTGTCGAAGTTCAAATTATTTGAAAATATTTTTATATGGGTATTTATCTGTGGTCACTACGATAAAGATATATATGTGTATAGTGCATATATCTTAAATGTGTTGCATCAAATTTGGAGAGAGGAAATCTCTTATTTTTTAATTTTATTAACAAAAATGCATTGTTTGAAAGAATTCACGGCAATTTTTGAAAGCGTGAAATAAATTATGAAAGTGCTGCTCAGAGTAGGATTGGGAATGATAATCTAAAATTCAGATTTTCAAGATATTGTTTCTCCTTTATTAGTTACAACTGCATTTACTGGTAGTATTAAACTTCAGGGATTTTTTCTATATGTTTGTAAGATGTATGTAGATATGTTTGCTGAATTTGTAAATAAACCAAAAAGGTAACTTCCATGTTCGTTGGCTCATATTTTGTTTTCTGCAAAAAAAATTGTGAATTTGCGAGATCTGCAACATATTCAGAAAATAGTAATGTAGAAGGAACTGATAAATTAACAAGGTCATAACGAAAGTTTTAAGTACGTGCAGTTGCGTCAACAAAAAGTCATCATGAAATGTACAATACAATATGAACCCCTAATTTAAATAGAATGAAAAGTTGAACTTAAAACTGGCTTTATTCTCAATCTGTGACCTCCAACATGCTTGCCTCATTATAAGCATGTTTTAGTTACGATTTTGCTTTTGAAGTATATAACCGTTTACTTTTTTTTTCAGAACATATTATAAAATGGCTGACACTGTAAATCCTTTGCGTTACCCAGGTGACACTGCTTCAACGGATGAGTTAGTTGCTTATTATTTTACTTCTTCATATACGGCTAAAGAAATAGCTGGATTTTTACTTTTCGTTCATAATAAATTTGTTAGTGTTAAGACAGTCTACAGAATGATGAAAAGACTTCGACTGAGAAGATATGGTGCAGAGAGTCCATTGATTAATATCGTTCAAAAGATAATTCAACTGCACAAACAAGGATACTCTAATATTGGATATAGAGCAATGTGGAAAATACTTAATTCTTGCTGTGGCATCAATGCTACTCAGGAAACGGTGAGAATTGCACTGAAAGCTATACATTATGATGGTGTAGTTGCAAGATCTCGACGTCGACTTGTGCGAAGAAGATATTGTAATCTAGGACCAAATTTTTGTATTCACATAGATGGATATGATAAACTCAAACCCTTTGGAATATCAGTGCATGGAGCAATCGATGGCTTTTCTCGAAAAATCATTTGGCTAACTGCAGGTCATACGAATAAAAACCCACGTAATGTTGCGCTTAATTTTGTAGAATTCCTTAGACAATCCAAGCGTGTTCCACGATTGGTTCGGTCAGATGCTGGTACGGAGAACGTTATTATAAGGTCGATACAAATAGCGTTACGTGCAGTTCACAATGATAACATGTCAGGGTACAGAAGTTTTTCTGAGGGGCGATCAACTGGGAATCAAAGGATTGAGATGCTGTGGAGTTTTCTGTGTCCTTACTTCACCACATTCTGGAGAAATATGTTTAAAGACATGATAGATAACGGAGAGCTCAATAACACAAATCCAGTTCATCTAGAGTGTGTACGTTTTTGTTTCCTGCCAGTTATACAACAACATTTAGATATTTTCAAAAATATGTGGAATAGTCATAGAATTCGGTCACAACGTCAAGTTGATCAAAACTATGGCGTCCCGGATGTTATGTACAACCAGCCACTACTTTATGACGCTGTCGACTATTCCTATGACATACCATGTGACGAAAGTATCTTTGATGACATTACTAGGCTCTACACCAAACCAATGCTGCCCAGAGGCTGTTCAGAAGAGTTCTGTCAATTCATCCAGCAAATTACAAATGTGAATCTGGATGATTTCAACGTCGTGGAAACACCACAGGAAGCAAAAACACTATTTTGTATGCTTACTTCTGTTCTCCCTTGAGATACGAATCATAAACCTTTACTATTTTGAAAAAAAAGTGTTTATGAAAGCTGTGTTTTGCTAGGTTTTTGATTATTGATTTTAGTTTATTTCTCATCAACGTGTGAAAATGTTCGAGATATATATGAATTCATGGGTATCGACTTTTATTATTCTATCAGAAATCAGTTTATTTTGGAAAATTGTTAACCAACCCACATTTCTGTTTTCAATAGTGAAGAATTAAGTAAACTTATATTATCGTTATGAAAATTATTTGTTATTTGCCGCTGTAAGTAAAACAGCAATCAATTTAATAAAGACATATAAATATATAACAAAACAGTTATCGTTATGCCACAGACCGTGATGACGACAGCCTAATACATTCCATAATGTACAAATTGTTATATAATTAAACAATATACTAGGTGTCTAAATCGCTCATTCGATGAATCTCTGTTATTGGGCTGTGAAATTGAGGCCAAGATAAGGTCACACTTTAACGATTTCCGGTAATCTAACTTTACTCATAGGAGCCTGAATCGCTAACCTGGTTTTAATAGCTATATATATATATATATATATATATATATATATATATATATCAATTTGCAGGAATTGACCGAAAAGCAACAAGAGTGGACACACTTATATTTCTCGCCTGTTCTAATATTCTCATTTTAATTTATGTTGATAATACAAAAAAGATTTTTTTCTTCAAGCATTACTTTAAATTAACATGTAAGTGATAAATGTAATGCATTAAAGTCGAACTAAACCCTTTCACACAGACATGTAGGCTTTACAATCATTCCTAACATCGAATTCCGTTAGCATATTGCTAAAATTTTCTCAGAAACAAACCTCATAGAAAAAAATGAACCATGAAATGATGTCAAGGTAAAATGACACATGCCGGACAGATTGGTACACCCTACAATTATTAAATACGCCATACATAGTTTGACTATCCTAAAGTATCTGAAAAACAGACCAATTCAAAGAAATCCAACATTGGCATATGAACCATGAACGTAAGGTAAAAGTTCGACGAAACAAAAATATTAATTTTAAATTACCCATTTAGGTTGCAAAATCCCGGCAATTTTCCCAGGAGTAACGAGAGTTATTGCCTGTTTTATATATACTAACAGCATTACATTTTTATCCTATTAAGTATGCAAAAACAGCGTTAAAAATACACAATTCCAATACTTGAAATTCAGCTGATTGGTTGATCTGTCGTGATCCCAAAGATTCACAAAGATACATATAAATACATTTCCTCCGCTGAAATGTAACTCCTCAGTGAAGCTATTGTAAAGGTAATATATTAATGTTGACGTAATCTTCAATATCAAATGACGCTGAAACTGTATACCAAGAGAAGAGAAGACAATGAAATGGTTAAAAAAAACATGAATGAGACTTCGTAGACTTGAACCATTGTGCACCTCTTATTGGATCTGCTTATCCTTCCGGAGCACCTGAGATCACCCCCAGTTTTTGGTGGGTTCGTGTGTCTCAATCTTTATTTTTCTATGTTGTGTTAAGTGTTGTTTGTCTGTTTGTCTGTGTCTGCTTCTTTTTTAACCATGGCTTTGTCAGTTTTTTTTTTTTTTAATTAATTATGAGATTCAACGTCCCTTTGGTATCTTTTGCCACTCTTTTTCTTATTTCGTTTTAGTTCAATATAATTTTTGGGATTTCTATTTAAAAAACATGGACTTTGCCATTGCCTAAAAATGAGGGTACCAATGTTGTATCCGCAACTTCTCCTGAACCACTTAATATTATTTGATAAAACTTTCTCAGATTCTTCATGATGTAATGCTATTGAGCACCTCCTATTTTGTTTTTGCTCAAAATAATTTTTGGGTTTTCCCCTGCAAAACCATAGACTTTTCAATTGTCCAAAAAACAATCAATACCCAGGGATTCTTACATAAGGTGTAATTAAGAGTAAAATTCAAATCGGAAAGTCCCTAATCAAATAGCAAAATAATAAGCTAAAACACATTAAATGAATGGATACCACCTGTCATATTCCTGCATTGGTACAGGCATTTTCTTATGTAGAAAATGGTGTGAACTAAACCTGGTTTTATAGCTTGCTTAACCTCCCACTTGTATGACAGTCGCATGAAATTACATTATATTGATAACGATGTGTGATCCCAAGTCTAAATAAGTGTAAGGTGACCAGAAGTAATCCTTCTATATATATGTTAGATGACCATTGGTCACCCAAATCTATATACAAATAAGGAGACCACAAGTAATCAAGGTCTATATCGGTGTAATGTGACCAGATTGAATCCAAGTCTATACTTGTGTCTTTATCTAGATACGTGTTAGGTGACAAGAGGTAACCAGGTCTTTATATGTGTATGTTGACCAGAGGTAACCAAGTCTATATATGTGTAAGGTGACCAGAGGTTACCACAGTCTATTTCTATGAACCGTGACCAGAGGTTAACCTAGTATATATCTGATTCTTTAACTAGATCTGTGTAAGGTGACCAGAGGTGACCAAAGTCTATACTTGTGTTAGGTGACCAGAGGTAACCCAAGTCTATACTTGTGTAAGGTTACCTGATGTAACCATAGTCGATATACATGTAAGGTGACCAGGGCTAACTAAGTATATATATGTTAAAGGTGATCAGAGGTAACCCTTGTATATATCTGATTCTATATCTAGATCTGTGTAAGGTGACCAGAGTTAATCCAAGTCTATACTTGTGTTAGGTGTAAATATAGTCTAATCTGTGTAAGGTGACCAGAGGTACCCAGTCTATATATATATGTTAGGTGACCAGAGGTAACCCCAGTTTATATCCATAAACGGTGACCAGAGGTAACCCTAGTGTATATCTGTGTCTATATCTAGATCTGTGTAAGGTGATCATAGGCAACCCCATTCTATATCAGTGGGTGTGTTTGGATATACGCCTGAGGCGGCCTATGGTTACCCATAGGTACCTATGGTTTGATATTTTATACACAAAATATCAAACCATAGGTACCTATGGGTAACCATAGGCCGCCTCAGGTTTATATCCAAACACACCCAGTGTAAGGTTACCAGATGTAACCCGTCTATATATGTGTTAGGTGACCAGAGGTCAACCAAGTCGATATACATGAAAGGTTACCACATGGAAACTAATGTCTATATCTGGGTAATGTGGCCGGATACACCACAAGTCTATATCTAAAACTGTGTGAGGTGACCAAAGACAACCCCCCAGTCTATTTCTGTTTCAGTGAGAGACCAATAGATTTTTAGGTGGCGGTAGGTTCGGATGAAATTTGAAAAAAGTCGGGACATGATTTTTGAGTTAAAAAAAGGCAGGATGAGCAACTAAGTAAAAAAGGTTTAACTTATTAAAAAGGCAGGACCATTATAGTTTAAATAAAAAAGGCAGGACAAGAAGAAAAGAAGATAGCAACTAAACAAATGCAGGACAAAATGTTTCATCCTAGCACACCCAAACCCACCCCACGGCCCCACCGCCCTGAAAATCAAATGGTAGCTTCCCAAGGTGACAAAAGGAAACCCAAGTTTATATCTGTGTAAGGTGACCACAGGTAACCTAAGTATATATCTGTATTGAGTAACCAGGGTTTATCTTATTTTATATATGTATCACTTAACCAGATTTTGATAAGATGTTTTGATATAAGACCAGACATAACAATATATCGTCTGTTTCTGTGTCAGATGCCCAGATGTTGCCAGTCCCCCCTTTATTGTTAAGTTAAATGGTTGTTTTAAAATAATTTGCTGTTTATATGATGAAATTAAAGAAAATAAATATATAGCTGTGTAAGGTGGCCAGAGGTAACCATAGTCTGTATGTGTTAGTTGACGCTTTGTAATCAATACTTTGAAACATCATTTGGTTATACCTTTCTCGTATGATAAAATGGTTATCGTTTAAAGGGATATACAGACATTGACTGGTTATCTGTTATCTCCAAACACCGATTATTTTTTACATTGCCCTTGCTAATACACCGATATTGACATCGGTTACCTCTGGTCACCTTACGGCAGAATTCTATTTTTAGAACCTTAATATTACTACGCAAATAGCACTTTTTCAGAGGTGACCTGTGGGCACCTTTCAGCGTAACTATTATACACGTGTATAACTATTGGAAATCTATGGACGATGCTCTTTCCATAAATATACTTAACGATTGAATGCTTCTATTTGTAAATGCATTGGATTGTAAAATGCGTATATTTTGTATGAAGCACGCTTCCTTCTATAAAAATGTGCGCACGGTCAACGCTTTTACAACTCTATAGAACTACTAAAAAAAGCATTCAATACTTCTTATTACATTTTTTTTGCTCGGATCATGAAAGTACAATTTCTATCAGGTTCTTTCTTTTATTTATCTGTGCACTTTATTGTGGAAGCCAATAGCCTACATACCCAGCAGGCACAAAACGTTGTATCAACGTTGATCCAAAGTCAGTCTTCAACGTTGTTACAACGTTGAAACTTGGGTTAGTTTTGAAAGTTGTAATGACGTTGAAATTCTGACGTTGAATCAACGTTTCAGTTTCAACGTTGTATTGACGTTGATAACATGTTGAAATCGGGTCAAGTGACGTTGAAATCAGGTCGGGTTTAGGTTGAAATCAGGTCGGGTTTAGATTGAAATCAGGTCGAGTTAGGTTGAAATCAGGTCTGGTTTAGGTTGAAATCAGGTCGAGCTAGGTTGTAGTTGGGTCATTTGTAGGTTGGTTGAAGTGATGGTTTTTGGGTGTACATTAATCCTTATTGACACGTGTTCAAATACAATAACAAGATACCTGAATTATGAAATGAAAAAGCCACTTTCAAGTTAGTGTCCATCAACAGTTCCTTTCTCAACAAGAGACTCCAAAAGAGAATAGTAGACAATAACAATCAGAAACGAAGACAAGAGACCGTTACAATATCAAAATTTTATTCGAAACCAAATATATCAATATTAACAAAGCTTACTTTTCTAGCATCAATTTCTCAAAGCAATGGAAAAAAAAAAACTTACTACAGCACACTGGTTTGATTCTGGTTGATCAAGTTTTCCAACTTATACAAAATCATGTAAATGCAGCAAATTTGACACAGTGACACAAAAGCCTCCTTTGTTTTATGTGAATACATAGCAGGACCATTAAAATAAAATGTTCTCATTTTAAGTTTTTGTAATCCGAAATTTCATGTATTTACTTCTTTTTTATTGTCTTTTTTTCTTTTTTATTGCTACTTGTTGATCTGAAATTTGACTTTTTGAGGGTATACCGTATGTTTTTTTAAATTTATCTTGAAGGCATTTGGAACAAACCATACCATCACCCAGCTGTTTACTCATTCAATCATTATCTATACACCCGATACAATTGAGTAAACCGGAAAAAAAAGATGCACCAAATAACGTATTTCTAAATTTCCCTGCCTTTTTTACTGGCACTAAATTAACTGTAGAAATTTAAAAAAAAAGAAGTTTTTACAATGAAAAATTTATTTTGTTTTAATGATTTATTCTTTTGGCCTAGAAACTCCTGCTTTCTGTGTGGCACACTTCAAATGTCCTGATCACTGCTCGTATATTTTGGATTCTGGTGTCTCTTTGTGGCAGACTAGAACAGCATCTGAAAGCATGGAAAAGAAATAACATAAATTTGAATTACATAAATAAAGTTGTGTACTTTTACAAGCCTGAAATGTTATCAAATTCCACCAATTATAAAACAATTATTTTATATCATAGAAAACAACATGTTCATTTGAAACAATTGTACCAGCTTGCATCAATAACAAGACAAAGCATGAATCCTATAAACCAGATCTGTGTTTTGCAATAACCATAATGTTCATATACAGATAAAACTATCAAAGATGAGAGATATTTTACGAAAAATCAGTGTTTAAGAGCAGACCATTTCTATGTGTGTCAGACACACCATATCGAGTTGCTGGCACCCCTCCCCCTTTTTCTGATATTACTGACTCTGTGCATGGCTAGATATGTTTTATGTTAGTTTGCTAATTAGAGGATATATGCAATCAAATCATTAAACTGTTTTGACATGAAACTGAATCAGATACAGTAAGATAAGACCTTGTCATAATTTCTGTGAAGGTAAACATGCAGATAATCTGATAAATAATTTGAATGTGTTTGTTTGTATTATGATTCTTCGTTAATTAAACTGTAAAATAGACTTACGCTAATATCGAGGTTTATACAGAAAAGTCTTCTATCTTCTTTATATTCCT
Source organism: Mytilus edulis (assembly GCA_019925275.1). NCBI lineage: Eukaryota > Metazoa > Mollusca > Bivalvia > Mytilida > Mytilidae > Mytilus > Mytilus edulis. Next base: position 109,312,817 of record CM034350.1, on the reverse strand, counting down.
TAGACGCAGTTGTTCACTATTTGTTTATCAGTCTGGTGCGATAATTTCTCGAGGATGACTTTCAAATTTTTCTAAACGGATGTTAAAAAGAGGTGCGCGTGCTTGCGTGCGCATCCAAATGTAAATATTCGGAACTCCAGTTGAAAACCGCGAAAATTAAAAAACTTCTCTATTATTATGATTACATTGTACATCGATGATATTTTAAGTTTATATATTTAATATCAGTCGGTAAAAATAATTAAATAAATATACCAAATAATTTCACCTATTTATTTAATTGAATATAAGCAATTAAAAAAATCGATTTGATTTTAAAAATATAAACTAAGAATATATCATATTTATACAGATATACATAAAATAGCATGAACAGGTTTTGAGATCTCCCAAAATATAGAGAATTATCAAACCAAAATTAGATCTTCTTAAAAATTGGATAGAATTGATTTTTTTTTAAATAAACACAAAACAAAATTTATTTGAAAAAGCCGATTTGTTATTAGTGATGTCTCCTGAACACTTGTTCTAGTCCAAAACTCCTTTCCATGTATAAACAATCATTTTTTTGTTATTAGTGATGTCTCCTGACCACATGTTCTTGTCCAAAACTCCTTTTCATGCATAAACAATTCGGCCTACCCCCTTTTTTGTGGGAAAAAAATGATTGATTATATATAGATCATGGAAGCATGACAGGAGGAAACCCCTCCACGCTTATGGCAGTCAGTGGACCCCCTTATAAGTATTATAAATTCTAGATTAGACACTTATTATTCAATCGTTTATAATACTGCAGCACTGCTCCTTGTTCGATCTGCTCATCCAAAATATCTGTACCCTTCAATTCTGACAATAATATTTTTCTGTCGCGATTGACTGACGTTAACCCAACGTTGAATTAACGTTGTTGTTTAAACGTTGATTTTAACGACGTAAATTCAACGTTGAAACAACGTTGTGAAGTCAACGTTGAATACCATGACGTTAGATCAACGTTGAATTTAGGTCGATCAACGTCACGACCATATTTCAACCAAATTTCAACGTTGTCTCAACGTTGAGTGCCCACTGGGAAAAGCCTCCTTTGTTTTATGTGAATACATAGCAGGACCATTAAAATAAAATGTTCTCATTTTAAGTTTTTGTAATCCGAAATTTCATGTATTTACTTCTTTTTTATTGTCTTTTTTTCTTTTTTATTGCTACTTGTTGATCTGAAATTTGACTTTTTGAGGGTATACCGTATGTTTTTTTAAATTTATCTTGAAGGCATTTGGAACAAACCATACCATCACCCAGCTGTTTACTCATTCAATCATTATCTATACACCCGATACAATTGAGTAAACCGGAAAAAAAAGATGCACCAAATAACGTATTTCTAAATTTCCCTGCCTTTTTTACTGGCACTAAATTAACTGTAGAAATTTAAAAAAAAAGAAGTTTTTACAATGAAAAATTTATTTTGTTTTAATGATTTATTCTTTTGGCCTAGAAACTCCTGCTTTCTGTGTGGCACACTTCAAATGTCCTGATCACTGCTCGTATATTTTGGATTCTGGTGTCTCTTTGTGGCAGACTAGAACAGCATCTGAAAGCATGGAAAAGAAATAACATAAATTTGAATTACATAAATAAAGTTGTGTACTTTTACAAGCCTGAAATGTTATCAAATTCCACCAATTATAAAACAATTATTTTATATCATAGAAAACAACATGTTCATTTGAAACAATTGTACCAGCTTGCATCAATAACAAGACAAAGCATGAATCCTATAAACCAGATCTGTGTTTTGCAATAACCATAATGTTCATATACAGATAAAACTATCAAAGATGAGAGATATTTTACGAAAAATCAGTGTTTAAGAGCAGACCATTTCTATGTGTGTCAGACACACCATATCGAGTTGCTGGCACCCCTCCCCTTTTTTCTGATATTACTGACTCTGTGCATGGCTAGATATGTTTTATGTTAGTTTGCTAATTAGAGGATATATGCAATCAAATCATTAAACTGTTTTGACATGAAACTGAATCAGATACAGTAAGATAAGACCTTGTCATAATTTCTGTGAAGGTAAACATGCAGATAATCTGATAAATAATTTGAATGTGTTTGTTTGTATTATGATTCTTCGTTAATTAAACTGTAAAATAGACTTACGCTAATATCGAGGTTTATACAGAAAAGTCTTCTATCTTCTTTATATTCCTTAGACGCAGTTGTTCACTATTTGTTTATCAGTCTGGTGCGATAATTTCTCGAGGATGACTTTCAAATTTTTCTAAACGGATGTTAAAAAGAGGTGCGCGTGCTTGCGTGCGCATCCAAATGTAAATATTCGGAACTCCAGTTGAAAACCGCGAAAATTAAAAAACTTCTCTATTATTATGATTACATTGTACATCGATGATATTTTAAGTTTATATATTTAATATCAGTCGGTAAAAATAATTAAATAAATATACCAAATAATTTCACCTATTTATTTAATTGAATATAAGCAATTAAAAAAATCGATTTGATTTTAAAAATATAAACTAAGAATATATCATATTTATACAGATATACATAAAATAGCATGAACAGGTTTTGAGATCTCCCAAAATATAGAGAATTATCAAACCAAAATTAGATCTTCTTAAAAATTGGATAGAATTGATTTTTTTTTAAATAAACACAAAACAAAATTTATTTGAAAAAGCCGATTTGTTATTAGTGATGTCTCCTGAACACTTGTTCTAGTCCAAAACTCCTTTCCATGTATAAACAATCATTTTTTTGTTATTAGTGATGTCTCCTGACCACATGTTCTTGTCCAAAACTCCTTTTCATGCATAAACAATTCGGCCTACCCCCTTTTTTGTGGGAAAAAAATGATTGATTATATATAGATCATGGAAGCATGACAGGAGGAAACCCCCTCACGCTTATGGCAGTCAGTGGACCCCCTTATAAGTATTATAAATTCTAGATTAGACACTTATTATTCAATCGTTTATAATACTGCAGCACTGCTCCTTGTTCGATCTGCTCATCCAAAATATCTGTACCCTTCAATTCTGACAATAATATTTTTCTGTCGCGATTGACTGACGTTAACCCAACGTTGAATTAACGTTGTTGTTTAAACGTTGATTTTAACGACGTAAATTCAACGTTGAAACAACGTTGTGAAGTCAACGTTGAATACCATGACGTTAGATCAACGTTGAATTTAGGTCGATCAACGTCACGACCATATTTCAACCAAATTTCAACGTTGTCTCAACGTTGAGTGCCCACTGGGTATACATTCATGTGGAAGGTCATGACATCATGAATGTTACATTTCATTTTGAAATGAAGGTTAATTTCAGAATAATTATAAAAAAAGAAGATTTTGGTGTAATTTCCAATGAGACAACTCTTCACAAGAGACCAAATGACACAGAAATTAACAACTATAGGTCACCGTACGGCCTTCAACCATGAGCAAGCCCATACCGCATAGCCTGTCAGCTATAAAAACACGAGATTGCTGTTTGCTGATCAAATTAACGTATTATAATGAAATACTAGAACACACCCGCGACTTCGCGGGCATTCTATCACATGAATAATTTTAGCGCATATATATATCTGTGTATTATGAACATTCATATTACTATAAATATAAAGTGTATTTGCTTTTTACTTTCAATTCTCAGTTTACTAATCGATCTACGGCGGTCATTGATACATTTCACAGACCCTGTCTATTTAATTAACTCTGTGACAGCCGTGGAAATGATATCAGATAGAAAATACACTTTATTCGTAGTATATACATGTATGTTCAAAGTATACTCCCTGGAGGTAACCGTAGCCAGTGCCTATTCCATAACGGTCAACCATCTCGTGATGGCGTCCGTAAAACTTACGAAGAGATGACCTCAACTTCACCACTTGGAACCCTTGATTTAATAGTTTCCTTGTTAGCAGCAACCCTCTATCAAGAAAATCATGATAGGAAACACCAGCCCTGGACTAGCGTATCAACTGGGAGATATATACTCCGTACGCAGGTGCTGCTGGAATGTTGCTACATAGAAATGGAAAGTTCACAATTGGAAAGCTGAAATCATCTCTTTTATCGTAAAGTTTTGTTTTCAACCGACCCTCATTGTAATTTCTAGATGTAAGTCAAGATATGAGGCAGACTTTACTGTATCTGTTGTATCCTTTATCTCAAGTTCAATGGGATAGATGCGTCCAACATAGTCACCAAATTTTGAATTATTTAGTGAGAGAACATCATCTATATAGCGGAAAGTAAAGTTGAAGGATACAGCTAACTTCTTTTCTTTCTTCTTAATGTGCGGCTGCATGACTATAAGGCGATGTGTGACATCTTTAAATGACCTTTGTGTAACCTTAACCTTCTACATCATGGTCAAATAATAACCTCTTAATAAAGTAATATATAGAGACGTTATGTTTTAGTCATCTAAATAAGTGTTCTCTAGTTGTAGTAAATATTTATCACTTCCTGAAAGTTGACGTTTACGGATTAATAACTCCTACAAGGGTTATCATAGAACCGGGCCCAAATAAAGATTGTAAAGCTTAAAAAGAAAGGTCTCCTCAATTTTCCTTTATATGCAATTGTTTGAGATTTTTGCAAATAACTCGAGTTTCCCACCTATTTTGGGGAAAATAAGGATCTCAGAATTTACTGTTTGTCACTTGCTTAACCACAATATTTTCAATATTTTCTCAGAATCTTTTATAAAGAAAATACCATACCCCTGTCCCCCCCTTAAAGTAAGATGGTCGGTCTTTAATACATTGTTACTTGGATGGTGAATTGTCTCAATGGCACTCATACCACATCTTCTTTTTATGAAAAAAGGTCAAGGATTAATGACACATGTCAGACTGATGTGAACTAGTGGAGCATCTGTATACCAAATATTAAAGACCATGCCTCATACTTCACGAGATATGGACCTTAGCAATAAAATTAGATGCAACAGTTATACCACCATCGTCAGTAAAACAGTCCTATGTATTGTAGGCGAGACATAAACCATTGTACTATCAACTGAATGGGGACTTTAGTTTAATTCAGTATTAATACCCTGTCAAGTGAAAGAAATACATACATATTAAATAAAATTACACAAATAATATCTTTATTATCGTGGTCTCAAAACAATAAAATAAATGACAATTTCTCCTTGCACTAAGGGGAGTTTTTCTTTTAAAAACTCAAAAAAGTCAAAGCATTAACAGAGAACAATATAAAATATTGCAAAAATGTCTTTCAATACATGAATAAACTTCTAATTTAAAAAAGAAACCAGAAATGATCCCCTAAACATTTTAAAACATTTTTTCATTCAGAGACTGCTTGAGGAGCAATAACATTAACTTACAAATAGAAACTTGACATGAATATTGGTAGATATCAAAACCTAGTGTACAATTGTTTTAGATTTTAATTTTATATATACCAACTGTCAATCTAATTGTCTTATGCTCATCAGGAACAAAACATTCATTAAACCAAAATGTGTGGTTGTTATGATACACAGCTTTAAATAAATTTTTGATAACTGTTCAGACATTTTATTGGGTCTTACAAGTTCAAACTAATATTTGAAACATAACCATGTGTGAAATATAGATAAGGATGGTTTAATATTGGTAAATAGCATTATGCTATCTAATAATTATGCAAAATATAATGTATTAGTTTAAAAAGTTATGTGAAAAAAGTCCAAAATCGAAGAGGTACATATATAATGAATCTGATGAAAAATGAAATTTAGATGAAAGTGACATGTCAAAATAAACGGTCAGTGAATATGTTGTGCAAATGAATTAGTTAAATATCATTAATATTCTTAAAACAACTAATAACAAGAGGCTCTCAAGAGCCTGTATCGCTCACCTGTAAATTTTGGCTTAAATCTTTCATCAATGATTAGTTTTGAATTTCAATATATATCAATGAGTGCTTAAAATTGCCACATAACAGTTTGTATCTTTCATATTTTCTTCAATTTTAAGCAAAAAACTGCATTTGACCCCTATGTTTTATTTTTAGCCATAGCGGCCATGTTTGTAGAAAGATCAAAATTTCGGATATAATTTATAAACTAGATACTCTAAGGAACATTCATTTAAAGTTTGGAAGCATTTGGCCCAGTAGTTTCAGAGAAGATGATTTTAAAATGTTCACAAATAAGATGAACAAATTGTGTAAAATTGTCTTTAAAGGGCAACAACTCCTTAAGGGGTCAATTGACAATTTTGGTCAAATTAATTTTTGGTAGATTTTACTTTGCTGAACATTTTTGCTGTTACAGTTTATCTTTATCTTCAAAAATATTCAAGATAATGACCAAAAACTGCAAAATTTCATTAAAATGACCAATTATTAAAAGTGGCAGCAACCCAACAATGGGTTGTTTGATTATTCTGAAAATTTCAGGGCTGATAGATCTGGACCTATTGAACATTTATACCCTGACAAATTTGCTCTAAATGCTTAAGTTTTTGAGATATAAGCCAAAAACTGCATTTGACCCCTATGTTCTATTTTTAGCCATGGCGGCCATGTTTGTTCATGGATCAAAACTTCGGATACAATTAATTAACTAGATACTCCAAGGAACATTCAATTAAAGTTGGAAGTATTTGGCCCAGTAGTTTCAGAGGAGAAGATCTTTGAAATAGTTTACAACTGACGACCACAGACAACGATGGACCACGACGGACGACGACTGACGCCAAGTGATGGCATAAGCTCACATGGCCCTTTGGGCCAGGAGAGCTAAAATACCTGACAGACAAGGACCCATCTTTTGGCCCCTCGAAATACCCCTAAATAGACCCCAATACACAAACGAAGCTCCCCTAGACATATTAGTCTAACATTTTATGGGCAAAAACAATAAGTCATCAAACTTTGTTTGGGAGACTAAGATATTAATAAAGAATATCTCCTGATATGTTATACTAGATAAATTACCTAGAAATTAATCATATACAAATAAGAAGCCTTTTAAAATCAACAAAATAAGTTTAAAGGTGTTTTGTTTAAAATGAATACAAAGGCCTTTGTATTTGGTATGAGGAAAAATATGACAATCAAATTTGAAGTTATGGACTGGTAAAAATTTCTCAAGGCATGGGACTGGTGCAAAATTAAAATGAGCTATAATAAAAGTTGAAGTCCCATGGTTATACAGATGAAAAAATGTTGATGTCCCATTCTTTTTTGCAACAAAAAAACTTGGTGTCCCATGTTAATTCATAAAGTATATCAAAGATGTCTTTTGCTCCAGACAGCATACATCATTCAAATAAAACTGACATGTGATGTGATGACAGTGCTGTTAAAATGTGTTGCAAAATTGTTTAAGACAGCCATGTTTAACAGGTTAAGTAACTTCATATTTTGTAAGGATTAATGAAACTCCAAGTTAATTTTAAAAAGTTATAGAAATTATTAAAGGTAACAATCTGAATTATAAAGTCTGAACTGAAAACTGTAGCTTTTTTTTAATCTATCAATTAAAACATTGATGTCAAGTTTTATTTGAAAAAGTTATAGAAATTCTTTAAGGTGACCATCTGTATTTAGTCTGTATTGAAAATTGTTGCTTTTCTTAACCATTTATTAAAACCTTATAGGTTTGACAGTATTTGACAAAATACTAAATAACTTTGTTATTTGTAAGAACAGTATATAATTAAGATAATAATCAAGTTTATGAAAATCAAAGTTGATTTGACAAAGTTATGGATTTTTTTACAGGTGACCATCTGTATTTAGTCCATACTAATTTTGTTTTAGATTTTTAACTATTTATTAAAACATTATAGGTTTGACAGTAATTAAACAAATATTAAATAACTTTGTTACTTGTAAGAACAGTATATGATAAAGATAACTTTCAAGTTTAATGAAAATCAAAGTTGATTTGACAAAGTTATTGATTTTTTAAAGGTGACCATCTGTATTTAGTCTGTAATGAAAATTTAAGCTTTTTTAGCTATTTATTAAAGCCTTATAGTTTTGACAGTAATTAACCAAATACTAAATAACTTTATAATTTGTAAGAACAGTATATAATTAAGATAACAATAAAATTTTATGAAAGTCAAATTTAATTTGACAAAGTTATGGAATTTTTTAAAGGTGACCATTTGTGTTTAGTCAGTACTTTTTTTTAGCTTTTTTAACTATTTATTAAAGCATTATAGGTTTGACAGTAATTAAGTTAACCAAATATTAAATAACTTTGTAAATTGTAAGAACAGCATATAAAAAAAAATAACTGTAAAGCTTGTTGAAAATCAAAGTTGATTTAAAAAAGTTATAAAAATATTTAAAGGTGACATCTATATTTAGTTGGTACTTGAAGTTAATATTTTTGCTTTTTTAACTATTTATTACAATATTGTAGATTTGACAGTATGTAAGCAAATAACTTTGTAATTTGTAAGAACAGTATCAAGTTTTAAGACGATCAGTGTTGATTTGAAATAGTTATGGAAATTTTTAAAGGTGACCATCTGTATTTAATCCGAACTGAAAATTATAGCTTTTTTTTACCTATTTCTTAAAACATTATAGGTTTGACAGCAATAAACCAAATTCCAAATAACTTTGTAATTTGTAAGAACAGTATATAATATAGAAAAAAGGCAAGTTTTATGACAATTAAAGTTGATTTGACAAAGTTGTGGATATTTTTAAAGGTGACCATCTGTATTTAATCCGAACTGAAAATTGAAGTTTTTTTTACTATTTCTTAAAACATGATAATAGATTTGAAGCAATAAACCAAATACCAAATTACTTTGACAGTATATAATTGGGATTATAGCTGTCAAGTTAAATGGAATTCCAAACTGATTTGAAAAAGTTATAAAATTAAAAAAAAATTACTATCTGAATTTTGTGCAAACTGAAAATTCAACCAGACAGGAATTTTATTGGGAGAGTTTTCATGATTATCATTTCCTTGCAAAGAAATATGTGGAACTATCCTTAACCTTGTGGCTGTGCAGTCGATTATACATAGTTTACAGTCAGAACTTTTTTTAATTTGATTTAATAAAAGAAAAGTCAATGTCCCATGCAGATCTTAGATGAAAAAAATCTTGGTCCCATTGAAATTTTGCTTTTAAAAAGTCCATGTCCCATGCTAATTTGCACCGGTCCCATGCCTTGAGAAATTTGACCGGTCTCTTTAAACTACATATTATTATTTCTCAAAAACATTGTTTTGTGTCCAATATCTAGAATTTAACAATAAAATATTGAGCGGACATTTTCAATGTTGCCTCTGCATATTGGGCATTTCCTGCCATGTTCTTGTATCTGTAGTCCACATACCAGACACAGGCTGTGGAAACATGGCTGTATGACGGCATCAATTTCCCGATCAGCACATATGATACATTTTCTCGCCGTATTAGGTAGTTGCATGGTTACCTGTTAAAATAAGATTAAAAATGATGTTAAGTGCCAGTCTATGAAGAATCAGGCAAATAATTCAAAAATTGAAACATGATGAAAAAAAAGTATACTATTTTATAGTAAATAACCTCCTGAGTTAGAAATGTTAAGTCTTTTGTTTGGAAGTGTCTGGTAATAATAATTAAATAAGTTATAAAATTGGTTAGAAGGACAGCAAATAAGTTGAAATTACAGAGTTATTTCCCCTTATCTGTTCATTTCTAATGCATTCAACCAAAATGTATCTTCTATTACCAAAACAGAATACAGAAACACATGTTATTTTTGTGTATAACTACATATGATAAGGTAAATAAAATAAACAGCTGTGCCTACAGTGCATGATACACCTGTATTGCGCATATAGAAATTGGAAAAGACAGCATTAATAATTTCCTTTAATTCACATTGTTTAAGTCCTGTAACTCCAGAACAACAAATAAATAATAAAAAATCAAAAGGGAGCTTCATTATATCAATCCCAACAGTAATGTAAAGTTTCAAGGAAATCAGGAAATTTAGAAACACTACAGAAAGTGTGAAAAATGGGGAAAATTGCCTGAATTCAAATTGTTAAAAATTCTAATTACTCTGAAACAACACGGCAATTGCTTTTTCTAAATCAAAAGGGAGCTTTCTTCTGTAATTCCTAATGTTGTGTTATTATAATGTGAGGAAATATAAGGTTAAAAGGAATTTGAGCTATAGTCCGATAAAGTCCCATTAATCCAAAACACATAATATGAAATTAAATGATGAACAACGGTATACCATAATATGTTCCGTCTAAGACAGGCCTATAAAAACACCAAGCAACATGCAATGATGCAGAACATACAAACATTGAATTTATTCTTGTGATTGTAACAAATACTTACTGTTGGTGTACCTGCATGAACAAGAATATTAGAGCTTGTCTGAGAAATAGGTGTGGATGTTGCAGGTGAGGTTACATGTGCTGTGAACTGTGGTGCAGAATTCGAAGGAGTGGAACATGTTACTGTAGGCAGGGTAGATGAAAGTAGGTTTTCTGTAAACTGGGAACCAAGATCTGGCAATGATTCCTCAGAATCAGAAGTAATAGAAAAATCTAGACTTGTTATGTGCTGAGCCTATGGGAAAAGTGAAAGATACACAAATAAGTCGCTCCTTTATAAACATTTCAAAAAAAAAAAATGTTTGAAAACAAATATTCTTGATTTTTCTCTCAACAAATTATTTGTTTACCAAAAAATTTAATTTCCTGTAACTTATAAAAAAAATGTAATTCAGTGGTTACTTGTTTTATGAAAGAAACATAGCCTTTTCACTCTTATTGTCATGATCATGATTCATTTGTTATATCTGTATACTTATAGCTTAGTTTACAGTCATAAAAATTGAGAGTTTTACACATATTTAGGATAATCATGCAGCACATCTTCTCTCAGATAGGAAAATCCAGTATAGCAGGAGTGATTGTGGATTAATTTGGTTTCATATTGTTTTCCATGGTTTCAGGGAAGATACTTGATAAAAAGTAGATAACAATATGCATTAACTTTCTTCTATATGTTTGTTATAAATTTCTTGAAATGAATTGAATGTGTTTATTGCTGTGCAGAAATTACTTTGAAACAGATTTTTTTAAAAACATGGTTTTATATATGAAAAAGATAGTGAAAATTGAAAATGATGAATACTTTTGGCCACACTAGTTATTTTTTGACAAATAGGAAGTTATATTCATCTTATTTACAGCAAACATTGCTTGCATAAAGTATACAAATGCCTATTGATTAAATGATTTTTTTTTCAATACCACTAGTTCAATTATTTAGATTGAGAAAAATGCAGCTGATTCATCAATATTTAAGCATAACTGCACAAGTTATGTAATTTTCTTGACAAGTTTAACATCATTTTGTAACTGGAATATCTGAGCATACATTTCATTGATAAATTTATGGATATGTTCATGGATAGGATGTTTAGAATGTTATGATCAATGCAATATATTTTGTGTATCTCAAAAGTAGTGACAAGCCTTGAAATATTTAGATATCAAGTCAGTCCCTAATAAGATTTCTTAAATAAAAAGAAATCTGACATTTAAATCACTTTGTAAATCATGATTAGCTTAACAATTTGCAATGAAAATTATGGCTCTTACTCTACCAGATGTCATGATATTCCCAAAATCATTTCGAAAATTTGGGAAATTGTTATAAGAGTGCACACGCTGAAATGTCTTGCCTTCTTACTATAGCTACTAATTGATATTATGTTGATAGTCCTAAATATATACTATCACATTAACTAAATATGATCCAAGAAATTGAGGTCAAGGTCAGATAAACCAAATTTGAAATACATATACACCCTACAATCATAGTCCATACACCAAATATGCTTGAAATATAGTTGAACTTTTTCACATCCAAGAAACAATTTTAACTTTACCAGGAAAACTTATCTTTGATCAATAAACCATGAAAATGAGGCCAAGGTCAGATGAACCCTGCAAGGCAGACATGTGCACCTTACAACACTTTACATGCTATAAATATAATTAACCTTTTGCATTTAGTATCTTAGAAACTAACATAACCAGAAAAATTTAAGATTGACCAAGGAACCATGAAATGAAGTCATGGTGAGATGATAATTGCCAGACACACATATAAACCTTACAATCATTCCATACACCAAATATAGTTGACCTATTGCCTATAGTATTAAAAAAACAGACACAAAAAAAACAAAATTAACATTGAGCAATGAACAATAAAATGAGGTCAAGGTCACATAAAATATGCCAGACTGACATGTACATTGTAAAATATTATTACACTACAAATAGTTGACATATTGCATACAGTATTTGAAAAAAATAACCAAAACACAAAAAATTAACTTTAACCACTGAACCATGAAATCAGGTCAAGGTCAGATGACAGTTGGTGGTAATCAATTTACAAAAATTAGTATACACCAACCTAAAGATGATGTGTATTGAGTTTGAAAGCAATCTCTTAAGTGGTTTCAGAAAAGAAGACCTTTAAAGTAAAGTTTACAACGGACAGAATCTGAAAGCAAATGATCATGCAACAGCTCACCCTGATCTTTATTCAGGTGAGCTACAAATAGATGTTTTTGGAATCAAGAAGTGAGCTCATAATAATTAAATTTTGTATTTACAATAACTAGTGTAGTAATCACATTGTCATAAATTTTCTGAAATGTGTCTATGACAATATTCTGCAGCAAATTAAAATTACAAATACTGCTATAAAACTGAACACTCGTTGATTATGGTTAAGTGATAATTCAATGTTGTATTCCTGTTAAAAAGATGGACAATTATATATTTTTTACCTTGATTTTTGTCAATAAGTAGATTCGTTTCTTTTGTGTCTGACAACTTTCAAAATATTGTTTTGCAGTGAACCCATCCCTACTGATTTCTCTCCCTGCACTATTACCAATCCTCAACTCCATTTCACTAATTCTGCCTTTAAAGTTTCTGCCATTTTTGAAAAAAATGTCTTGTAAACATTGAAGAGTTTCTTCGTAGTCTTTATTATATGCCAGGTTGATATCATGTGATGGAATCTGCTTATTTCGGGAGCTTCTTACTTGGTGATAAGATGAAGTGTTATAGGAATAATGCTGCCAACCGATACCTAGTTTAACTATATCTGGTTTTGGCAGTTTCTGTGCAGATGTTCCTGGTAAATTGGTCTGAAACAATATAGATAATACAACAGTTTGAAAAGTTAAATTATGAACATTGCACAGTTCGTACTGGTACCTACCGTCAACTTTTCCACCCAGAGCAACTGGTTACAGGAAAAGAAGATGCCGCCAATAATTACGCTAGAGGAAATTACACCATCAGGAAAGAAATTGTAGATTTAGTACAAGCAATCTGGCATACCATGAATTTAGCTTTATCAAATTTTAATCTCATACCAAAACAAACAGAGTAAAACTAGTCCATCTTATTCATACTGACAAAAGGTGCAGATACTTAGTTCAGATAAATACTAACTGACACTATTAAGAGATTTTTTACCTGCTTATGATGTGACATTACTACATATGGGATATAGGTTTTACATCTACTGGGGGTAATCCGAAGTAAATTTGCTCTTATGTCACCTTTTAAGATAAACTGAACATTATTTTCAGGGCTGTTCAGGGCCATTCACTGTTAAATTCCAATTTGGCAGGTAGAAAAATTTTGTCCAACTTATCATTTTTGTTTTAATATCCAATCTTTCATCTGCTATGGATTTGGCGATAAAAGCCAAAAACCTAAACGAAAATGTCATTTCAAGAGGCACAACTCCTGAAGGGGTTGACAGATTGTTCTATTATAAAGCAGGGAAATAAATTTTTCCTTCAGATAATTTTGTGTTGATCATACATTTCATGTATCTTCCATAGATTTGGACATAAAAGCCAAAAGCCTCAAATAATGTGATTTCAAGAGCAATAACTCTTAAATGGGTTGTCTGATTTGTAGGAAAGATAGTGGGTTGATAGATTGTATCCTTCTGGTCATTTTTGCATTTCATAGCTTTCATCTATCTTCTATGGTTTTCCAGATAATAGAAAAACACTTCAAACATTTGTCAAAATTTAAATTTTTAAAAGGGACAATAACTCAAACATTTAGTATACGATTTTTCTGAAAATTTCAAAGTAGACCGATCTTCAATTTCCAATCATTTTTACCTAGGCCAGATTTACTATATCCGATTCAGTTTTATTGAGCTATAAGCAAAAAACTTAATTTTACCTCAATGTTCTACTTTTAGCCCTTGTGACCAATTGTTTTTTTTTTTACAGAATTGAAATTAGGAAATTTTGCAAAGGATATGAAAAAGATCATCACTTTAAAGTTTCAAAACATTTGGCTCAGTGGTTATAGAGAATACTATTTTTTTTCTAATCTAAATGATGGCAAAAGCTCACACTGGCTTTTAGTCAAGTGAGCTAAAAAGCAGAAGAGTTAACAATATACTGTCCATTCTTACCTTACTCAGTATAAATGGAAAATATATCAGTCTAACAGAATTTTAGTACTTAAGCTTTGTTTTGTGTAAAGTAATGGTAAATGTTTATCTGGCAAATTTATACTTAACAAGAGCTATCAGAATGACAGCTAAACCAGATTTTTTACATGTATTTGTGTCCTGGCAATTATCAATATCACAAGGACCAAAACTCCTAAATGGTAAAAGTTACAATCACCAATATCAAACTTGACCTCAATTTAGTCATCAGTAACAACATATTAAAATTAGATAAACATTGGTTGAACAGTTCAAGAGTTAATGCACACACACACAACAGGAAACGCCATTTTTTCAATATTTCAAGAACTGTAACTCGATCCTTAACGGTAAAAGCAAAATCGTCATAATTGAACTTTACCTCCATTATGTCAGTAACAACATATTAAAATTCAAAAGACTTGGTTGAACAGTTTATGAGTAAATGCACGGACAACATTTCACTGCAACCAGCCTTACCACATGCCTTACATCCCAAAATCAATAACGTTATTTTCCTCAAAAATCCGGATAAAAATGTGTATTAACATTTATGAAACATTCAATCAACAATCATGTAAAAAGAAGAAAGATTTTTTACAAAGGCATTATATTATTTATAATTTAAAGCAAGCCTACATTGTAACTGGAAAAACAAAATCTCACAAGAATCCTAAGTACTAAGCCTCACAACTCTACAAAAGTCAACTGATAAAATTTTTCTGGATATGCACATTAACATATCATGTCCGCATTAACTTCAAAGTTTCATGAAATTCTGTTATGTGGTTTCAGAGGAGTTGCACTTACAAATTGTTGCAGTTGTATATTTAGGCCAAAACTCTAAGTTCAAAGGGTCATAACTCATAGAAAAACAAGAGTGGACACAGATGAGTGTGGAAAGTATTATGCATTATGAGAGTACCCGGGTATTGCATAAAACTGTTAGTCAACTCACTAAGGATACTCCCCATGCCATTATTGCATATTTACTACACTATATTCAAGCTTGATACAGCTCTGAATTTGGATTGAGATTAAATAATTAATACATCATTGATTTCTGACACACAATGAATGTGTCACTACTATTAATGACTTTAAATAAAGGGAATATGCATACATTTACATATAGCTATATTAAACTGACAGAACATTTAAAATTAATAATGATTAGAGTAATCTATCTTTGCATATTTTAAGTAGTGTGTGGAAATAAATATAACTACATCTATATAAAGTAAGTTCAATTATCTCCCTTTAAATACTTCAGACAAAGAAAATCTTCCTTTATGCATATTCTCTGGTCATGTATTCAACTGTGTAAAGTGTCATTGATATTGCTACAGCTATTTAGGAGGAGTTGTGCTTACAAGACCTATTGCCAAATACTGTGAAATTTAAACTAAGAAATCGCAATTATCTCCCTTGTAAACATCTGACAAGAAATATCTTCTTTCATGCACATCTTCAGGTTGTATACAACAACAGTGTAAAGTTATTTCAATATTGATAGATCTGTTAAGGAGTAGTTGCGCTTAAAAGACCTGTTGCCATTTAGGGCTATATAAAAACAAAGTTAATTCAATTATCTCCCTTAAAACAATTTCGACCAGAAATTTTTTACTTTAAGCACATTGTTACATTGTGTACTACAACTGTGTAAAGTTTCATCAATATTGGTCCATCCGTTTAGGAAATATAGACAGACAGACAGACAGACAGACAGACAGACAGACAGACAGACAGACAGACGAGTAGACAGGCAGATAGACAGACGGACAGGCAGAAGGGAGGACGGATGTACAGAATTATTTCTATATACTCCACAAAACTTTGTTTTTTCTGTCGATATGTACACCTACATAGTATGTCCTTATTATATACAAAATTTCATAAAATTCGGTTGTGTGGTTTCATGAAAAGTTGCCATGACAAACTGTTGCAGTAGCTAGTATATTGAAGCCAATAAGTTCAAAGGGGCATAATCATAAAAAAAATGAATCATAATTTCCTGTCGATATGCACATCTACATAGTAAGTCCTTATTATTATCTACAAAGGTTCATGAAATTCTGTATTGTAGTTTCAGAAGAGTTACGATGACAATTACAGGACTGACAGACTGTAGTATATTGAGGTAAAAGGTTCAAGGGGGCATAACTCATAGAAATAAAATTTGATCATAATTTCCTGTCAATATGCACATCTACATAGTATGTCCTTATTACAAGAACAGGACTGACAGACGGAAGTATATAGTAGAACTTACACATTTTCTTTTTGAAGCTCTGGCTTGTTCAATGAAACCCATTATTTTTGAGGTAGACACTGAAATAGAAACGAAATGGAGTTAAAAATGTGATTTAATTACAAATCACAATAACTAAGTATAACAGTTACTTTAGTTGGAGCATCTCTTCTTTTAATGAATAAATAAAATTCTGCGGATCATGGTGCACACTAATAATTTCAACCACATGCATCAGAATCACATGTTCTTTTGGAGATGTGAGCTAAAAAGTATTCTCAAAATATATAGTGGCTATTAAAATGACCATATTTGCAAAAAATGACATATTTTGTAAACCAAAAAGCAGCTCAAAATGGTCAATATTTTGACATTTTTAATTCAAATGCACTACAATTGGTTCTTTGTTGAAATATTTTAGGATTTTAAGAAACAAGAGGCTCTCAAGAGCCTGAGTCGCTCACCTGTAATTTTTTGCTTAAATATTTTATCATGATTATATTTGATGTTTATATCTTTATCTATAACAATATTCTAGACAATAACCAAAAACTGCATAATTTCCCTTAAACATGTTAAATCATTAACAAGCCACAAAAACTGCATTTGACCCTTATATTCTTTTTTTAGACATGGCAGCCATGTTTGTCGATGAGCAAAACTTCAGATATAGTTCATAAACTCAATAACCTAAGGAAAATTCAGTTAAAGTTTCAAAGTATTTAGCCAAGTTGTTTCAGAGCAGAAGATTTTTAAATGTTAGCAAACATGATGACAAAATTGTGTAAAATTCTCTTTAAAGGGCAATAACTCCTTAAGCGGGGGTATAAAAATATTTCACTAACCTTCCATGCCTGGTGCTGATGTGTCTTGCTCTCTACCACTGGATTCTACAATAAATTGAATGTTTCCCATCAACTATGTTTTAGGACAAAGATGTTCGTGTTTTGTTTTTTTATCTTTTTAGTTTCAAGAACTGTACCCAGGAGCTGGCAACTTCAGTAATGACATTTAACACATTTTCAGTTATGAACTGAGTTTCTCAATCAATCAGTACAAAGTTGCATTTTTAATGCTTAAAATAAATATTAATTAAAATTTTGTCTGCTTAGACTCCCACAAAGTCAGTATGTACCTCTCTGTTCCTTTAATTGTTATTTGGTTTTAGAGAATAAACTTATCCACTCTATCTTATTATCTATATATATATATATCTGTGTGGTGACACAGTTGACAATCACAACATTCTCACAGCTCAATTAAGTCTGACAGATTATTGGTGCAACACATCTGTTGAAGTTATGAAATATGGACAAGCTTTAATTGTAGCATAAGGATAAAACAGTTTTTTAAACATATACCTGTATATGCAGGGGTCTTTAACGTATTATATCGTCCAACATTAATGTCATGCTGCCCCCCCCCTCCCCAAAAATAAAGATTATGAGAAAGTGTCAAATTGATGCTATGAAAACGTCACGCAAGTGCAGACGGCATTTGACAGTTTTTAGTGTTTGATTTAACATTGCTAATTTCTGTCAGTTTCATTAGAATGGAGATAACAATATTGTATTTTAATGCTCGACGGCATCAATTGGGGATGTCTCTGCTAACATGTTGCCAGTAAACTCCCAATCCCAATTGATGCTGTCAGAGCTTTTAAACATCTTATAATTCTCTGTAAGAATCACCCAAATATGAAAAATGTTGGCCACATTTTTTTTTTCATTATTATACTTTTTGGGTTCAAATTAAAGTATTCAACCATAAATAAGGTCATGAATCTGACCAAAATTTTCATCCCTGTGGTCTCGTTGCCATGGTAACAAGACTTTCCTTGGTTTCAAAGGTATTTTTGCATATATTCTAGTAATTGACCTATTTGAGGAATAAAATCAGACAATTAAAACAAACAAGAAATTCCTCGACAGAAGTTGGGTTGTGGATAATATTGGTGTAATATATCCTTAAAACCATATTTGATAAAATTTTCTGTCTAATTATAAGATTTAAGGCCCGTTCTCTATATTTTTCTAACTGAAGAAATAGTTGAATTTTGATAATTTTGATAATTTTGAATATGGGATTAACTGCAAATGCAGAATTCCCCTCAAATATCATTATGAAAAATGAAGAAAAGGTTGTTTTCTTATCAAATTCACCAAAACATTTTTTTGGGTAAATACCCCTGAAACCAACTACATGGTGCTTATTAATAACGCCCTACAGGCAAAAACAATCCTTTCTGTCCTGTCAATTTATGCCAAAGCTGACCGAACAAAGAAAAAATGGCAACATAATGTATTTTGGGCTTTTTTTTAAGATGGCAGTGCCTACTATCACATACTAAAAATCCCCATTTAGCCAAGTTGTCTTTTATTTTGGTTATTTTTTGGGGTAAAAGTCTGGTTTTTCACCCAAAATCGCTGAAAACCGGAAATTTATGAAATTCCTCTAAGTTTAATTGCAACATAATGTTTTTTTGGCTCATTTTACAGCTGAAATTGCCCACTATCATATATATACTAAAATTGCTACACTAATCTTGGTAGTCATTTTTTGTTATTTTGGAGGTAAAAGTATATTTTTTAACCAAAATTGCTTAAAACTTGAAATTTTTTAAATACCCCAAAGTTTAATTGTAACATAGGGTATTTGGGGCTCATTTTTAAGCTGGATATACCAGGTTACCCCCTATCACATTCTTAAAAACGCAATCAATACCTATTAGAATTGATTACAAATTTTATGTTTACAAATAACGGTAATAAACTAAAAATCTGAAAATGGACATTAATGAAAACCCTCGACGTTTAATCGCAACATAAATGCAGTAATTTAGTTTCATTCTTCTTATCTGATCGAAGTTTTAGACCTTCACCTTTGATCCACAGAGTTGTACATACATTAAAAAACATTTTCTAGTGGAAATAAATATATATGCAATGTATAAAATTTGTAATTATACGTGTGGACATGATGTGTTATGGACATAGGCAAGGATGGACATACTGGTCTTTTAAGGGCGACCATTGGCCCGCCTGCCCTTTAAAATTTAGCAATATATCATTGTCTTAGGCCAGAGTCCCATACTAATGCAACAATTAAACCATTAATTCATTAATGTTAGTAGCATGAAGTAATATTTGGTGAATTACAGATCTCTGTGAAACAGTGTGTTAATAATAACATCATGTTTGTGTGAAAAAGGGGGGTTGTGATACCTTTTTTAGCAATATTTTTCTAAATAAATGTGTAAATAAAAGGTGATTACAAATGAAGTTAAAGTCCTTTATGGTCTACATTTCTGCAAAAAAATATTTAAGGGTCAAAACATGCCCATTTTCGGCCAAATTAAACTTATCGGTTTAGACCTGACTTTGTGTCATGTATACTTAGTTAAGATTTCACAAATATCAAAGTATCTGTATGTTTTATTACGAATAATACCATGTTGTTCATCACTGATTATCTGTTTTTAACCTTAATTGCAATTAAAAAATAGTTTGACCATATTTAGAATATCAGTTTTGAGTAAAAAATTTTAGCTGGTTGCTAAGGTAAAATTTGTCCCTAGCAACAACAAAGAAATCATGATAGAATCAAATTTTCTTCTTTATTTCTAGTGATAACACAACTATATTGCATGGAAAAATACATTTTCAAGTTTTCTCAATTTTTTTTGGTGGCCACCTGTTGGTTGATTTCTATAGAGAATTGATGTTAAAATACAATACAATAATGTTATCCCCTAAGTCTATAAACAATGCTAAGACATTTGTTTATGGTCGTACAAAATAAAGAATTGGATGCTTTTAGTGTTTGTTCATCTTTACAACAACTCCATGCTATAATTAAGCACATTGGAAGCAATTATAACATCCATTTTGAACCTTTTAACCATCTTGATGCAAATTTACAACAAAACTTAAAAATCATACCAAACTGCTTGTTCCATGTTTCACCCTCGTTCAAAATCATGAGGATTGTGTTTGGTGTGAGAGTTGAAAAAAATTCGTCATCTATTTCCACACCATCTTCATTTAGAACAAATGTTATATGGTTGCCCTCTGCAATAGTAAACTTTTCCTTACCTAAAAAGAAATGACTTTATTCATATAAATGTGATTATATTATGTAAATTACAGCAAATGATCCCAATTCCAAAAATTAAACAAATGACATGCTCATTTAATATTTAGTAATTTAATTTTGACAGACTGCTACAGGACCTGTGTTGCTCCTACCAATTTACTTACTTCATGAACAATCTTTATCCTAGATGGATTTTGATAATTGTTTCATTAGAATTTAAGACAATCTTTATATATATTGTGTCCTTTTTCTTTCTAACAGAGTTGTAAAAAATGGAAGAATGTGTCCATTGGCCACAGATGCCCCCACATGTAAATATATTTGTTTTTGTTTTTTTTATGTTTATAAAGGGGCATAACTAACCAACCAGTAAATTTGACACTCACATATTTGGAACTTTATCTGTGTGTTTATCTGTGTGTTATGATAATGAGTATTGTGTATAAGTTTCATAATATTTCATTGAAGCAAACTTAAGTTAGAGATCGGAAACTTAAAAGTTATAGCTATTTTTATGTTTATAAGTGGGTATAACCCAAGAACGATAGAAGTGGCACTACTTGATCTGTGTATTATGGTAATAAGCATTGTATGTAAGTTTCATAATATTTGGTTGAGGCAAACTACAGAACGTTAGAGATTGGAAACCACAGATTTAGCAATTTTTATGTTAAAAAGGGGCATAACTCAGTAACAGTTAAAGTGACACTCTCCAATTTCGAACCTGATCTGTGTTTAATGGTAATAAGCATTGTGTACTTTTTCACATCAGGACAATAAAAGATTTTGAGTAGGCAGCTATTTTCTAGCTAGGTAGCCTCACTAGTAGGGTAGGGCATTTTTACATTTAGGTATTTTTAATGGACTCAGAGGTTTCACAAAAGAAGAATTCTTTAAAGGAAAATTTGCAACAGATGAGACAGTTGGACAGAGGACAAAGTTGATGGCAATACATCACCCTGGATGTCCAGCTTCTTGTTTTGTTTATTATTACTATTCAAATTCAAACCATAGCAGTATAAACTTACATTTATTGACCATATCTGCAAATGAAGAGGCAAATACACCTTTTCTTATCCTCCTGTCATGCGTAAAAATCTTTAACGGTATTTTTGTCTTCTCTGTGTCCTTAAAAAAATGCAATCAAACTCAGGTATACTTTATGTATGGACTTCTATGTATAGAAACGTGATTTTTGTATGATAATATAGTCTTTAGTCAACTATGAGTATGGATAAATGCGATTCAGAGAAGATCCAAGATCTTTGAAATAGTTTACGACGACGGACAACGGATGACAGACGACGCCAAGTGATGGCATAAGCTCACATGGCCTTTTAGGCTAGGTGAGCTAAAAATGCATTTAAAAAGTTTTTATTACTTTTAAACACAGGGATACAACTTTTCAAGCTTTTTTACTAAGTTGAAAATGAGTTCAAAGTAATTTGATAAAATGCTTAAAAGTATGTAGGCTTCATATTAGAAGTTCTTTATAAAAGGCAAAATTAGAAAAATTAAAATATCTAGCAAATTCTACCTTCAAACACTATTTAAGGGACGACCATGTTGAGGGCCAGGAGGATTTTGAATAATAAATAACTTGTCCTGAAAAAAGCTGAAAATAACTAGATATCAGTGAGATGGCCATTGGGAGCCATCACTGTGGGCCCGCTGTCAATAACAGACACAATCTTTACCATAGGACATGGGATTCCCAACTGTAAGTGTTTTACCTTGACCTTTGACCTACAAAATTGTTGCTTAATAAACATGTCAAGTACAAACTTATCCTAATGGTTCTCAAGGTATGGAGCGGACAGGATCTTTCCCATAGGTCATGGGGTTCCATAATAAAATCTAAATTTTTGACCTTGACCGTTGACCTACAAATTTGAACAAACATTATGACACAACTCTTGTGTTGGTTAATATACATGTGAAGTATAAACTTTGAAATCATAATGGTTCTCAAGATATGGAGCGGACAGGATCTTTCCCATAGGACATGGGGTTCTATACCAAAACCTAAGTATTTGACCTTGACCTTTGACCTACACAGTTGAACATACATTATGACACACTCTCTGGTATTGGTCAATATACATGTGAAGTATAATTTTGAAATCATAACAGTTCTTGAGATATGGAGCGGACAGGATCTTTCCCATAGGACATGGGGTTCTATACTAAAACCTAAGTTTTTGTCCTTGACCTTTGACCTACAAAGTTGAACATACATTATGACACACCCTCTGGTGTTGGTCAATATACATGTGAAGTATAAACTTTGAAAAAATAACGGTTTTCAAGATATGGAGCGGACAAGATTTTGTTATGGACGGACGGACGGACGGACGGACGGACAGACGGACTGATCACTATAGGGCGACCCGCCTTTGGCGGGGCCCTAATAACTTGAGCCCAATTGTCAGGAAAAAAATAATCTGGCATGACAAGAGGGGAATTAGTTTTAAATGAGGTTGAAAATAAATGGTCGTGTGCACAAAAAATAAACCACCACGCAAAAAGTGAAAATAAAAAACTCATCCCAAAAAATTCTTGAGACCCCCTACCTCCCTCTTACAGTACAACCCAGAGTACAACCTGGAACAAACTCTTAGTATATGGTCAACATCTGCTATAGTCGCATCAAATGGTGACCATTTATTTGAGGGGTCATAAAACCTGGGATGTTGGCCATTTATTGGGGTCATAAACCATGGACTGGTGGTCAAGCTAATCAGTTTCATTATTTTTTATCTATTTATTTAAAAGGTGTGTAAATGTTATCCTGCATCAGTACTTTACCTGTACAGGTGAATTGTTTTTTTTCCCATTGAAGTTGTCTACATGTGTATAAGTTTTGTTTAAAGATTGAAATAGAATTTTTGTATTTCTTCATTTCAAAAGGTTGGAAATCATATACATGTAAAGGCCACAATGTATTATTATTTATTCTCTTTACATGTGATTCTTTTTTTCTTATTCTGTATTTTTTGGGATGCAAATAAATTCCCTCTCTCAAGCAGTTTCAAGTGTTTATATTGCAGAAAATTCAGTTCAATCTTTATCACAATGCTTAAATGATAAAGAGCTATAATTATTCAGTTTAAGATAATTTTTCCCTTTACAAAAGAATACAAAGTTGAACAACATCTTATTTATTAATAAAATCAAAAAGAAATTTAAATAAAATAAGTTTTGTAAGAAAAAGCAGACAAAATATCTCAAAATAAAGTTGTGACTTTTTTTCCTCTGACTTTTTATCCCTGATTTTTTTGTATGTGACTTTTTTCCTGTGATTTTTTTCCTTACATTCGTTTTTTCCCAATTTCAGTGTATGCTATATAAGAATGGGTACAGTTTTTAATGGCAAAAATGGCACACTCCTACCAAATAAAATCGAAGTTACCCCCCGTGGCCCCCAAAGACAGAAATCATACTACTATATATATATATATATATATATTCTCTTGTGCGCCCTCTTTCACAAAACAAAATATTCGGATATTCAATTTATATACATATGTTATTTATTTTGTTATTCTTATAGTAACTAAAATATACCTGATTATACATATCTACTGTAGCGCATTTGATGGAACTCACAGAGGAATATTCGGTGAAAGGGGAATGAAACGATCTGTATTGACTGTCCCCAGGTACGATCATCCACATGATCCATATCATAGGGGCCGGTAACATACTGTTTGAAAAAAAAATTACACTGATATGTAATAATATACAATTATGGCCTTCATCAAAAGTTTTAATATCCAAAATTATTAAATCGAGAAAAGGGTTATTTTCCTCGAGGTCCGTAGGACCGAGGGAAAATAATCTTTTTCGAGATTTAATAATTTTGGATATTAACTTTTATAAAGGCCATAACTGTATTATTATACTGAACTGAACGTTAAGTTGTTATTTGAAAGACGTCGTGCAAATTGCCACCAAATGAGTTATTTTGCCTACGCGCTCATTCCCACACAGTTATTTTGCATACGCGCAGTTGCCCGCGGGAAATATGGGGTTATTTTGACAACGTGCATATTCCCTAACAGTTATTCTGCCTATGCGCAGTTACCCGGGAAAGAGGGGTTATTTGTGAAGGTTATTTTATTATAGTGGTTACTATAGTAAAGTATAATAATACAGGGTTATTGCATGAATATGTGGGAATATTGTCCGAGTAGAATTTTATATTCACGAGCTTGCGAGTGCAATATATGTTCTACGAGGGACAATATTCCCCAATATTCATGCATAACCTTTTATTGTATAGCAATATAATATTTAAAAGTAAAAATTAGTTTAAACTAGATTTTGTCGTTGATGACGTCATGAATTTTGAAGATTTATTGCACTAGTGCAATATTAGAATTTATTGCACGCTAACTTTTGGTTACGTTCTGTGGGAAATATTATAATTGCTATACAATAATACGTATTATTACATATCAGTGTAAACATTTTTTTTTCAAACAGTATGTTACCGGCCTGTGATCCAGACATGTATATATGCGGCACAGGCACTTGTCTCAGAAACGAATCCTATATTATTAGGGTTATTGTATGAATATTGGGAATTGTCCGGAGTAGAATTTAATATTATTGCACGAGCTTTGTGAGTGTACAAGGGACAATATTCCCCAATAATCATGCAATAACCCTCATATTTTTTAGCAATATAATATTTGAAAGTGAAAATTGGTTTAAACTAAGATTCTGTCGTTGATGAAATCATTTTTGAAGATTTATTGCACTAGTGCAATATTGGAATTTATTGCACGCTAACTTTTGGTTATTTCTGTGGGAAATATTATATTGCTATGCAATAAAAAAGATATACGTACGCCAATTTAGTTGATATATTAGGAATCACTGAAAACTGAAGCATGACTGGAGTGGGTCCCTCCATGGCGGATCTAGTTATTTTTAAAAGGGGGTTCACAACCCAGAGTAAAATGGGGGGGGGGGAGGTTCCAAACATAATGTCTTAATACAAATGCATTGATCGTACACAAAGGGGTTCCAACCCCTGAACCCTAACCTATTCCGCCACTTCCATTTAGGTCAGTCAGTGGGCCCCCTCTTATAAAAAGTTCGGGATCCGCCACTTCCTCTCTTAGGTCAGTCAGTGGGCCCCATCTTATAAAAAGTTCGGGATCCGCCACTGCTCTGACTTTTACCTTATATTTTAAGCATTAATTTGGTGTTATTTGGGTCTCAAATCGTAAGAAAAGAAATCTACTGTCTCGACTCTGCTTAAATTTTGTTTCTGACCTTATATAAGCTATTTGAAGATTTCTAAGAAATGAAAAGTGGGTGTTATGGGGCAAAATATTTTACCCTGTATCTAAGGAAAAAAAGGAGTCCGAACATTTGACCAAATCACAAAAACCTCACCTAAGTACATCCTTAAGGTATACAGATTTTTTTCTGAGACAAGTGCCGGTATGTGTACATTGTATGGCATGGGAACAGTTTAACAGTCAATATATATATTCCTGGTATGGCGGACCAAAACAGCTTATTTTCAATACGAAGTTAACAATACGTCATGTCAGTATTTATAGTAAAAAAAATATGGAAAATAAGGGTTGTTATTGGCTTTGAACTAGCTGTCAGTAACTGCGAGTACTCTCAGATCGGTACTAATAGTCTTTTTGTTGTTGGGATGTATAAGTGCTGAGCCACTCTGTTTTTGTTAGATGTATTTCTATCCATCTGATGTGTTAAGCCTTTTTCAACTGATTTTTATAGTTCGTTCCTATATGTTGTACTGTTACACCACTGTCCAAGGTTAGGGGGAGGGTTGGGATCCCGCTAACATGTTTAACCCCGCCACATAATGTATGTATGTGCCTGTCCTAAGTCAGGAGCCTGTAATTCAGTGGTTGTCGTTTGTTGTTGTGTTACATATTTATGTTTTGTTCATTGTGTTACATTTGTCATTTAGGGCCTTTTATAGCTGACTATGCGGTATTGGTTTTGTACCGTACGCGTACGGTGACCTATAATTGGTAATTTCTGTGTCATGTTCTTTCGTTCTTATGTTGTACTGTTTCACCACTGTCCCAGGTTAGGGGGAGGGTTGGGATCCCGCTAACATGTTTAACCCCGCCACATTATGTATGTATGTGCCTGTCCCAAGTCAGGAGCCTGTAATTCAGTGGTTGTCGTTTGTTGCTGTGTTACATGTATTTGTTTTTCGTTCATTTATTTGTACATTAATTTGGCCGTTAGTTTTCTCGTTTGAATTGTTTTACATTTGTTATTTCGGGGCCTTTTATAGCTGACTATGCGGTATGGGCTTTGCTCATTGTTGAAGGCCGTACGGTTACCTATAGTTGTTAATTTCTGTGTCATTTGGTCTCTTGTTTAGAGTTGTCTCATTGGCAATTACACCAAATCTTCTTTTTTATATATATCAGAGGGAAATTTTTGTTTACTTAATCTGAGAATGGAAATTGGGAATGTGTCAAAGAGACAACAACCTGACTAAAGAACAGAAAACAGCCGAAACACTGATAAAATTTGTCGTCTTTGTACTGTGTATTGCACATACAAAAACATTGCGGTATGGGCTTTGATCATTGTTAAAGGTCGTACGGTGACCTATTATAGTTGTTAATTTCTGTGTCATTTGGTCTCTTGTGAAGAGTTGTCTCATTGGCAATTACACCACATCTTCTTTTTTTATATTAACCGAACAATAATTAATCTGCCCCGTCATTTTTTTAGTTAAATCGCGGCGAGATTTCATTTAATAAATTGTTTCTTATCTTACCTCCATTTGCTTGAAATAAAATGCCCAAATGTGATGGCGACCTGGTCCTTCCAAAATCAAAATGAAAATGAACAGGTTAAAATCGTGCCATATTTATCTCGATTTAGCTGAAAACTTTCCCGTTGCTCGCCTTAATTTAAAACAATTTGTTGCTTTATAAAACAATATATCGAAGAAAAAAAGGCAATTTATTATTATTGCATGATATTTTTATTGACTTATGAATTAATCTTAAAATGTTTTCTCGTTTTGATAATTTGTCGCGTTATTTAAAACGATTTATTTTTATGGCGATAAAAAACAAATCGGCTAAATGCCTTGTTAGGCATTTTGTCGAAAAAAATAAATCGCAGTAATAAGAAAAAAAAGGCAATTTATTATTATTGCATGATATTTTTATTGACTTATAAATTAATCGTAATTTTTTTTCTCGTTTTGAAAATATGTCGCGTTATTTAAGACGATTTATTTTTAAGGCGATAAAAAACAAAGCGCCTAAATGCCTTGTTAGGCATTTTGTCGAAAAAAATAAATCGCAGTAATGAGAAATAAAGCATTTTCTCGCTAAAAGTTATATCGCCATCTTGGATTATAAGTATTAAAACGAGGGTGATATACGCTTCCGTAATTTAACCGAGATAACGATTTAATAATCCGAGATCTCGATATAACAGTTTCGTTTTCTCGAGATAAAGATACATTTTTTATCGAGATCTCGACATATTAAACCGAGATAACGATTTGATAATCCGAGATCTCGATATAACAGTTTCGCTTTCTCGAGAAAAAGCAAGTGTTATATCGAGATCTCGGATTATTATATCGTTATCTCGAGAAAACGAAACTCTTAAATCGAGATCTCGGATTATTATATCGTTATCTCGAGAAAACGAAAGTATATATTAAACCGAGATAACAATATAATAATCCGAGATCTCGATATAATAATCCGAGACCTCGATATAATAAATCGAGATAACGATATAATAATCCGAGATCTCGATATAACAGTTTCGTTTTATCGAGATAACGATACATTTTTTTATCGAGATCTCAATATATTTTCTCAGAAAACGCAACTGTTATATCGAGATCTCGGATTGTTATATCGTTATCTCGAGAAAACGAAACTCTTAAATCGAGATCTCGGATTATTATATCGTTATCTCGAGAAAACGAAACTATATATTAAACCGAGATAACAATGTAATAATCCGAGATCTCGATATAATAATCCAGGATCTCGATATAATAAATCGAGATAACGATTTAATAATCCGAGATAACGATTTAATAATCCGAGATCTCGATATAACAATTTCGTTTTATCGAGATAACGATACATTTTTTATCGAGATCTCAGTAAAACGGTAATGTTTTATCGTGATCTCGAATTAAAAAAAATATTTTCTAATGTTTTGTGTGTCCCCTTACGGCTTCCTATACATGTGCAACCTGATATAAAGTACAACATTTTTGAACCTGAACTCTGAATTCTGAAAAAAAAAATTCCTTTACTTAATGAAGCATATATGTTGTTTTACTGCTGTACTTAGTACAACTATAGTATTTGCATTTATATTGTAATTGTACTTTCTCAGTAACAATGCATTTAGTTTTTACAGAATAAAATATATATCTGTCTATCTATATTATCTAAGGTGAATTTTTGTATTCGTGTCTTTCATTATCTATGTGCTTTGTCTATATGTCTATATGTCTTTTTGTTTTTCTTTGTTAATATATTTGTTAGTTTTCATGGTGATTATGTAGCAATGTTGTCTGCTGTATCATTTTTTGTCGACATTTTTACAAATTATGTCTGTTTGTTATGTTACACATCGTAGCCAATATTATAGAATTTTATCCAACTGTCATACAAGTGAGAGGTCTAGCTAGCTTTAAAAAAGGTTTTATCAACTATTTTCCAAAAAAAAAAATGCCTGTCCCAAGTCGGGATTATGACAGTGTACCATTGATATGGTCAATTATAAATTAACTGTTTAAAAACATTGAATCTTTGAAATACTTTTCTACATCAGGAAAAGGTGTAGCTGTATTCGGCAAAACTTAAGGAATTGTTGGTTCTCAACGCTTTTCAACTTCGTTCTTTACTTGTCCAATTTAATTTTTTCGTTAAGACCATCAGGTTATAAAGTGTGGAGCTCTTCTCCTTCAAGCCGTGATGTCCCACTCGGTGTTGATTTCTATGATTTGGAAAATACCATCATCAAAATGTCTTGTGAGAGGACAGTTTATTGGTTTTGTACCATGAGTGATAAATATTGAGCCAAATATTGAATTTTTTCATTGTTTTTATTTACAAACTGAATTCCACAAGTGTTACATGTTAATATATAACTTTACAACATTTTCTTCGACAACATTATTTGTAGCAACTGGAAGGTGGAGTAGGTTGGTTTGCTAATAGAGATGTATTCAATTTGTCACAGATAGTTTGAGGACTTCTTCTGGTGCTGTGGGAAATACGTTTCTGACATTTTTTGGACAATTTGAAAATTCAAGATTATTTACAAAATTGGTGCTTGAAGCTTGCAACGTCTATTGGCCAATACTACTGGATAAAAAGGACGGTGCTGTGTTTCTCATGAGTATTATGAACCCATCATCCAGTGATATGTTTTATTTTGATATTTTTAAGTGGATTTCGTGTTGTTTCTTATTTATTATTTATAACTGTTGATGTAAATGTCTTTTTGGTTTTATGACTCTTTGTTTATTCCTTGGTTTTGATTGTTATTGTCCTTGATAGATGTCTTTATTGTAAGTAGAGTTACGATTGTTATTGATTAATTGATTTATTAATTGTTTCAGATCACCATCATTTCTTATGTCGATTAGGTATGAGAAAACAGTGGTATACTCATTTATGACGAACATGTCTCAACACTTTTGATAACTATTGACGTAATACAAATCTCAAGAGGTGTTATACTCATTTAAGTCAAATTAAAATTTAAAAGTTTTACACTAATTTTCCATAACATAAGATCATGTTAAAATATGTTCTGCTGTGGATTAATTTTTATTCGTGGTATACCAATTTTCGTGGGTTTCGTGGGTCACAGGGAACCACGAATTTAAAAATTCAACGAAGAATAATTCCGAGAAATATGTATGGAGTCGGATGTTTATTTCCGGTTATGTTATGCAGTTCTAGTATAGTGTTGACTAGCGATAAACATTGTAACATAACACGTGTTTTTTTATTGAAAGAAGATACAAGTATTTTGATTAAATCTATAATAAATATATCGAATATCAGTGATAATTTACTTTTTAAAATTGAATAAAACTCTTCAACGCAAATAACTGCAAGATGTTAATTACTGATAGGTTAGACAATACTTGGTCATGTTTTATGAAGATTTAACCCCAAGGCGAAACCGAGGTCTTAAATCTTCATAAAACTTGACCGAGTATTGTCTGACCAATTTAGAACATATTCACTTTCGAGTGACCTTAGAAAATTATCCTTTCCCATTGTAATATTCCAACCTAAATAAGAGTTCACATTTAATAATGAACATAGGTAATTATCATTTCAATGCATGGAATGAAATAGCTCTGACATAATTTGTGAGGACTGAATGGATAAATTTTACTACTTATATATTTTGAGATTTTTTTTATCTTATAAAGCAACACAATGTTGTATAAATCCCCTCTTTTTTTATATATAAATATAAAACTCTCTGTATAAATATTTAAATTCAGACCATTCCACTTTAATGCTTACTTTTTATTGATAAATTTACATGTATTGTGTTTCTCCGGAAAAAAATCTTGCTTTATATATCAGCAGTCTGGCATTCAATGTTTTCTTGAAAGAAAACAAATCCTTCAAATGTCTGGTATATAAATTAATAAATATTAGTTTACCTATATCCTTACCCCGATTGTTTTTGTATATTCTATTAAGAGTACAATTAGAAAATGAAATTTGAAAAATTCAAAATGTTTTATTTTATTCTTTGCTCTTTCATCTTTAATTAATATGGAAAAATACCTTAGGGGATTGTATACTTAGTTAGTGCAGTTATTAAGAGTTCACTTCCATAATTAACTGACAATGAAAAGTCATTCATGTATAGCATTTCATAGTGCATGGAAAACCATGTAGTATGAAAATTAGAGTAGATAAAACTGACTTTTCATAGGACAAGAAGGGGTGAGTATGTTCTAACGTGTCATAGTATGGTTTACCAGTGATTAAAAACAATAGGATTAAGTACGGGGATATTGCCCGTAGGTAATATTGTTCATGACAGGAACATTTATTTTCATACTTTATACTAATATCACTGTTTATTATATCGTGATTAGGGAAATGAGCTATCAATCATAAAGTTTTGAATGCCTTATAGAATTCAGACAAGAATTTATAAATTTTAAAACAAACAAATAATTAGTTGTCTCTGTTCATTATTGTAATCGAAGTTATCAATGAACACTTTAACCTAGAATGACCAAGCGAGGATTTTGACAATTCAAAACTTTTTCAATGAATTCCTTCTTTTTTTGTTTTGTTTTATTATTGATCAAACCAAGGAGGTTATATGATCTCCTAAATCAAAAAGAAATTCACGAATTACGTATCTAATTTTTTTTTTGTAACCAGCGATCCACGAATTTACGTATACCACGAAACGTCTTTTTTTCTATCCACGAAAATTGATACTCTCGAAAATAAATGAAATATATAGTTTGTTATGTTACTGATACTGCACACTTCACATTAAAGTATCTTATTATATGCCTTTCATAATGTATGATCATAAACAGCAAAACATATCTGTCAAAACAATATGGAAAAGGGTATTGTAGTTACGACATAAGGAACATATCCGATATCATCTGTAAAACGTTTATTCCATAACGGTTAACAAACTCGTAATGACGTCCGTAGAGTTTACGAAGGAATCATCACAATTACATCATTTTGAACTCTTGGCTTATAGCTTCTAGTGAGCAATAACCCTCCATCAAGGAAATCATGATAGGAAATACAAGCCCGGGAATAAACTATCAATTGGGAAATATATACTTTGTATGCAGGCGCTGCTGGAATGATACTACATAGAAATATAAAGTTTACAATTGGGAATGTGAAATCATCTCTTTTGTTGTAAAGTTTTGTTTTAAACCGACCTTCATTGTCAATTTGCAGATGTAAGTCAAGATATGAGGCAGACTTAACTGTATCTGTAGTATCCTTAAATATAACCACTGAACCTTGAAAATGAGTTCAAGGTCAGATGACACCTGCCAGTTGGACATGTACATCTTCCATACCCCCAATACACTAGACCTATTGCTTATAGTATCTGAGATATATACTTGATTATCAAAAGTTAACATTTTTCACTGATCCATGAATTGAGGTCGAGATCAAGTGAAAACTGTCTGACGGGCATGACAATCTCGCAAGGTACAAACATACCAAATATATTTATCCCATTACTCATAATAAAAGAGAAATCAACATTACACAAAAAATCTTATTGTTTTTTTCAAGTATCCACTGAACCATGAAAATGAGGTCAAGGACAATGAACATGTTACAGCTTTGTAACATAAGGCATATATATACAAAGTATGAAGCATCCAGGTCTCCCACCTTTTGAGATATAAAGATTTTATGAAGTTTGCTAACGCCGCCGCCGTAGCCGCAGCCGCCGGATCACTATCCCAACTTCGAGCGTTCTGAGTCTAAAGTTGCAGGCTCGACACAATAGAAAGATGGTAATATAACCGAACTAGTTAACTTTTTTCAATCTCTGAACGACACAATAAATCAATGAATAATTTAGAGGTTAACCTCTCAGAAGAAATAGCAATTTTTACTTGTTTAAATTGTTGCATTTATAATCATATCAAAGACTTTATATAGCCGACTACAACAATGTGGGCTTTGCTTGTCGTTGAATGCCGAACGGTGACCTTATGCTGCCTACATTATGTCATATTTGTCATTTATACTTAGCAGATAGTAGTCTCGATGGCAATCATACCACATTTTCTTATTATTCTTTTACAATGACAGTATTAATATGGATTATCACTGTAACATGTAATATGTAAAATTGTCAGAGGAGAAAGATCGAGTCACATCTCATAATAACATTTTAATTAGAAAAAATAGATAACACAAATAAAAATTGTCATACAGACTTTGACATCACAATAGTAAATACAATCACAAAATAATAAACAATTCGCTATATACAATTTATTTGAAAATCGCGAAAGATTTTTTTTATGATAATGTCAATAACATACTGAAACATAAAAACTTAAAACAAAGCGTAGTACATATAAATATGAAAAAATATGTCTTATTAGACATGCATTTTATAAAATCATATAACAAGAAATCCAACGAAATATAAACCACAAACAGAAAGAAATTTATGGAAAAAGTGTTTATATTTACAGTGCTTTAAATAAAGATTTAGAATTTCACTTCGAGTCTGCCCAGTGTAGGAATTATCATAATGTCTCTCTCATATGGGGAATTCGATGATAATTACGGAACTTTGATGGTTTCTTTATAAAAAATCACTTTTTGTCATGATGATTGAGAGATGTAAATAGTTCATAAACACTATCTGTTACCGAAAGCATTTTTAACTTACATGTGTCAATACGTCGCTGTCTCATTGTCGCATACAATAAAGGAACGTATCAGCATGCTTTTTTCTTGAAAAACTTACATATAAATTGTGAGAAATGAAAAAAAAGTAATGCCAAATGCAATAAAATATGATGATTCCTTAAAATCAAAAAATTATTATTAAAAATAAATCATCAAAGATATAAGCTTATGATTTGTTACTTCAGATGCAATTGAAACAACTTTAATATTATATTTACACCTCACCTTATTCATTCAAATGTACAAAACAATCATAAAATATACATTTTGATCGTAATCTGAAGTGTACAAGAGACGATATCATCTAAAAATATATGGCTATACATTAAAAATTAAACATGAACGAAAAAAAAAACAAAAAAACAACTACAGCACAATTTTGATACTATTTACAATTTAAAAATTCTCGGAGTAATTTTCAAAAACAGAAATTACAGGTTTTGTCTACATAAGACTTGCCAGTGACACTCGAATAAGGCATTATGATAATATAGAGACACTATCTATTCTAGATTAGGTGAATTCTGATTCCAAAGAATAGCAAAACAAGATCAATAATAATGATACTACTACTTCTATTACTGATAATGATATTTATAAATACAAACACAATAAGGTAGCACAATACAAAGATTTTTTTACTTCCAATCTCCAACCTTTAAAATGCTGTAACTTTCTTAAAACTGCATATAAATTAATAAAAGAGGTGGATATAGATAGATAAATGATTAATCTTTTAAATGAATGCAACATTTTTGTTATGCAATCATTATGTAATCAATTGTTATGCAATCATTATGTAATCAATTGTTATCATTATGTAATCAATTGTTATGCAATCATTATGTAATCAATTGTTTTGCAATTAAGGGCAAAATCTTGGTCAGTTCACTTGAATGAATTTAGCTCTTTCTTCTCTATATCTACACACGAAATTTTAACGTTATCTTCATCATCACAGCAGGACCTACAAAAGAGTGTCTCAAATTATCGCTATCGTATTCCAATCTCTCATAAATTGGCAATTAGTGTAAACATCCTTACCACATAAAAGTAGATAATATATGATTAGGTGTAAAATATGATCTATACATTCTATCCAAAATCTGAGACACAGTTGTGTAGATAATGGCTCTAGAAAAAACATATAATAAAATCAACTCTCTCGGGGGATCCATGAAAAAGCTAATTTCAATTGAAAGTGAAAATTTCTTGTAAAATGTTGTAGACACAGTTATTATTATAATTGATTACATAATTGTTGTATAATACTAACATTGCATTAAAATGAAAGAGTAATCTGTTAGCTATCCATAGATACCACTTTTATAAATTTTCAAGCATTATAAAGAAAGTTACAGCATTTTAAAAGTTGGGAATTGGACGTATACATTCTTTGTATTGTGCTACATTAGCAATGGCATTTCTGACGATAGAACTATCGATTTACACTATCTCTATATTTTTTTTTATATATGTAACTTGAATCTTTAAAGCATTCGACGTCTTTTTTAAACATACAAAGTATTTGTATATCATATTTAAGTTATAAAGCGACATAACTGTAGAACGGTAAAAGTGACGCTACCCAAATTTGTACTTGATCTGAGTTTTGTTGTAATAATTATTGTGTATTGTTTCATAACATTTGGTTGAGGCAAACTTAAGTTATAAAACGGAAAAAAAAATTAGCAATTTTTCCATTTGTAAAGGGGCATAACTCTAGAACAGTAAAAGTGACATAACCAATATTCAAAGAGGGACGAAAGATACCAAAGGGACAGTCAAACTCATAAATCTGAAACAAACTGACAACGCCATGGCTAAAAATGAAAAAGACAAACAGAAAAACTATAGTACACATGACACAACATAGAAAACTAAAGAATAAACAACACGAACCCCACCAAAAACTATGGTTGATCTCAGGTGCTCCGGAAGGGTAAGCAGATCCTGCTCCACATGTGGCACCCGTCGTGTTGCTTATGTGATTACAAATCCGATAAATAGTCTAATTCGGTAGGTCACATTCATGAAAGGGAAGGGGATTGTAGTTACGACGTAAGGAACATATCCGATATCATTTGTGAAACGGTTATTCCATAACGGTCAACCAACTCGTGATGGCGTCCGTAAAATTTACGAAGGGATGATTTCAACTTCACCATTTGGAACTCTTGGTTTAATAGCTTCCTTGTGAGCAGTAACCTTCTATCAAGAAAATCATGATAGGAAATGCAAGCACGGGAATATCGTATCAATTGGGAAATATATACCCCGTATGCAGGTGCTGCTGGAATGTTGCTACTTAGAAATGGAAAGTTCACAATTGGAAAGCTGAAATCATCTCTTTTGTCGTAAAGTTTTGTTTTCAACCGACCCTCATTGTCAATTTCTAGATGTAAGTCAAGATATGAAGCCGACTTAACTGTATCTGTAGTATCCTTTATCTCCAATTCGATGGGATAGATGCGTTCCACATAGTCACCAAATTTTGAATTCAAATTAGATCGGTATTTTGTGGTAATAAGGATTGTGTGTATGTTTCATAACATTTGGTTGAGACAAACTAAAGTTAGAGAATGGAAACGAAAAATTCAACATTTTTTTAATTTTTAATTGGGCATAACTTTAAAACTTTTAAAGTGAAGCCACCAAAATTCAATCTTGCAGTAAGAATGGTATCTTAGTTTAAGTGAAACACAAATCATCAGTTAATTTGGCTCTTATGGGAGCTACTTTACTATAAAGTGTGCTAAATGCCTAACCAATAGCATATGTGCGGACTAAAATTACATCAACAGTACCAATTGTACAGCACAAGATGCACATTTCAAAAAAATAATGTCTTTTCGGTGATGCAAAAGGTCGACAATGCAAAACCTGAGTAAAAGAAACAGTGTCAAAAAAGAGACCACCAACTTAACGATATCAAATCAAATTGGAAAGATGGTTCAAAATATAAAAGAATGAAACGATGGTTTCGTGTAAAGGTGAGGAAGCCAAAAAATGTGGATGTTTAATTGGTGTCGGAATGATTTTTTTTTCAATGAGGTTCGATACTTTTATACATAGAAATTCGTAGAGGATGAGTGATAATTTAATAATAAATAGTGATAAAATTTTATATATGTCTAAAATTTCGAATGGTAATA
The DNA here is from genome assembly GCA_019925275.1 of Mytilus edulis. Classification (NCBI taxonomy): domain Eukaryota; kingdom Metazoa; phylum Mollusca; class Bivalvia; order Mytilida; family Mytilidae; genus Mytilus; species Mytilus edulis. Next base: position 109,275,294 of record CM034350.1, on the reverse strand, counting down.
GCTGAGTGTCTCAACAATTTGTTAAGTATGGTGATAACGTACATTACGCCGCCTTGCCAAAAAGACAAATATGAATAATAAACACATAATATATATAGATACATTTAAAAAATGATGAAAAAAACAGTATTTTACTGAAAATATGCATATGTACAACTTCAAAAGTTACGTTTCTGATAAGTATTAACAAGTTTGGTTAATATAGATGATTGTGTTACACAAGTTTATCTGATTTAATTAGGACTAGCATCCTCTATTTTGTGCTTTTCAAGCACTCATGACATAATAAATACAAAACTTAATGATTATTAACTATATAAATTATTGACATCATTTACCAAAAAAAGAAATTACTAAAGATCATACTAATAATAAGTATATTTTTAATATACCATGAGATATAAATGTTCCTATTCTAAATATATATACATATCAAGTAAAACATATGAATATCCGTACTAAAGGGCAACTGAAGGAAAGGGTATTATTGAATAATATTTGGTACTGCATTCATTGACTTTTTTTTATCTTGGCGTTCATATACTAAAGTTATACTAAACAACGACTTATGATTGATAGATTTCTTTTTTTTAAACCGTTTCTTCCACGATTATTAATGTTTTCCCTGCTTCAATTAGTACTCACTTATTCAAGATCGCATTCAAGTAATGCTTTCATTTGAAAAGCTAATGTGTTTGCGATTTTTCAACAATGTAATGTCTAATTTATAAAAACCTTTACTTTGGTTTACTGCGCCAAACGGTAGTAGGGGCCATTATATTTTATACACTATGATATTTTCCGTTTTTCCATACTTTCCTAGTCCCGATTTCAGATTTCGGCTAAGATAGTTTCCCATTAAGGAAGTGGTTACATCAACATGAAACTAGTTCGTATGTTCATTAAAATGTGAGTTGTTGGAATTATATACCAAATTACTGTTTAGAAGCCTGCTTCATGGTTGAATGAACATAGAAAGGTAATAGTGTGAAATCATTACTTTCTCAGGTCAAAGGTGGAAAGGGGAGTTAATCATGCAGTTGTGGTCATTCCAAATTTACAGTTCACTGATCATTGTTGTTGTGCATGCTTCTTTCAGCAAATTAGCATCTACGAAAATAAAGTAAGTGGTTATAAAAAAAAATTAGTTTTCATTGTAACTCATCCTTTTCAAACGGGAATTCACTTTACGCCATCCGTTTTCGCGTGCTTTTTTACACATTCCTTCTATATCCCATGTTGAATTGTTTATATATTTAAGCAAAATTAGTACTAAGTTCTCATTCAAATGACTTTGACATGCTTCCTTTATCGCATTCTCGAAATTAAAGAATTTATTATCAACCTTCTGAACCAGTAACTCAACAATGTCTGCTTCTCCACAGTGACATGCCTCGCTCATCGCACCAGTAAAATCAAACAGGGAATGGTCAACTCTTTCTAACAGTAAGGAAACTATTTCATCCCAGCCTTTCTGGCAAGAGATAATCATATTAATATTTACTCCTAATAAACTTATGTCAACCTTATCAAGAAATAATTTAACAATTTCAGTTTCGCCACTTTTACAAGCATTTGTCATTGCTTCTTCCATGATGTTTTTGTTATGTTTGCACACGTCTGTAAGCGATTTTACAATTTCCGTCCAACTATATTTGCATGCATTTCTTATAATGATATCTTTATGTACTTGTGTAAGGTCAAAGTTATCGATCAAAAACACCACGACACCTGCATTGTCACTGTTCTTACAAGATATACCGATCAATATGTTCACATCGAAGTAGTTGGCACCGTATTTTGAAAAAAGTAGTTCGGCGATTTCAATTCTACCTTGTGCGCATACTTCGAACATGCATGATTTTAAATCAATAGATATATTATCTATATTGTCAAACAACCAAAGGGTAATGTCTTTCCATCCGTATCCACAAGCCTTCTCAAATACCAATTTAGTATCAAACAACCTAGAATCGACATTTTCAAGAAGAAATTTTACGATCTCATATCGACCATATGTACAGGCCTCGTCCATTGAAGTCCGTATATCAACCATTAATATTTCAAATTTAGACCATAGCAACTTAACAATTGTTAACCAGCCATAACCACACGATTCCAACATTACTGTTTGCACGTCAATGTTTGTTAATTCAATGTTCTGCAGAAACCAGTCAACGATTTCAAATTGTCCAGATTCACAAGCCGTGTTAACAATAGCTCTCATATCAAACATCGTTTGTTCAGTGTTGTTCCATAGCTGTTGTACTATATCTAACGGTCCTGTACTGCTTACAGCTTGCATAATTTCTGACATATCAGTTTGTCCAAGTTTTTTAATACTATTATGTTCAAGCAGGAACTGAACAATTGATCCACGGTCAGATTTGTCCCTGTTTTTTGTCATATTAATTGTAGCTTTGATAATGTCTATCAGCGATGTCTTATACACTAATGGTTGAATATCAGTGTGTGACATCAACAACTTTACCACTTTTTTGTTACAATGAAAGCATGCTTCCCTTAGCACTATTTTGCAGTTTTCTGGTGTGTCGATGTCTAGTGTTTCAAAAAGCAATGAAATAACCTTATCACCTTCCCTATAATTACGACAAGCCTGAGACAATGCTTTGGATTTATCCAACATGTTTTTGTCCATGTTGTTGAGTAGGTATGAAATTAATGCTTCGTTACAATTATAACATGCATTGTTCCATGCGGTTTTTACATTAAATAGTTTTCTATCTAGAGTGGTCCAGAACCATTTGACAACATCAACAATGTCATAACGACATGCAATATTCATTGCGCTTTCCATATCCAACATGTTATGTGGATAATGATCCAAAAGCAATTTAACTATTTCCAGAGAATTTATTTTCGAACTGCGACATGCTTTGTTCATTGCAGACCTCACATCGAAACAATCTTTATCCATTTTGTCCATGACATATTTTATTATCTGTAGATTACCATTTCGACAAGCTTCGTTCATCACATATTTAATGTCAAATAAAGAACTATCTTTGGTTTGTAATAACAACAAAACTTTATCAGTTTGATTCAGATGAGATGCTTGTTCAGTTAAAATTGCAATATCAATAAAATTGTGACTTATGTTTTGCAAAAGTAATATGAAAATGTCATGACTTTGTTCGGTACCTTGAAGCAGTAAACCATGCATTGCAGTATCTATGTCAAACATAGAATGAGCAATATTTTTAACTAACCATATAACAACATTCCAAAATCCTTTTTTACAGGCTTCGTTCATTAGTACCTCCATATCAAATAGATCAACTTTAACTTTCTGCAGTAGAAGTTTTATAACTTCTTCAATTTCCTTACGAAAATCGGGAAACCACTTGTTACTGTAGTAAACAGTAGTCTCATCTATCGATTCGTATGCTTTTTCTACTGCTTTCTTTATATCTAACTTTTTATGATCAGTATTTTCTAACACTAACGTGACAACACCTAAAAACCCATAACAACATGCATTGTTCATTATCTCTTTAAAGTCAAGTAATTCATGATTTACTTTCTCGAGAATCAATTTAAACAAATGTTCGTACTTTGTTCTTTGATTATTGTTATCGAAGTAGACGTGCCTCATAGAGATGCATAATATGTCAACTAAATTATAACTAAATTATTGAGGTCGTTTTTTTCTATTAAAAACACGACAACATCTAACCACACATAGCCACAAGCTTGATTAAATACTTTTTTTTAAATCAAGTAAGTCATGGTTCACTTTCTGCACAATCAGTTTGATCAAAGGTTCGTAATTTTTTCTATGATTATTAATGTCATTGTTATTGTAGTACTTTCTTATTGAACTATATACTTTATTCACTACTTCCATTATATCTAACTTTTTATGATCAGTATTTTCTAACATTAACGTGACAGCATCTAAACAGCCATACGCACATGCATGATTGAAAACTTTTTTTAAATCAAGTAAATCATGATTTACTTTCTCTAGAACCGGATTGAGCAAAGGTTCGTACAGATCTCTTAGATAAAAATCTCCAGATATGAAGTTCCTGATTTCACTGTAATTGTTCAATGCTTCCATTAAACCTAACTTTTGATGATCGGTTTTTTCTAAAAAAAACGAGACAAGATTGTAAAGACCGAAGCTAACATGAAATAATGCTTTATTAAATAAGTGTTTCAAGTCAAGTAAGTCATGATCCACTTTCTCAAGAAGCAGTTTGATCAAAGGTTCGTAGTTTGTTCTGTCTACTTCATTCACTGCTTCCATTATATATAACTTTTTATGATCGGTATTTTCTAACATAAACGTGACAGCATCTAAACACCTATAGCGACATGCATTGTTCATTATCTCTTTAAAATCGAGTAAGTCATGATTCATTTCCTCGAAAATCAGTTGGCAAAAATGTTCATACTTTATTCTTTGATCATCATAAATGCAGTATTCCTGACCCCTAAATGAGCTGTATATTATGTCCACTGCTTTCATTGTATCTAAATTTTTAAGATCGGTATTTTTTTAACAAAAACGTTACAACATCTAACCACACATGGACACATGCTTTATTAAATATTTTGTTCAAGTCAAGTGAGTCATGATTCACTTTCTCCAGAATCAGTTCGATCAAAAGTTCGTACTTTTTACTTTGATCATCGTCATAATAACAATCCGCAATCTCGTCCATTATTGAGCTGTATACTGCATTTACTGCCTCCAATATATATAACTTTTTATGATCGGTATTTTCTATAAAAAACGTTACGATATCTAAACTACCACAGCAACATGCTTGTTTAAATACTGTTTTCAAGTCAAGTAAGTCATGATTCACTTCGTCAACAATCAGTTTGATCAAAGACGTGTAGTTTTCTATTCGAATATCGACATAATCATAATTCTTATCCTCGTCTAGAATTGAGCTGTATACTGCATTTACTGCCTCCATTATATGTAACTTTTTATGATCGATATTTTCTAATAAAAACGGTACGACATCTAGAACAACATAGTGACATGCTTGTTTAAATACTGTTTTCAAGTCAAGTAAGTCATGATTCACTTTCTCAACAATCAGTCTGATCAAAGATTTGTACGGTTTTGCTCGTTCATTTATGTCATTATCATAGTAGTTGTTTCTTACTGATCTGTATATTGCATTCACTGCTTCCATTATATCTAACTTTTGATGTTCGATATTTTCTAACAAAATCGTGACAACATTTAAAGAGCCATTTTCACTGTTCAGTCTTTCGTGCAGCCAAGCGTTAAGTAACATTCTTCTGCCCTCAAAAATGTCTTTATTAAATGTTTTTAACATCCATTTTAATGTCGTAATTGGACAGCTAATGCAAGCCTTATCTATGATATTTTGAAAGTAATCATGATGCTCTGTAAATGAAATAAACAGTTTTAACACTCCCCAAGAAGCTTCCAATAGCTTTTCTGAGTCTTTCTCGCAAATGTAGAAGAAAGTTTGAAGAAGAGAATATTTACAAACATGAAGAAGGTCGTCATTCGTTTCATTAAGTAAAACTGAACGTAAATGTTCAAACATACAAGAAAGGGATGTATGCATCCCATTTTGTCTTCCAACGTATTCTAGAAAAGTTGCAGGAAAATATAATTTAAATTTCCTTCGTGCACTTTTACCTAATATATCAGTTTGTAAGTTATAACTTGAAAGCATATATGCATTGTGTGATGTTTTTAACAATGCAGTAATAAAGTAGTGATTATCCTCTGTTATTATTTGCATGTCACATAGTAATCGCATTTTAAAAGTTAAAGCTGTTCTGAAGTATTGAGATTGTAGGATTTCTACAATCCTTTCTGCAAGTTTGTCATAAAGAGTTTGTGACACTTTCATGATAACTTCTCCTTCGTTTTCTCGATAACTTTGTAATCGTACCATCTCTCTGATAAAATCAAAGCCCAACATTGATATGACTACTTCCTGTTCTATTTTACTATATGAAATCATGACACTTTCAAGTACTGTTTGATGCTGAAAGTAATATCTACATGTATCTGGTCTGTATGAAAGGTAACGGCCTGTCATGTCAGTTGCTGCGTCTATAATGTCACATGCTAGTAGTCTATCCTGTTGTAAACCATAGCAAGATTTCATAATCTTCATTGCCTTTAGTATATAAACAATGTTTTCATCTAAAACATCTCCATTTAAAAGTAAGTAAACTAAGGTCACGTAAAGTAATTTGTCATTGGTATTTCTTTTGCCATCTTTTCGAACTTTATCTATTTCATCATATAAATGTTTTGATGGATGGTTGAAGAACCTTATTCCTAATCGTGTTAATTTCCTATTCTGTGTAAACAAAGAACAAGCTTCGGGAAATCCAAGCAAAGGTTTGGATTCTATAATACTGTGAAAGGTTTTATGATTTAATGTAACAGAAATATTCTCTTTAAGTATTTCGTCTTTAAAGTAATTTTCCTTTTCATTTAAACTAATTACACGTAAATTGAATTTCTTAAAATAATTCAAGAGTAACCTCTCTTTTTCGTTTCTGCTCATTTCAAATTCCACTGAACTGAGATCTACTTCACATCTGCCGTTAAATATTTTATGTAATGTTAATATTCTTTGACATGACACTTTAATTGTATCTCGTACTGTTAATATAGCTTTAACGTTACCTTGGTTTAAACAAGCCTGTAATCTATCAATAATCTGGATATCAGTGTTTTCTGTAAATCTTGTATTGGTTCTACCAAATACATCTTCAAACAATATAACTAACTTTCCATCAGATGTAACTATATCTGTGAAATCGTGTAGCTCTGTAAGCTTAATGGTCTCATATTCGGGATGCTTAATCTGGAATTTGTTTAGTATGTCTAAACTATTTCTACTCTTTCCAGAACCGGCTGCACCTGGTAAGATAAGAAGCGAGTTTATCTGCAAGAAAGTTATACACGCTTCAACAGCAGGTGTTTCAACGAACGTTCCCTCTATCAGGTGGTTGCTTATTTCTGTCTTAGTTAAACCTGAAATGAAAAAAGGGGTGTAAAAGATTATGCATCTTATTTATTAAAGTAATATACAAAATACCTATGAAATAGTGTAGTTGAAATCATCCATTCGCAAATTTTACAGACTCCATCATGACCATTATGTTATATTGGTTTCACAGATGAAGACGGACATATTCCAATTATCGTTACCACATTCCCGTTCTTATTTCATCGGAGGTGACCTACCGAATTAGACTTATCGCCGGATTTATACTTACATTAGCAGCAAGAGGATGTCACGTGTGGGGCTAGATCTGCTCACACTTCCGAAGCACCTGAAATCAGCACTTTTGTTGCCTGTCTCTTTGATGTATTTTGTGTACTGTATTGTTTGTTTTTCGTCTTTAGTCGTTTTGTATGCTATGACATGGCCAGTTTGTTTTTGACTTATGAATTTGAATACAACATTAATATAAGTCGCCTCTCTTTTATATCATGGATTCAGGTTTACAAACATGAAACAATGTAATAATTCAAAAATGTTATAACGGAAGACAGCAGTGAGTTAGGAGTTTGACAAAACCTTTCATGAAGGTATTAAGCCCTAGGTGTATTTACTTAAACTCGTTAAAACATAAAATACGAAATAATGATAGATTTAGAAGTGATTCAAAACGGCACAATCTTGTTAAAAACATATTAAAAAGCGTCAAAAGCATCTGAATTTTCTGCAAAAAAACTTAAATATCATGTCTAGTATTTATTAGACTAATGTTTTAATATGCAACTGAAATATGGGACAATTGCGGAAACGGTTATTAAACGAAATTAGAACAGCTACAACTTGAAGCTGTAAAACACAAAAGCCCTTGCAAAATGGACAAGATATCATTTTACCATTTTGCAGGCTGACACTGACGTCCCAAATATATATCCCATCAACAATTAAACTTTGGAATGATCAGAACATGTCAGTTCGAAATAAAGACACGTTATCAAAATTCAAAATAGAATTTAAAAACCTCGACATTCTACATGAGAATCAATCCCAACATTATTTATATGGTCCAATAAAATTGAATATAATCGTAACCCTATTTAGATGTTCGGCATCCTTTTAGAATTGTGACTTTTTTAGTGATAACATTATATCTGTCCAACATTCAAATGTGGTTTGAATATTGAGGACATGAACCATTTTTTATTTGATTGTCCTTTCTATCTAAATGAAAGAGCTATCCCATTTAACATGTTTAATAGTCTCAGCTGGCTTTCCCGAAGGCTATGATTTTGACTTAAAGCTATTGGTTTATGAAATTTAAATTCTTTCCTATGATGTAAATGTGCAAATTGTTAATAGTTATCAAAGGGACCAGGATTATAATTTAGTACGCCAGACGCGCGTTTCGTCTACATAAGACTCATCAGTGACGCTCATATCAAAATAGTTATGAAGCCAAACAAGTACAAAGTTAAAGAGCATTGAGGATTCAAAATTCCAAAAAGTTGTGCCAAATACGGCTTAGGTAATCTATTCCTGGGGTAAGAAAATCCTTAGTTTTACGATAAATTCAAAGTTTTGTATACAGGAAATAAAAAAAAATGATCACATAATTGATATTAATGTCAACACCGAAGTGCTGACTACTGGGCTGGTGATACCCTCGGGGACGAAACGTCCACCAGCAGTGGCATCGACCCAGTAAATAGTTAAACAAGTATTCAATTTTATAAAGAGATCAAAACGATTCCTCGTGGTATAGTATCAACATAGGTAAAACGCACATCATCATCATTAACATCATCACCCTAATCTCTGTCGTTTTTCTTCATTCCCTCTCACTTTTCAGACTAGTTTAGTAATATTTATTTTGTCTATATTATATTACGCATGCTTACGTTTAATTTGTATTGTTATATATATTGTATTGTGGATAAGTATTTATAAGTAAAATTGAGAATGGAAATGGGGAATGTGTCAAAGAGACAACAACCCGACCATAGTCAAAAACAACAGTAAAAGGTTACCAACAGGTCTTCAATGTAGCCAGAAATTCCCGCACCCGGATGCGTCCTTCAGCTGGCCCCTAAACAAATATATACTAGTATTGTGATAATGAATGCGATACTAATTTCCAAATTGTACACAAGAAACTAAAATTAAAATAATACAAGACTTACAAAGTAAGTTTACTTGTGCCTGATTTTTTTGTGCTTTGAGCACATAATGTTTCGACTAGGTTCTGTTGATTTACGGGTATAAAGTACTGAGTAAAATATCTGTCGATTGTTGAAGACTGCCTGTTTATTTGTTTAAGCGATATGTTTAGGTTCATGTCGTTTTATAACTAATCTAACATTTTTAAACATCCGAAACACTTAAAAATAAACTATTTCTGTGAATCCATATGAGGCCAATGAAGCTCTGTACTGAAATGAATTGTGCTATAGTCTTGTCAAATACAGATACTGAATAGATGAAAACTATATTTGAAATCTATCTTACCTATCAGTCGACTTCTTTTGGATGTTTCTGAAAAATGAAATAAAATGTTAATTGTAGGAGAACATGTCAAGTAATGAAAGTTGTTATTGAGTGCTGATTATTTGAAGTCTTTAAATATTCTTCATTTGGACATAAATTGAAATTACTGTACCTTTCAATGAAATCCTGGATTTGTAATAATTAAGTTCCAAAATGAACCATAGCGTCCTGCATAAAAACAATTAGAACCTATATATGTTCATGGTTCGAGCAGCAACAACAGAAAAGCAACCAAAAATGAAATCAGTACACGTTATTCTCTTGGTCAGCTTAAGAACTATTTCAAAACAAACTTACAAAAAAATTGGCAAAGTTCAACAAAACCAACGAAAAAACGGGGAGTATTTCACCACAAACAGCCCCCAAAAAACCAATGAATAGAGATCGAGAATACTTGAACTGATTACTAATAAGAGCATATTTAAATTTTATTTGAAATGTATATATACACACCCGTGGTGAATCCAGAAACGTTTTTCTTTATATTAAATATATTTAAAATCGACTTTAACATAAAAATTATGCACTAAAAAAAAAGAATAATTCGTTGTTTAATAAAGTTTATCGTTTTATAATATATCACCGTGTTTCTAAGTGATATATGTTTGAAGGGTATTCGGCGATGTTGAGTAGTGTGCTGTGGTTTTTTGTGGTGAAAATACATACCCCGAAAACTACATGAGCAGCTCCTTAGAATTACCATCAACATCCGAATTACATGTATGAGACAAAATAAATTTCATGTACGTATATAAACTCAAACACCACATTTGAGTATTTATACACATACAAAAACAATTTCCTCTCTCACCTACCTTGGATTATTTATTAAAAAGAAAAAATGAAAACCCGTTTGGTTAGATAGATTATCCGAATAATATACAGTTAATCAAAACTGTTCGATTTGGCAACAGAATTATCCAGTAGAATTTGCTTAATTATATTATACAACACAATTTTGGCTGTTTCCATCATTATTTTCTGTTGATCATTGCTGATAACTCTGCAAAATTGTTCTCATAATCTTTCTTAAATGAAATACGGCAGATCGGAATGACTACTTACTATTAAAACTAGTATGATTGCCTTTGAGACAACTGTCAACACTGGACCAAAAGACACAGAAATTAACAACTAAAGATCACCGTACGGCCTTCAACAATGAGAGAAGCACATACCGCACAGTCATCTATAAAAGGCCCCGAAATGAAAAATGTAAAACGATTCAAACGAGAAAAACTAACGGCCTAATTTATGTACGAAATAATGAACGAATAACAAATATGCAAAACAGCAACAAACGACTTCCACTGAATTACAGGTTCCTGACTTGGAACAGACACATACAGAAAGTAGCGGGGTTAAAATAGTTTGAAGAAGCCTCCAACTCTCCCCTAACCTACGACAGTAAAATAACAGCACACAACATAAGAACAAATTATAACCAGATGCTCCGTAGGGCGCAGCTTTATACGACCGCAGAGGTTGAACCCTGAACAATTGGGGCAAGTATGGACACAACATTCAAGCTGGATTCAGCTCTAAATTTGGACTGTGAATAGAATGAAATTCAAAACAGTGTGGCTGTGGCCATTGATTGACACATTAAATTCATCCATTGACTGGGACAATTTAGGTGAACGTTTGTATGTAACGACCTCTGCTCACTTTGTACTTTTTAAAGACACTTAAACTATGGGGTCACCAAAGGTTATCAACAACTTAATAAAGTAATTCGAAAAATTAATCAGAAATAACACGATGTTTTGATTTATATCAATTATATAAATCAAAACATAAAGGTTATTCCTGATTAATTTTTCGAATTATTTTATAATTAAAGGCGTTAAAAAACCTTTGGTGACCCCACAGTTTAAATGTCTATCGTAGGTACGTCGTGAACAGTGGTCGTTACAGACAAACGTTCGCGTAAATTGTCCCAGTCAATGGATGAATTAAATGTGTCAATCAATGGCCACAGCCACACTGTTTTGAATTTCATTCTAAATAGTTGACACAGCATAGGTTTCTGACACAGAATGAATGTGGTCTAATGAACTTCAAATTTTTGTTTTGCCTTTGAGCAATTTACTATGCTGTTGAATATTAATCCTCTAAAAATAATTCAAGAATTTTTTTTTTATTTATGAAATCTGAAATGAGAAAAGTTGACCCCCCCCCCCCTCTCCCCCAATTTTTTTTTACATCCCCCTTTCCTTTATTCCAAAATTGATCTTAATTCAAATTTCTAATGGCCCCTAGCAATAACTACTCATTTAAATACATCATAAAATATTAAAATGTAAAAAAAAAGTGCTTGTTATCATTGAATGGTAAAGATTGTTTTAATTTATCAGTTGGTAGTAAAGTGAATATACATTGTATATTGTATAAAACAATGATTTAAGTTGATTCAACTACTATTCTGGACAAAGAAAGATAACTCCAATTGAAAATTTCTTGCTATTGCACAATATTGTGCAATTAGATATTTCTTGCTATTGCGCAATACTGTGCGATTGAAAATACTTGCCATTGCACAATACTGTGCAATTGAAGATTTCTTGCTATTGCGCAATACTGTGCGATTGAAAATTTCTTGCTATTGCACAATACTGTGCAATTGAAGATTTCTTGCTATTGCTGAATAATGTGCAATTGAAAATTTCTTGCTATTGCACAATACTTAATATAATAATTTTGGATCCTGATTTGGACCAACTTGAAAACTGGGCCCATAATCAAAAATCTAAGTACATGTTCAGATTCATCATATCAAAGCAGCCCAAGAATTCAATTTTTGTTAAAATCAAGCTTAGTTTAATTTTGGACCCTTTGGACCTTAATGTAGACCAATTTGAAAACGGGACCAAAAATTAAGAATCTACATACACAGTTAGAATCGGCATATCAAAGAATCCCAAATATTCAATTTTTGATGAAATCAAACAAAGTTTAATTTTGGACCCTGATTTGGACCAACTAGAAAACTGGGCCTATAATCAAAAATCTAAGTACTTTTTTAGATTCAGCATATTAAAGAACCACATGGATTCAATTTTTGTTAAAATCAAACTAAGTTTAATTTTGGACCCTTCGGACCTTAATGTAGACCAATTTGAAAACGGGATCAAAAATTAAGATTCTACATACACAGTTAGATTCGGCATATCAATGAAACCCAATTATTCAATTTTTGATGAAATCAAACAAAGTTTAATGTTGGAACCTTTGGGCCCCTTTTTCCTAAACTGTTGGGACCAAAACTCCCAAAATCAATCCTAACCTTCCTTTTGTGGTCATAAACCTTGTGTTTAAATTTCATAGATTTCTATTTACTTATACTAAAGTTATGGTGCGAAAACCAAGAAAAATGCTTATTTGGGCCCCTTTTTGGCCCTTAGTTCCTAAACTGTTCGAACCACAACTCCCAAAATCAATCCCAACCTTCCTTTTGTGGTCATAAACCTTGTGTCAAAATTTCATAGATTCCTATTGACTTAAACTAAAGTTATGGTGCGAAAACCAAGAAAATGCTTATTTGGGCCCTTTTTGGCCCCTAATTCCTAAAATGTTGGGACCCAAACTCCCAAAACCAATCCCAACCTTTCTTTTGTGGTCATAAACCTTGTGTTAAAATTTCATAGATTTCTTTTCATTTTTACCAAAGTTAGAGTGAGAAAACTAAAAGTATTCGGATGACGACGACGACGACGACTATTTTTGCGTTCGTATAAAAATCAATTGAAAAGGCTTAAATCATCAGATCAATACAAATTGAAATATATCTAACCAAAACACAAAGTGAACGCGGACGGATACTTGCACATCCAAAGAAAAAAGTACAGATCTGAGAGTGCTCGCAGCTACTGACAGTTAGTTTAAAGCCAATAAAAACTTATAGAAAAATCATGCATCTAAGACTAATTTAACAATCAGTTCACATCCAGCATCCAATGGATTTAGTGTGAAGACGCCATAAACAGTTATAGAAAAACATGACCTTGTGCAATGCCAATATACAGGTATCGACAGATTGAGGATTCATATACTTTATAACAAACGTTAATGATTAATCCTTTGATACAGGTGGTAGTTTAGTTAGTTTTAAAACTAATTAATGGCCCCCTTGCTTTCTATGTTAAATTCCTCAATTTCGAGTGGTCACAGCTCTTTTATCTTAAGTTCAAATAAAGTGACAATCATTGCATGTCAGCGCAACACCTTCTGGTGTCCTGTACTGAAAAAATCAACATACCTTACATTGCATATAAGAAAGAACTGGTTCCCGGAACTTCGGATGTACCAAAAAGGTACTTCCGATCTGACAAAAGGGCAAAATGTACTCTCCTTTTTAAATTTCATGTCATTTTTTTATTATTCAAATTTATCAGTCAAAAATTGTTCTGCAATGATCACCAGTCATGCAGCTTTCATTTGATACCAAAATTAATAAAATATTCTAAATATATTGAAAGTTATGTCCATGCGTAGGAACTATTTTGTGTTAAATATGTACTACTTTCTGGTATGTGCTTTCTTGCCGGGCCTAGATTAGTGGTGTTACACCTAAAGGCCGAGATGAAACGATAGGGTACTGGTTTTTTTTATGTAGTTTAGGTAACCAATACATAGTAGGAATCTTAAAATGTTTAGAAAAAACCTGACGCTGTGATGTTGTTATGATATGTTTGTTCACTATATGACTCTCTGTGCAGTGCACAGACTTGAATGTAGACGAATTTAAACATTTTTTTTCAGGAAGTGACATTTGAATAACCACAACATTTATTCAAACTTTCAAGTAAAACTCAATTTTTTAATACGATGAAAGCCTCTTTGTGACATGACGACAATTTTTTCAAGCTATTTTATATCGAGGACGATATTTTTATCCTTTTTTCATAATTTTGTCATTATCTTGGTCTTAAACGATATTGAAGTCCCCCGTAAAAACATGGTCAGAAAAAACATATTTGAATTTCGACGATCCAGTTTCAAGCAATAGAAGTATTATTTTTAACATTGACGTCTGTTGTTTAAAGTAAAACAAAAAACTTCTGCTATTTTTTTTTTGTATGTTTACGAAATGATAGGTGTTCTTTGTGTTATCAAAATAAGGAAGTATAATGTTTTGAATAATAGAGTCATTAGATATACTAGATAAGTTGATACAAGAGGCTGTCAGAGTGACAGTAAACCAGATTTTCCTGATGAGGTCCATTCCTGAACAGTTGAACAAGTTATTAACATTTAAGCTGAAAACAGCTCTAAATTTGGATAGTTTTTGAATATTTGACTCAGCATAGGTTTGTGACACAAAATGAATGTTGGCAAAGAACTTGAAAATTGGAAAAAGGGAATTTTACCTTTTATGGTCCAATATCAAAAATCTAAGTACATTTGTTAAAAAAACCCTAATAATACAATTTTTATGAAATCAAACAAAAGATAAATTTAGGACCCTTTAGATCTCAATGTGGACCAATTTGATAAAAGAGCCCACAATCCAAAATCTCTTAAAACTTTTCTCAAAAATCTAATATTTAAATACAAGTTTAGATTCAGCATTTCTACGAACCCTGTATATATTTAATCTATGTTGAAATGAAAAACAGTTTAATTTTATCCATTTAATTTTGTGTTTAAAGGGAAATATCTCAAACTGAATAAATTATATATACATAGTTCAAAACAATTAGATATAATTTAACCAATTTTTTCTTAAATTAGATATGACGATTCACAAGGTAAATCTTTTTTTCAAATTATAATCAAATATAATTAATAGTTCCAAATATTTTTCCTTTAATTTTTTTACAAACAAATAAAGACCTGCAACTTATCTATCAATGTCAACAACTTTATCTACACAATGTAATATAGTAATGGAATGAAATATATCTTAAAACAAAAAGATTATTATCAAATTAAAGGACTTCATTTCATCTAAAATAAAATGTATACATAGCATTCAGAAAATGAGTTCATACAGAATAACAAACAAACCTACCACAATTTTCTTCAAAGATTTACTAAGGAAAAGAAAAAACAATCCAAAATCATTTATCATAAGTACAATGTCTTTTTAAAATCTTTTTAAAAAAATGAGTTATTTCCCTTTGAACAGAAGGGATCAATAAGTAAGAATTTCATAAACAAAAAATGAAAGATTGTAAATCGTTCTCTTGTCATTTCGAAAAATCGTGATTAATTAAGGGTAATGAGAAAATTAAATGCGGCCGAAAGTCATAACATTGAATAAGAATTACAATAAAGGAATATATCAACAATTTATAAAGCAGTCGAAGGGTTCTTATTAAAACTATACTAAAAAGTCCGACAGAATGCCGTTAGTAAAACAAAACAGATCTGTAACTAACATAAGTCCGAGAAAACAGTTAAATCAAAGTGAATTTATCTCAGAAAGAAAACGCAAATTAAAGAAAATTTGCACTTAATCTGTCTAAAATGTGTGGTTAAGAATTTATTTAAATGTTATACATCTTATGAGATTTTGACAGCGAATTATCTATCTGTAGTACTTCTGTAATTTATGTATGTATTTAAAAAAGTATCACAAATAGTCAATTACTTTTTAGCGGTGAATGTCGTCATCTTTGTTCTTATTTTTTAAATTATGGATTATTTATAATTTCAGCTGTGAATTTTATTTTTATTTTACTTACCACATTTGGAAACATATTCTTTAACTTTCTTTGTTTCTGTTTCAACTGTCTCCAAACTTTGAGATGTGCATAGTAATGATTTGTCAAGTTTTTGTAGTTTAGAAGATATGGGTTCCTCTGTCTTTTGATTGGATTCTAAGATTGAATGCATTGTTTCAGTTTTTTCTTCAAGCTTCTGTAGTTTAGACGCTGTATGTTCGTCTGCCTTTTTACTGGATTCTATAACTGAATTGATTGTTTTTGTTTTTTCTTCAAGTTCTTGTAGCTTTGCAGCTGTGTGTTCATCTACCTTTCTATTGATTCCATGTGTTTCTCTGTAGTTTCTTGAAGTGTTTGCATCTTCGTCATAGTTTGATCCGACGACATCTGACTTGATTGCGCAAGAGCAAATAATTCTGCTATATCCTGATGAAACATTATATAATATAAAAAAAATATTTGATATCCACTTATTAGCTGCATATTTTTTTTAATATTAATAATCACGCAAAAGATATTTGATCATAAGCTTTATCTGCATATTTGACAATCACATTTATTGAAAAGTAAGGTAAAGCATGTTTAAGCTAAACTAAAACTAATAAAGTGCCTGTTTTAAAGAACCTAGACATTGTGAAACAACGTTTAATTAAAAGTTCATTAATATTCATATGTAAAGACCAGAAGATCAGATGCACCAACATCGTGACACCAGTACCCCTGTTATAGACCACTTACTGTCAAATTCAATCTCACAAATTTGTCTTAAATTAGCATATTTAATTTAAAACATACTAAAGTGTATATTCAATTTATATAGAAAGGCTATTATAAACAATTTACAATGCATTGAGTCATATATGGACTATAATCCCAGATGCCACCTTGTAATCAATACAAGACCCAAGGTTGACCAAATGTGAAACAATTTAAAGTATCAACATTTCGTGTGTATTTTCGTCGAGACGCCATTTAATTAACCATCGTGGTGGCATGACTTTTTCTCATTCTTTATTGATTATAAAATCAGATTTCTTTTTTATGTCTTGTAGCTAGTGGGAATGAAAATCAATATTAAATGTGTTGGTTAATATGCACGCTATTCGCTCAAACCAAAATTCAGAAAGTCAAACACCATGAACGATGAAATATACAGCTAAAACTGGAAAATATTGCAAACCACTTTTATGTCCTGTTTTTCGATATATCTGTATAACATATATGAAAGATATACTTACATTTGTTCTATCTAATAAACTGTTTTGATATTGAACGAGCAGTGTGTGGTCCAAACTTCTGTGGTTCACATCATTCAAAATCGTTTTGAACTCTGATTCCTTCCCACAAACAATTGCTATATCCAATACTGCCCATTCGATGTCATTCTTGAATCTTGTAAAGTCTGAATTACTTATCCTTGCTGCCTTTGTGTGACCATATACATTGTTTCTTATTTTTACTACAGTTTCCACCGATTTTCGATTTGAGCAACAGTACTCAAGTATTGTTTGTTGAAGAACAATATCAAGGTTACCTTGGCTGATACCAGATATTGCAGACATAGAGCAGATGCAGTTTGTTCCCCCTGTATGTGACCTTTTTTGACACATTGATAACCCAGTGGAACCAGCAAACATTGAATTCCACTGGTGTGCATCTACTATCTGACAATTGACTGGAAGTTGAAAACGATGTGGGCAAAAGCAGCATCCGTGGTTATATTGCCAAAGATGATATATCAGATGTTTGTTGTGGTTAAGGAAATCTGCAAACGAGATTCCGTGAAATTGCAAACAACTGTACCAGAAGACATCGGTACAGCAGTTTACAAGAAGACATCTTGCAAGGGTCAGGTCAAGGACATCAGTACCAATTCCTTTCTTTGCAAGGCTACAGCAGAAATCTGGTCCCCGTCTATGTCCACACATCTTGGTTGCTTTATCGAACAAAATTTCCATCTGTGACGGAAATATAATCCTATTTTGTCGTGGTAGGGAGTTTCCTGGTAAACACCTACAGCACCTGCCATTGTTGTAGCAAAGATGATAAATTTCATGCTGACTCTGGTTCAAAAATTGTTCAAACGACAAATGTTTGTTTCCTATATCCAACTCAATAAGGGAGATTAATGCAGCTTTTGAATGATCGACGACTAAAATGGCATTTTTAAGAAAATTCTCCCGTTCCTGTTCTATAGATGTCATGACACCCTTCAATATAAATACAAAAAAAATGTCAAAATGTGCAAGTTTGATTTTCCAGATCATTAAAACCATTATAACAAGGCTCCAAGGAGCATATTTATTCATTTGAAAATTTTAAAATGTTTTCATGAATAATTTATGCTTTTGATACGTCAGACGCACGTTTAGTCTACATAAATTTATTCAGTACGGCTCAAATCAACAGTTGGATAGAACGTTGAAAGGGAGGGAAATCATACAATTGTTGTCAAATGTTGATAATGCAATATAATCTTACTGTTGTGAATAATCAACATTTTCTCAACTCTTAATTTACAGAAAATATATATTTCAAATCAATACAAAATTCTGACTACTGCTCATGACATTCAAAAATGTAGAAAATGTTAAGTTTTTTCATTTCCATCAACTTCACAAAGATATCATTTACATTGTTAAGATGAAATGCCTAGTTTGATAAAAAAAAAAAACCCACGTTGCTTATATTATAATTATCTGAATGTTGTCAATACACCAACCCGTACAAAGAAAGACTAGAACGGTAGCATTAACAGTTACCAACACATTATTGCATCTGGATTTCAATAGTTCCTGTCACGAGGATGCAACGGCAACCAAAGAAGTCCACTTTGTTTTCCACTGTAATTGTTTTTTTCTTTCTCTCATCCAAACCCAGTGTACATGACTTGGTACATGTATCTGTGGAATGGATAAATCCAGTGGAGCCCAAATATTTTCATTTTGATATGCCTCTCTATTGATGTGCTTCAAAAGAGACCCTCTGGTAGGCGGAATAGCATCATGAGGTTGTTGCTTCCTGAAAAACAATTCAAATCGTGCCACGTTACAGCTAAAGTTGTTCTGTAATACATATTGCAAACAAATGCTTCTATGATGTCCAGGGTTGTGTATTCATACTCAAGCGGACAAAATCGTTAATTACATCTGGATATACTTCCCATGTCAAGCTGACCTCTTCACTTTCCTACCAAATGCCGACACAGTGTCATTTAATGCATGGAAAAAAGGAAGAGCAGCTACACCAGGACCAAGCTAATTTGATATGCCATGTACAGTAAGCCATAAAGTCTTCGTTCCTTCCAAAAAATTGAAAACAACACGTTTTATAATTCTATGCGGTCGAAGCGCTTTTCTTGATTTACCTTCATCAAGAACGCTTAAAGCCAAACATTTGAAATCCGAAGATGCAATGTTTCAACATATGGATCAGTTGATGACAAATCGCAGAATGTTGGAGGTTAACCCATTTGCATTGATTTAATACCACTGTCAAGTGACACCTGAGATAAAAACGGAGCAAAAACTACTACATCTGTGTCAGAACAGCTTTAAAATACTAATTAAAATCATTTTCAGCAGCATGCTTATCATAGACAAACATTGGAATTACCACCATGAGAAACATACACATTTTATTAATCTCTAAAGAAGCAATTCCGTAGGCAAGAAACTTGAACAATTCCGTTTTGTTGTTGTTATCTTCATCAAGAAAAGAACTCCAACCCCTTGGCGTTCTACTAGAACCAACAACTTTCCGTCTAGCACCAGTACCTTGTTTTTTCTTGTCCCAGCCTTTAAATTATTCATTAAGTAAACGTCAATTATAAGGTCTCACTATTGAATGCTTGTCGGTGCAAGATTTTATGCAAGGCAGTATGACATTATTTGCATAATCATCAAATATGTTTGCACCACGTGGTGTCTTGGAATTAACTATTGCTGTTACATCAAAGATAAATGATTCAACATTTGGATCGGTTGATGACAAATCGCAGAATGTTTGAGGTTAACCCATTCGCCTCGATTTAATACCACTGTTATGTGACATCCTTAGATAATACGGAGGAGCAGTTTGGTTTTCATGGATGAAAAACCCAAACTGTCAAACTGTCTACTTTGACAAGAAAAGAAAAGTCTAGAAAAGGGATCGCAATCACTTTTCAAGTTCTCTAGCTTTTTTTTACGAGGACGTTTCCCGTTTAAATTTACGGCTAATTTAGGAAACTGGGTTTTTAAATGTTATAAAAACAGATTATCATTCGTTTTGTTTTTACTTCAAAAGATCTTCGTATTGTTTGGATCCAATATCTTTGAGTTTATACACATATCTTGCCTGCTTCCGAAATAACAATTTCCTAAATAGAGTAATTTTTGCACAACTTTTTGTAACTTTGGTCCGTAGTGCTCTTCAACTTTGTACTTGTTTTTGCTTTCGAACTTTTGTTGTCATTTTAATGTTATATTTAACATTGCCATAAAAGCGGGAGTTTTTGGCATGCCACAAAACCAGGTTCAATCCACCATTTTTTTCTTAAAATGTCCTGAACCAAGTCAGGAAAATGGCCATTGTTATATTATAGTTCGTTTCTGTGTGTTACATTTTATGTTGTGTTTCTGTTGTGTCGTTGTTCTCCTCTTATATTTGATGCGTTTCTCTGAGTTTAAGTTTGTGACCCGGATTTGTTTCTTTCTCAATCGATTTGTGAGTTTTGAACAGCGGTATACTACTGTTGCCTTTATTTGAATATCTTATGGCGCCAACACCACCTTTCACAGTTGCATGATACTGTTTTGTGCCTGATTAATTGTGATATAATAAAAACAACTTGCTGGTCTTACGACCAGTTAAATTTCCATTTGCGAAATCCATTGCCACCAGTGGGTGATGTTCGTGAAGGGAGGCCATATCGGAGAGAGCTAGGTACACTACAAACTGCTAAAAGTCTGAATTGACCAGTTTTTGTGCTCGACCAGTAAAATCGAGCACAAATGTTACTCGACTAGTCTCGACATTGTCTCGACTGTACTTAACTGTACTTAAGTGTACTCGACTAGGTCTCGACTTTACTTAATCAGTCTGATTCTGTACTTGATGATCTTGGTGTAGTCTGAAATGGTCTTGACCAAGGCTCGACCTGTCTCGACTAGACTCGACTCAGTCTAAATAAGTCTCGACCTGTCTCGACTAGTCTTGACCTTCAAATTTAGTTTTGACTGATGTAAATCAGCCCATCTAACTAAATTAAATATTGATCTTACAAAATTCAAGCTTATTTGGTAGATTGATCTATTGCTGTGAAATGACAGAATTTAATTTTACAAACGGTAAAAAGAAAAATTATTATTTAAATTCTGATATTTTTATGACTTTTTCAAATCAACTTGGATTTTCATCAAACTATGCAGCTATCTAAGATATATATTAAGCTTACTAAACCCCATGTCATTTTTTGTTTGTTGTATTGCTGTAAAATTTAAGAATTAAATTAATCTTGGTAAAAAAAACTAGGATTTGCAATTCGGGCAAAATATAGATAGTACACTTTAATAACTTTTTCAAATCAACTTGGATTTTCCTCAAACTATACAGGTACCTTGGTGATACATTAATCTTACTGAATCCCAGGTTGTTATGAAGTTTTGTGTATTGCTGTGAAATTTAAGAATTAATTTAATCTAGGTAAAAAAAAAAGCTCGGATTTGAAGTTTGGACAAAATAGAGATAGTACACTTTAATTTTTTTCATAACTTTTTCAAATCAACTTAGATTTTCATTAAACTCTACAGCTATCTTTGTAATATATTGATCTTATTGAATCCTAGGTTTTTATTTAGTTTGGTGTATTGCTGTCAAATTAAAAATAATAATTAATCTAGGTAAAAAAGCTACGATATTAGAAATATATCTTTCCTTATAATTTGGGAAATTGTATATATAAAATAGTTTTATAATTCCTTTAATGTTATATTCCTTTTTGATATATATTATATAAATATATCAAAAAGGAATGAAACATCAACGAAAATATTAAAAAAGTTCTTCTGATTTGTGGTGATTGATAAAGCAATACCTCCTGCTTGGGGCAAACTTATTAAAAGATCACATCTACCGGAGTTTAAAATTCTAAATAATATTCATTCAAAGTTGCAACATCCTATTAAATCTAAATTGCAAGGCTTTTTGAATTCACTAGATAAGTAATACACGAGTTTAAGGCTTTCTTTTTACCTGTAAAACTCACTGTACTGATGTAGTTAAACCATGTCATTGATAAAGGCAGTATACCGCTGTTCAAAACTCGTAAATCTATGGACAAAAAAATATTTTAAGATTTGATTAAAATGAATTTTTACTGTAACTTTGGAACACATTTCCTTTATTAAAAGGTTATCAAGGATTGTTATGAAAGTTCTTGATATTAAATTCTTGTTTTAACAAAACATGGTGTCTTTCTTAAGATTTCATAACTTTTTCAAATCAGCTTGGATCATAATGAAACTTTCAGCTATCTTTATTATATATTTCTCATACAAAAACAAAGGTTGTTTTGTATGTTGGTGTTTTGCTGTCAAATTCAATGACCTAGTTTATAGGTAATACAATTTTCAGTTTTGTCAAAATTCAGATAGATACCTATAATTTAAATATTTAAATTTGACAGCTAATAAACTAAATTTCCAAATAACTTGTTTTTGTAAGAATAATATATAATAAAGATAGCTGTAGATTTGAATGAAAATTCAAGTTGCATTGAAATAATCTACAGTGTACTTTCTGAATTTTGTCTGAACTGCAAATTCTAGCTTTTGACCAACATCAATTTAATTCTTAAATTTATCAGCAATACTACAAATTACATAACGACTTGTGATTCAGTAAGATCAATATATTACTAAGATAGCTGTATAGTTTAAAGAAAATCAAAGTTGATTTGAAAAAGTTATTAAAAAATTAAAGTTTACTATCTTAATTTTGTCCGAACTGCAAAACCTAGCTTTTTTTTACCTAAATTAATTTGAATCCTAAATTTGAAAGCAGTCAACCAAACTTCATAACAACCTGGGATTCAGTAAGATTATTATATTACCAAGATAGTTTGATGAAAATCTAAGTTGATTTGAAAAAGTAATTAAAATTAAAGAACCTTAGTGAACACGCTCACATACCCAACGTCCCCACATTGTCATTGGAGAAATTAAATAAGTGTAAGAAAAAAAAATTATATAAGAAAAAATAATGACTAATAATTTCCTGTCAATCTGCACATCTTCATAGTATGTCCTAATTATCTACAAAATTTCACGAAATTCTGTTGTGTGGTTTCAGAGGAGTTGAGATGACAAACTGTTGCAGAAGTACATTGAAGCAAATTAGTTCAAAGGGGCCTAACTCCTAGAAAAAAAATGAATCGTAATTTCCTGTCGATATGCAAATCTACGTAGTATGTCCTTATTATCTACAAAGTTTCATGAAATTTTGTGTGTGGTTTCAGAGGAGATGAGATGACAAACTGTTGAAGTAGTACCTTAAAGCAATAAGTTCAAAGAGGCGTAACTCCTAGAAAAAAAATTGAATCGCAATTTCCTGTCGATATGCACATCTACATACTATATCTTTATTATGTAAAAAGGTTTTAAGAAATTATGTTGTGTAGTTTCAGAGGAGTTGCGATGACAAACTGTTGCAGTAGTACATTGAAGCAAATAATTTCAAAGGGCCGTAACTCCTAGAAAAAAAATTGAATCGTAATTTCCTGTCGATATGCACAACTACATAATATGTCCTTTTCATCTAAAAAGTTTTCGTGAAATTCTGTTGTGCGGTTTGAGAGAAGTTGCGATGACAAGAAACATGACGGACGGACGGACGGGTCAAAAACATTATACCCTCCTCAACTTCGTTGCGTGGGGTATAAAATTTAAGTGTACTATCTCTATTTTGTCTACACTGCAAATTCTAGCTTTTTTTACCTAGATTAATTTAATTCTTATATTTGACAGCAGTACAGCAAAAACAAATGACCTAGGATTCAGTAAGCTTAACATATGTCTAAGATAGCTGCATTGTTTGGTGAAAATCCAAGTTGATTTGAAAAAGTAATAAAGTAAACTAAAGATGCCTATCAGAATTTAAATACTAATTTTTATTTTTACCTTTTGTAAAATTAAATTCTGTCATTTCACAGCAATAAATCAAATTGACAAATAAGCTTGAATTTGTAAGATCAATATTTAGTTTAGGTAGATGGGCTGATTTACACCAGTCAAAACTCAATTTGAAGGTCAAGACTAGTCGAGACAGGTCGAGACTGGTTGAGACTGAGTCGAGACTAGTCGAGACAGGTCGAGACAGGTCGAGCCTTGGTCAAGACCATTACAGACTTCACCAAGATCATCAAGTGCTGAATCAGACTGATTAAGTAAAGTCGAGACCTAGTCGAGAACACTTAAGTACAAATAAGTATAGTCGAGACAATGTCGAGACTAGTCGAGTTAAAAGTGTGCTCGGTTTTACTGGTCGAGCACAAAAACTGGTCAATTCAGACTGAGTATTTGTAAAGTACGAAATCTGACTCATAAAATGAGCATACTACAGAAAGCACAAGAAGTTCTTTATTCATAAATTCATGACTAACCACCAGAAATTAGACTGTGGTCAAGATGACTCTCTTTTCTTACACCAGTCTATAAAACTCATCGAACGTCACATAGTTATGAGATATATTTCTGCGTTTACGCTTTCGTAAGCCGGCATTAACAATTAATTCAAGCATGCAGTTATCTGATGCGCGTGTCTAGTTAGAGGTACATGTTAACATACATGAAAAGGATCTGCCATTTTAGGTGTTATCAATATATCACCCTATATTCTATAACAAACCATTTAAAAGTGCAATCCAACAAACGATAAACCTATCTTTTCCATACAAATATTGCCATTCCAACCGCATTTGCTTAGCAAATACAACAATTTAGTGGTTATCTGCAGTTGTCATTAATGGTAGTTTAGGATTTCGAAATTTAACCACCTTCTTCACCTTTTCCATCGAATGCTTCATCATTTCAACTGAATGGGCATGTTTTCAAACAGTGGCTTCATCAAAGTTACACTCGATTTTTTGAGAATTGAAATAACGACCAAGATATGTTTACGAAATTCAAATCCTCGTCTGTAAGAAGAACTACGATTTTCACCAGTGTACCCTGGTTCAAATCGATTTGTATGTATATACAACAAATGTATATAGTTTGCCCATGCGCAAAATTGTTAAAGAAGAGGGCCGAAAGATACCAGAGAGACAGTCAAACAAAGTAGATTGAAAATAAACTGACAACGCCATGGCTACAAATAAAAAGACAAACAGACAAATAATAGTACAAAAGCGCAAAATAGAAAACTTAAGACTAAGCAACACGAACCCAACCAAAAACTGGGGGTTATCTCAGGTGCCTCAGAAGGCTAACTGTGTATGTATTATTACCTTGAAAAATGTTATCAAACCAATTCAAAATATCCTTTAAAATCCAAAACACTCAGTATATAGTTAAGAGTTTAAATGTTTGTGTATAAATTTTGTATCATTTTCGCGCATGCGCAAATCCTGTCCATGTCAAATATGTATATCTAGTATACGTCTCATGTTAGTAAAGTAGCCACAAAACCTGATATTTTTTTTACTAAATGAAGATTAAAGAAAAAAAATTCCAGAAAAATAAGTATTTTTGAACTAGAAGAAACAGGCATTTAAAAAAAAAAGACCGTGGCCATTTTGAAATTTTTTTTTTTTTTTAAGGTCAGCATTGTTTCTCAAAAAGTATATAATAAAGATGGTTTGTGCTTATTTTCATGCTTGTATCATCATTTGCACAATTCTCTCGATTTTGCTTGATAATATCTTCCACTTTTCAGGCTGCAATCAATGAAATTCATGAAACTTCTTAATATTGTCAGCTAAAGTTTGATAACCAACCCCAACATTTGGATGTTTAGAATCAAAAGGACATATTACTTTTTTGCCCAGTCAAAATTATTTGAATAAGCCGGTTTGACATATTTCAGATATTTTGATACCCTGAACGTCTTTTCAGTAGCTATGTTGTAAGAACTTTATCGTAAATTGGTTTATATATTTCTTGTGGACAACTTCTGTATGCCAGATGCGTGTTTTGTCTACGTTTCAGTGATGCTTGAATCGAAACAGTTAAAAAGCCAAACAAAAATTATGCATTTTATGATTTGATGACCTGATATCCTGAAAGTTTTGCAAAGCAGAAATATTTGTTGATTGTTAATAGCTTTCTAGATAAACACGAAGTAGTTTTTGATAATAAGAATAAAATCATGTGTATAACGAAAGACACATTTTGTCGGCCATTTAGATTTTTTAAATGGTTTAAGGTAAGGTTTGCATGAAACCTGGATTTTTTTCTTAGTGATATTATACCAATATGATACATCATTTTGTTCAGGGAGGAGTACCCAATCATTTAATGAAAAAAAATCGAACATCGCCCGTCCCGTTTTTTCAGGTGAAAAGCTCAAAATTCCGATTTTTGACGATTTTTAGGGAAAATTGTATTTGAATTCTTCTGAAATAATAATGTATGTGAGTGACTATAAAAAAATAAAACTGAATAAAACATGTATAAATAATTGTGGTCCATTCATTAATAATAAATGTAGAAAATGTACAAGACACTGGTTTTGAAGGAAACACTTATATTCGTTCAGTGCTTCAAACTGTAATATTTTGAATCTAGGAAAGCATTCAAATTGCCATTAAAAGTAATTAAAATTGCTTTATTGCCCATGTCTGGTAAATTGTTTGTATGCAGCAAATGGATGAAAAGACATCAGTTTTGACTATAGTAAAATCATTTACAGAAGCCATGTTTATTCCATTCATTTAAATCTAGACATCTACAAATGGTATTCAAACATGATCAAATATGTATGACTTAGCATGGAAAGCATTGCAGGAGGAAGATAGATTACTGGTATGATTTGTCCAATTGTTACACATGATGTTCAGATTTGGGGTCTTTGACCAAACAAACAAACTACATGCTCCTATACATGATAAAAGACGAAACAGACAATGGCCTGGGAATACAAATGACAGTCGTATATGTATTGTTCATATTTAAAATAAGAAATGTAGTTATGTAGACCCGTAATATGAAAATCTTCCACATACTTTCAATAAATTAAAATCACTTCAATGAAGTTCCCAGGAGTAACGGCACTGTAGTTGAGGAGTCCCCACCGTCAATTTGTGATTTGATGTTCGCGAATGCAGTTTTACCGTCGACGCGTAGGGGAGCCAGTAAAACGGTTTGCAACCGTCAAATCAAAATTGATTGTGGCTACTCTTCAACCACAGTAATGTAAAATAAAACGTTAGAGCTTCGAATAAAAGAGGAATGTGTCCATGGGACACTGATGATGCCCCCTTTTGTATAAACATAAAACATTATAAAGCATTACGTATAAATTTTATAACATTTGGTCGAAGCAACTAAAGGTAGAGAACAGAAACCAAAAATTCAGAAACAACCTAAAATAAATACTCAGGCCGATACTACTTCATTATGATCTCATATATACAGTGAAAGACTAAAAACTAACAATTTCCCAGATTTTATAGTGCATACGTGCATGTGTAAAGACACATGTTTCCAACCTTGTTTTTAGATAAAATTTATTCAAATTTGACTGATATACATAGACGTTTGTTTGATAAGAGGTTGTAAAATGTCCGGTGGCAAATAGATCAGGCATGTTCAGGACGACACAATACAATAGTTGTGTCTAATGCATCCATAAAAAAATACTATAAGAAACATTCCGTCAGTTGTAATTTAGTGATTGATAAAATAACACATATTTCGAATGATGTAAACGTGTGGGTTGTGTGCTTATTTTGGGACAAATCTGCTAACTGTACATTTGAAAAGACCAAGTTCAACATTCTGTCATTCGTAAAAAGTATGCAATAAAAATATCTGAGAATATATATATGCATCCTCAGTAAGTAAAACACATGGCGCATTATGTAAACTAAAAGTGTCACAAAAATGTGACGTTTTTCACTCAATCCTGCGTTTCTATAAATTGTATTTATACTTTATAAAAATCGGAAACGGCATGCATCAGACTTACAAATTCAATGAAAGAGACAGCGTTCTTGGAGCAGAATAAACATCACTTCTATCTTGTGAAAGGAGATCGATTTCTATTGAAATGAGCTTCCCATACATTTTTTTTAAGGTTTTATGTCGGGAGACAAGAGAAAGGGGTCGGGAGAAAGGAGAAATGTATCCCCTGTCCGACCCCTCATAAATCTAGAACTGTAAAAGTGACGACATCAAAATTCAAATTTATTCTGTGTTTTTGTGGTAAAATGCATTGTCCCTCCTTTTTCAATTATTGGAATTCGAGTTATCTCCCTGTGTACGCAAACCTTACCTTAATATTCATTATATTGACAGCAAATTGTCAGAAAAACAAGAAGACTTAAAAGGTTAAAAGGTAAACATTAGGGTACAGCAGTCAACATTGTGTTAAATTCTAAATTCCTATGAAACTAAATAACTTAGTCATCGAAGAAAGAAAAACCATGCTACGTCCATCATCAATTCTTTGCTCACATATGGAATTATGTTCTTTTATGTACATTATTAGATAACACACCATACAACAAAATTGACCAAGAAACTGAACCATACGAAAAAAATAGTATAAAAAGATCTTAAATATTGACGACAGCACTAGTCATTTTTTATTTTATTTTATTTTATGAAATTAACGTTAACCAATCTCTTTAAATTGTCCAGTTAAACAGTTATGTTATCGTTTCCTTGTACGAATGTCATTGTAAACTTTGGCATTATTCACACGAAACGAAATTCTTAAACTGCTTGGTTGTCATATAACTATGAAAGGAAATAGTTTACCCTACTTCTTACCTTTTGACTATCAGTTCATCATAAAGGATATAATATCTAGTATTTCTGTCCCTATCAGTCTAACTCTTAAATTCTTTCTACGAAATTAAATTTGAATATTATTACTTTAACACACCGAGTTGTAATGTAATTTGTTTCAGAAAAAAATGAGGGTTACGCCATTGACATTAGGTTTATCAGGGAAAATGTTATTTATATGTATTTTCTTTAGAACAACTACAAAGTATTACAATGACAATGAAGACAACACTTTATGATGTAATGGAACCCGAAGAAATCTGATAGTTTAACCTACACCAGGAACGCATAAACTTGAAAGCCTAAGGTGCATAACCATTTTTTATTGGCTCATGCATTCTTCAAACGTTCCTTACAGTTATACAAGTGTAATGTTTTCTTAACTGTATTTTACGTATACATGTGCACAAAAAATAATTTTACTGATTTTGGAATTGCATCCAGATGTTTGAACAAGAAAACATTTTACTGGGAATTACAGTCTAGGAATTTGTTGATATGTTTGAAAGATTGCATATTTACAGTTATAGTGAAATGATATATCTAACATTTACAAAGCCTATCATAAACATTGTTTTACCTCAAATATTTATATTAAAGTAGATAATGGGGAAAAAAAATAATAATAAACATATGGGATGTGGACATTCTTCTTAAGGTAAAAAAGAATAGTAAATTTTCATTTGTGGGTATTAAAAACAAAACTTAATAAATGATTTTATGCATATCTTTACTGTATATATAAGACCTTGTTATGTTGAGTATAGATTAAGGGGTTTTTCTGCATATTGATATCGTAAGAGATCCGCCGTGAGCAACACTGTACACCTGTATATTACTGGTACTGTCCTTTTTCTTATAGACATTTTAATGCTTAATGATATCTTCTAACATTAAAAGATTGTTGATAATTTCTCCTTCGATATTGTCACTTCGCTGATGATGTCTGCTCGTTCTGAAAGCCGTAATACCAGAATCAAAAAGCATCTGAGATGACTGATATAAGGAAAGGGAGGGTTATAATAGTCTATATCGATAAAACTATGGACACAAAAATATATCATAACGGTCAAATAAAAATTTAACCTCTTGCATGTATCGTTTTTTTTTTGCATTTGTCGCTTTTTTTTAAAATGACAGAAATAAAGATAATCAAAATCCTGATAAAATGCAATAGTTATCAAAGGTACCAGGATTATAATTCAATACGCCAGACGCGAGTAATCATTTCGATTGATTCAGCAATCAATCTGCATGATAAAAATGTAACAGTGTAAAAACTCGTTGAAAAACAAAGTAATAGGAAACACCATATATCCTGCAACTGGACAACAGATATAAAACAACGTGTCTGGCATTTTCTCTTGCAGGGGCATTAAAATGAATGTCTTAATGACCGTTTATATTGTTAACTAAATCTACGATGTCACTGGAAAATCTAGTATTTAAACCCCCCCCCCCCCTGTTAAAACTTAAACCAAGATCTGTACAATGTTTCACTCCTTATGCAAGGATGCTACATCTATACGTTTAAATTCACAAGAAACAATTCTGGTAACAATAAATTAGATCAAAAACTAAATGTTTATACAAGTCCCTCAGGCAAAGTTGACTTAAGATGAATTTGGCTATTTATTTTAGATATTTTTATCATATAGCTCTTCAACAGTTTCTGTTCTTATACATTCTCGGATTTCAAATGTTTGGCTTTGAGCGTTCCTGATGAAGGTAAATTCAGTAAATCAAGAAAAGCACTTTGAACGCATGAAACTATTAAATATGTTGTTTTCAAATTTCCCTCCAAAAATAGTGAACGACGAGTACATCAGGCTAAAGTATATTTTGGATAACTGGGTTTAAATGTTGCTAAAAGCAAATAATTTCCTAGAGTACCCATTCCACATATATTTCTACATATCTCTCAAGAATGCTTCAACTATCCGTAAATGTGTATGGCAGAGAAGCAAATAAGTTCAGGGGGAAACTCCATGGAATCGATTGATATGCAGCAATGATTAACACTTTTAAAATTAAGTAATTCAGCACTTTCAAACAGTTCTAATCCGGATTTTAAAAGTGAATGGAAATAGACCTAGAAGAACGCAAATACATGTACAGAAATAGAAACGAACTTTTCATAAAATTATATAACAAAGTTAAAATATTTTAACCGATAACCTATTTTATAAAAATAGTTATGTTTAACGTTTAATGATTATTTTTAAAAGAGGAATCTAAGATATAAAACAGTTACACCAGATAGGGGACATTTTTTTAATTACGGAAAACCATTGCCAATTTAAACACTGAAATCGGACACTATTCATGTCAAACGTTTGAACGCAGATTCGACCGTTTACAAAGGAAACAAACATTTAAATATTACAATTATTCAAAAGAGGGACGAAAGATACCAAAGGGACAGTCAAACTCATAAATCTAAAACAAACTGACAACTCCATGGCTAAAAATGAAAAAGACAAACAGAAAAACAATAGTACACACGACACAACATAGAAAACTAAAGAATAAACAACACGAACCCCACCAAAAACTAGGGGTGATCTCAGGTGCTCCGGAAGGGTAAGCAGATCCTGCTCCACATGTGGCACCCGTCGTGTTGCTTATGTGATTACAAATCCGGTAAATAGTCTAATTCGGTAGGTCATATTCATGAAAGGGAAGGGGATTGTAGTTACGACGTAAGGAACATATCCGATATCATTTGTGAAACGGTTATTCCATAACGGTCAACCAACTCGTGATGGCGTCCGTAAAATTTACGAAGGGATGATTTCAACTTCACTATTTGGAACTCTTGGTTTAATAGCTTCCTTGTGAGCAGCAAACCTCTATCAAGAAAATCATGATAGGAAATGCAAGCACGGGAATATCGTATCAATTGGGAGATATATACCCCGTATGCAGGTGCTGCTGGAATGTTGCTACTTAGAAATGGAAAGTTCACAATTGGAAAGCTGAAATCATCTCTTTTGTCGTAAAGTTTTGTTTTCAACCGACCCTCATTGTCAATTTCTAGATGTAAGTCAAGATATGAAGCCGACTTAATTGTATCTGTAGTATCCTTTATCTCTAGTTCGATTGGATAGATGCGTTCCACATAGTCACCAAATTTTGAATTGTTTAGTGAAAGAACATCATCTATATAGCGGAAAGTAGAGTTAAAGGATATTGCTAACTTCTTGTCTTTCTTCCTAAGAAGTTCCTGCATGAAGTCAGCCTCATAATAATAAAGAAACAAGTCGGCGAGTAGAGGGGCACAGTTTGTTCCCATTGGAATGCCGACAGTCTGTTGAAAAACACGTCCTCCGAACGTAACAAATATGTTGTCAATCAAGAAATCAAGCATCTTGATAATATCAGTTTCAGAGAATTTTTTGTTTGAATCAGAGTGATTCTTTACAAAGTAGGATTTATCCCTCCCTAAGACAAGATACTTGTATCTACGTTGGCCATTCTTTTTTATGAAGCAAAGTAATACCAACTCTTTCAATTTGTCTTTTAGTTTGGAATGTGGAATACTTGTGTACAGAGTAGAAAAGTCAAATGTTTTAATACTGTTACAAGATGAAAGAGAGTTAGATTGTATGTACTCTAAAAGATCTTTTGAATTTTTAAGTATCCACATCTGATTCACGCCACCTCTAGAATAGGCAGTTTCACAATAACTTTGAAGCCCGTCTTTGATTGCTGATAAAATAGATGTTAATAATTTAGAAAGAGGTTTCGTGGAGCACTTGGAAGACCCAGCAATATACCGTTGTTTCAATTGTGACAATGTCTTTCTCGTCTAGTATTCAGATAAAATGTATTTTTAAACTTTTATGTCACTTAATATGCTGACTCTATACATAGTGTATTTTGGCCTCTTCCCTTTAAATTGAAATGAATAATAAATATTGCATTATTATGTGTTATTTATAGCTACTAATAATTTTATATTAATTGCTTTTTGTACAAGATTAAAAACCAAACTAAAAACTCTTCAGAGCGAATCTTACAGATCTATCCGCTGATAAATGAAATTACTACATTAATTAACTATGGCGTTTTCATACTAGCGCAATTTAGTTTGAAAGACATACAAAGAATTATGAGAGGAAACCGATACTTAATCACTAATTAATGATATATGCATTTATGTATGATTCTTTTAAGTAATGGAAACATACTTTCATCATAATTCAGAAGAACAATATCGCTTCAATGAACTTCATATCTTCTACGACTTTAATACATCCATATTGTTGATATTCCTGCTTTGAGGAGTTTCATCCACAATGGTTTTATCAACTCAGTGGCTTTCATAGTGGATCTGACATGAAGTTTTATTGATGTAATTTTTGGTAAAAGTATTGTGTACACCATTCTTGATCAATTGAAATACCAATATAAGATTAGTAGATATATATGATTTCCAATGAAACAGCTATCAAGAAAGAAGAATTTGATATGTACTTACTACAGGTTCTAGAAAAGACCTTGGCTAATGCGAAACCCATAGTTTGATTGGGGACCTACCTTTTTGATTTTTTCTCGGAGTTCAGTATTTTTGTGATTTTACTTTTTATCAGATAGATACAAGGCGTAAACAGAACTTTGAAATAAAAAGACTTACCGAGTATCGTTCTTAGATAAATTGCTCTTATCCAAAGATAGACCACAGTCACCTAAAACCATTCTTGGCTTAAGAAACAAAGGTCACAAACATTCAGTTTTAGTTCTTTAAATTTAGTTTTAAAAATGCCACACCTGGATAGGTTATTAGCGTTTCGCATGAGGGAGACATATTCCTTAGATTTAAAAAAAAGCAGACTATTGAGTATCACTATACTAAAAGAGTCACTTATTATTACCACAAAGTCCATATATATATATGATATAAAAAAAAACAAAAAAACATTTTACCTTATCTAATTATACAATAAACGCAATTTGCATTGTTTAAATTGGGAATACCCCTTAACAATCCGTTTTATTTTTGTAAACGGGAAATTTTTAATCCAATACGAGGCACACTCGCTTCCACTAATATAATAATTTGTAAAACAAGTTGATTTCTTTAAAAAAACAAATGCTTGTTTGGCATTAAATATTAGATAGTTGTTTAATAAAGATGTATTGTTTTACATTAGTTTTGTGGTATAAGAATTAAAAACTGACATTGATTGTTTACTTAATGAAATTACAGTTCAATGTGGGTTGATTTTCTTGCTAAAGGAATCATTGCCCGCGACCAACAAAGACCAAGGATCCCCCCTTCTCTCCCGAAAGACGACATGCTAATTCACCCACTGTTTTTTTTTTTTTTTTTTTTTTTTTATAAGAGTTAGTTTTTAGTCTAAACTTCAAATACACAAATGTGAAGAAATGTAATTAGACAATTAATGATTATTTGTGTTCAAGAAATGCAATACATGAACCTGTAAAATAGCTGTTTTTTTATTCAAATTTGATATTGATCATTAACATTATCTTTACACCTACTCTGTAAGGTTTTTGTTATGCTTAGAGTAGTAAGCATTGGCAATTTTAAGTTGTGTGCTTTGTGCTCGTAAAAGTTATAAATGGCAAATTTCTTTTGTTAAAAACAAAAATTTATTAAAAACTTTAATCGCTTTGAAGATATTTTCCGAATGTCCCTTTTAATTTTGATGTTTTCTTATATTTCATATAGTGGATCATGAAAAAGGCCTACAAGTTTAATTGTAAATATATATAATTTGAATTGAACTACATCTTCTTCACCTTGATGAGCGAAACCAATTCATTAATAAAGTTATTTATAGCCTAGACAAAACAGCTTAAACCTTATACTTATAGATAAACAAACAACAAAAAAGCTAACATGATCAAACCTGAAATTACCACTGAATACCCATCACCTAAATATAAGTTTGTTTAAAGGCCACATTTATGAACTGTTGTACTTTTTTTTTAATCTGAACACGATTTGTTCATTAACTTTTAAAAGGTGTCTTTTGCATGGTAAAGTTACACTACTGTCTAATGGTATGTATGTACATTTGTACATTCTTTTAAACCAGGTATATTCATAAGCACATATCCCAAGTCAGAAGCATATTGTTTAGTTATGGAACGCCACAGCTGTCTTATGTGGAACTCTGGTATTACTTTATGTTTGCCTTTACTTAATATGGTTTTGACATTACGTAATGATGTTTTAATATAACTCAATATGGAATAGTCATTACTTAATGATATTTCGATATTGCACGATATGGTTTCGTTTTGACTTGATATAGTTTTGTCGATGTGTTTCATTATTTGATGTGGTCTTGTCATTCTTTGATGTGGTCCTGTCATTCTTTGATGTGGTTTTCCCATTACTTGATGAGGTAAAACCACGGGACCAATTCGGAAAAACCTCCTCTATTTTTAGATAGATTTCCATATTGTATGTGCCATGAATGCGTGTCTGCTAACTTTAACTACACTGTGTCTAACACTTCATGGAAAGTTGCCTCATTGTTATTCCTACCACATTTAAATAGATATTCCCTCTGACAATTGACAAATGCATTAGAATAATCTACATGACATATTGAAATTGAACTAAACCTTATTAGTTTCTTATATTGACCTATCTTTTTTCTCTCTTGCTGGATAGTTTTATACTGTTCATTTGGGGGGACTGTGTAGCCTACTGATCAGTGAGATTGCTAAAAATCTCCTTACACTATTTTTATGTTCGCACTTAATATATATATATTAAAACCGAAAATTCATCATCTGATCGTCTTAAAGAAATAATAATTATTTATTTTTTATTTGACGAACATTTTGAAAAGCCTTAATTACAACATAAACATATAGTTAGATGATCTGTTCCCTGACCATAACTATATAATAGAAATTATTTTTTCGTATCTCTGTCTGCATCTATCATCACTCGGTGTCTATAAATAGACATTTGATGTCTTATCGTTGACCCAGTTAAGTCTGCTAAAATTGCATGCATGATTAATTTTTAGGTTACCGATCGTAATTAAAGCGGCACATTTAATTCGTTATGTCATTGCTTGGAGTATTATTTCTTACACCTGCATAGTCAAATGTATTTTTTTAAATATATTTTAGATTTAGATTTCAGTTTTATTTTTGATTTTTTTCTTCATATTTAATATAATATACTTATGCACATTTTAATGACGAAAAGGATTCAGGTGTACCTATAGCTATAACAATCTGATTTGTATTTTAATTAAGGAGGTTATATGACCTCCTTGTTTTAATAAAAAGGAAATAATGTTACAATATTTAAAAAAAGAAAGTAACTGTATTTCAATGTGCAATTTTAATAAAATAAAAACGGAAATGTACTTTTATAATTAATTTTAACGTTATTTTCAATAAACAATTTTTTTTTGTAAAATCCTCGTTTTTACATCTATTCATGGACGTAATATATTAGATGATATACGTCATTGGTCTATCCTAGATGTCAAATTTTAATAAAGTGCAAGAAAGACTTCCTCCTAATTTCAGTTTGAAAAAACATAGATAGTCTGCTTTGTACATCATGTACTTATTCATCTTCACTAGACTCAGAATCTTAAATGAAATGCTAGTAATACTACTTTTATAGATTTTAGTTTTGATAAATCTCGTTTCCGAATATAAATCGCCTTGTTTACATAAAATCTTATCTCATAAATAAACACAGCTGGTTTCAACGTTTAACTCTAATTAAAATAATTACGCATATATGTAAGGTAAATATTAACAGCTTGTAACTGCGTGCAAGGAAGTATTCAAATGCTCATTAAAATAGCTTGCGTCATTATAAATTTCGCATCATATATAACATATCTCTATAGCAACTTAAGATGGTAATGCTTATTAAACAGCTAGGTCAATTGATAAGCTATTGCGCATGTATATTAAAGGTAGCAATAGAAAGAACAGATGTATTCCGAATAACATCCGGTGTTCTGAAAGACTACGGACATCGTCCAATATATACTGCGGTTTACGCAATAATAAATAGGTAAAACCGATATAATTAATGTATAAGCACTCAAATGAATTAAAAAGTACTTCATCTTCATGTTTGGATATGAATATAGATATGTTAAATCTCTCACTTCAGAAGAGAGGTTTCTCATATTTTGTCTTCCAAGAATGTGAGTCATAGGGGTTACCACCACGTGTTGACGATACCGGCGATGACGGAATTTTTTTTTTTGTAAAAAGCTCTTTTTAGAAGGTTAAATACCCAGATTATTAAATTGAATGCAGCTGATGACTTACAAAAATGAGAGGTTTAGCTAGCTACTAAATCAGATGGAATCCACCATTCCCTAAATAAGAAAATGACTGTACCAATTCAGGAAAATGACCGTTGTAATCAATTTGTTTATTGCGTTTGATTGTATTTTTGACATTTGCTTAGGAACTGTTCGTTGGTAATTTCTAAATAACGTACTAAATTATAATCCTGGTACCTTTGATAACTAATTTCATCCGAGTTCAGTGTTTTTGTAAATTTACTTTTATTTTCAACGAAACAAATGTCTATTCTCCTTGACCCCTTTTTCATGGTTCAGCGTGTTTGAGGTTTTTTTTATATATATCATTTGAAATACTCGCTGATGATGAATAAAGGGATAACTAGTTCTTGGTTTATGGGAACCTTGCAATATGTTTATCTATCTTGAAGGGTTCATTTGATCTTGACCTTACATTTATGGTTTATTGGTAAATGCATTTTTCTATAGTTGTTTCTCAAAGACTACCACATAGTTGTGTTGAATAATTGCTTATTGTACGTGTACCTGTAAAGTTTGTTCGACCTTATCATTAGTTCTATTTATCATTGGTAAATATTTTGATACAGTTAGTAAATAGTTAACTACATAACGGGCATTTTATGATTTAAAGGTTAACATGTATGCCTGTCTGTGTTTCGCTGACATTGCATTCATTTAAATGTGTCATTGATATAAAGTTTATTTCTGTATAATTGTATCAAAACTTTTATATCACACATTCAACATATAGGCCATATAGCAGAGGTTTAGCAAAGTTTGATATCATCATTGGTCCAAACTTTTCCTTTCGTTGTTAACGAATACGAAAAAATTCTTAAACCACAAATTCTAAGGATATTTCGAATACGAATGTTAATCTTCAGATAATTGATTTGTTGTGCAATATAATAGTGTTCGTCAAATGTTAATGTACATTATGAAGAGTGCTTTTTTAAGGGGCCAGCTGCGGGTGCGGGAGTTTCTTGCTGCATTGAAGACCTATTGGTGATCTACTTCTGTTGTCTGTTCTATGGGCGGGTTGTTGTCTCTTTAACACATTCCCCATTTCCAATCTTAATTTATGTGTCTACCACATCATGGGACACATCAAAACTTTTTTTTGTTGCAGGATACACTTTGGATATATCAATTGAGGGACATTCAAGAACTGTTGTGCCTCTAGTTCAAATGTCAAATGTACCATGCCAAGAAAGGAATATGTTTCCTAGCTGCTTACAACTCTATTTATCTTACCTCCTATACATTTCCAGGAATGTGATTGGTTAAAAACGTCCGCGTGCAAACCGTGTATATTTGATATTAGGTTAGTAGGGAGGCGGGGCTTATCTCATACACGGTTAGTAGTGGAGTGACGTCCCTTTATATTCCTTATTAGGTAAAAAGGGGGCGGGGCTTATTTCATACACGGTTAGTAATGGTGTTATGTCCCTTTATAAAAAACAAAACGATACTGAGAAAAAATCTTAAAAGTTCCAACAGACGAAGAAATTGATGATTAAGATTGAAACAAATTCATAAAACACATTTAAACCTTACAAGTCATTATTGTTGGCATCTGTTTTTGTAGGATCAATGGAAGTATTTTCTTAGTGCTAACAGTATTGAAGACTTGCTCGTTTTGAGAATTACTAGTCTTAATTTCACATGTTAAGATAGTCGGTAAGATAAATTCGTTACATAGTGTGCTAGTGACGTAATACGGTATATATGGGGTCAGTAAATTCCATATGGGGATTCGAGCTTCGCTCTCACCCCATATGGAATTTACTGACCCCATATATACCGTATTAGGTCACTAGCACACTATGTAACTAATAATATCCCTCAACAAAAGTCAAGAAGTTAAGCTACCTTTGGTCGGCATTATACACTTACCATGATCACATGAGTGTAGTCTGTGGATAGTTTCCAATTATCGTGATTGTTCTGACTAACGGTATGGTCTATATAAATTGATTTGAAATATAAATAGAGTTATCATTGATACCGTTGATGGTAAAAAAAAACTTGTTTCTGTAAATATTTCCTTGTAATTAATGAATAAAGTATGGATCCCCGTAAAAGGTTACAGTGATTGTATAGTTTGCGTTTACTTGAATGTTTATATTATCACTGGGGTAAAGCTGATGACCGTAACTGCATTCACGGTCATCCCAAGATGTCTGATGAAAAATTAGGTCAGTGTCTGTATTGTCTGTTAAAGTGTTTCTATATCATTTTCTTTACAAATCATACATTGAAACGATGTAAATTTATAAAAGAATCACTCGAAAATCACTAATTACTTCCCAGAAATGTGCATGAAACGGGAAATTCGATTTGAAAAAATCGTTAAGATGACCGTAAATCATAATCAAAATATTTTCAAGATGACCGTAACATAAAACAAGGCTGACCGTGATTGGTAAAAAGATGACCGTAACTTGTAAAGGATGACCGTAATTTGTAAAGACTGACTGTAATTTATATAGGACGACCGTAACTTTATTAGGATGACCATCAATTCTAAGAAATATCCGTATTGTATTCAAAGCTTTGTTGAGTTTGTCGATCTCAATAGGGGCTCGCGGTTAGCGGATATAAATATGTTTCATAAATTTCTTTTTTTAAACTATAATATAATTGGCCATATTTAGGATTTATAACAATGATAGTGAATTGCATATTTCTCGTAAACAATGAAATATTTATTGATATCGACGTTAAAATTTTAACACAAATTTACAGCGATACGACGAAAATTTGAAGAAACATGAATGTGTCCCTAGTACACGGATGCCTCATCTACACTATCATTTTCTATGTTTAGTGGACTATGAAAATGAGATAAAACTGTAATTTGGCATTAGAATTAAAAAGATCATTCCATAGGGAAAATGTGTACTAAGTTTCAATTTTATTTAACTTGAAGCTGGACAAACGGACAAACAAACAGACGAACGGACGAACGTACGCCCAGACCAGAAAAACATAATGCCAATAAATGGAGCATTAAAAACATTAATAATACATACGAATATTTGGTAATCGAGCCCATGTGTATGGGTCCAGAAGAAGCAGATTAAAATCTTAATTTGTCTTGATATATGCAGGCGGAAACACTTTTGAAATAGAACAAAAGAATCGAAACTCTGTGTTTATCGAGAAAGCGATAAAAGTTAACTGTAATGTTTGATATAGTAACAAAATTTTAAAAAGTTAATAGAAACAAATAAAACGACAATTTTCTTATTTTAAAAACACCATTTGGATAAGTTTTCAATGTATCTATTACATAGTAATGCACAACAATAAGATATCAGGTCGACGACATGGTTCTTATCGGGGCCTTTTATAGCTGACTATGCGGTATGGGCTTTGCTCATTGTTGAAGGCCTTACGGTTACCTATAGTTGTTAATGTTTGTGTCATTTTGGTCTTTTCTGGTTAGCTGTCTCATTGGCAATAATACCACATCTTCTTTTTTATATATAGTATCTATAAGTTGGATGTAGAAAATGCATAACCTCCGAATTTTTTTTTATCACGGACGGAGAACATATCAATCTTTTAGTTCAGAAATTTTCGTGTCTGCCCTTCCATTATGTGAATCAAGAAAAAATTCCCCAAAACAGGTAACGATTGTATCGAGTGCACCTTTTTATGTTAGGGCATGTTTGGGGTGTATATTTTGTCTTTAAAACGTACAAAGCAAGAGTATTTTATATAGCATCTCGCTTCAGATTCTATCATTATTATATATCAAAGCTACAGGTTGACTTTATAACGTAAAAAAATGACAGTACGAAAAGATGAAATATATGGGTCAATTGAGATACCTATCTAATGAATCACAAAAACAGAGTAGGTGTGTTCGAATAGCTATTTTTTCTAAAAGTACTTGACGACAGTCTTTTAATTTGGATGATGAAAATGTGTGTGTGATAACTAGGGTTTATAATCTTCAACCACTGAAAATGTTAAGTCTGCCCTTCCACAAAATATTTAATTAGAATTTTTTTAAATGCTTAAGAATCTTCAAAAATTCCATCTGACATCCAAACAGACAATATTTTTAAGTTGAATCAATGCAGACAAGATCATTAACTAATGCTCATTAGCTAGTAGATACATTTGTATTTTAAAATATAACTGACATATAACGATCGATCGTAATGGTGCTATGTGGATAAAATCAGTTTTCAAGAGCAAAATTGGCAGAGCGTCATCCCTACAATGGCTTCCATTTCAACGACTGTGAGCATGAACTGGCGTAATGGGGAGATAATTTTGAAGAAGTAGAATCCTGACTGTATGAATAACATTTCTGTATATATACATATTGACAACGTTCCGCCTTGTGATACGCTTTTCGTACAATACTATTTTAAGGATCTACTTTGCTGGAGCTCACCTTCACTAGTTTATTCGAATGATATTTTCAAAATATTTCTGTTATTTTATTTGCACGAAAAAATGAAAGACGATATAATATCAATGGGTGTACATGCAATTTTTTGGCATTTTTAAAAATGTGCATTTATTATATGTCATTAAAAGGAATCCCAGAAACAAAAAAAAATCTTTTGTCGAGCAGTTGAAGGCTGTGCACCGCATGTCTTTTGGCAAATTCATTTTAAAAATTGAACCCTCTACTGTAAAAAAGATACATATGGTAATATTTGCATTTGAAGCACGTCTTATTTTCTTCTACCTACAGGATAAAACTTTCATATTAATATGTGTATACCAACACGATTAATCATTTGATACAAAAAGATAGTTATATAATTACGGATATTTCTTAGAATTGAGGGTCATCCTTTAAAAGTTACGGTCATCATTTACAAATTACGGTCATCTTAAAAGCAGTTACGGTCAGCCTTGTTATGAATCGCTGATTCTGTTACGGTCATCTCGATTGTGATTTACGGTCATCTTGGCGATTTTTTCAAATCGAATTTCCCGTTTCATGCACATTTCTCAGAAGTAATTAGTGATTTCCGAGTGATTATTTTATAAATTTACATCGTTTCAATGTATGATTTGTAAAGAAAATGATATAGAAACACTTTAACAGACAATACAGAAACTGACCTAATTTTTCATCCGACATCTTGGGATGACCGTGAATGCAGTTACGGTCATCAGCTTTACCCCAGTGATTATTTAGAGTGTATGATCCCTCGTCTTCATTGTAGCTTTATTCAATACAACATATTCAAGTGATTTATACTTTGATATCTGTATCTTTTTTGGATTTCGTGTATTAAGCCGGCTTCCTTTTTTTATCTGTATGTCTCTAAGAAATATCAAAGACAACAGTATTTTACCGATGTTCATTTTGTCAAACAAAAATTGCGGGAATTACAAGAACCTTAAAATGATGAGTACAATTTAGTCAACAGCTTGCATGACGTGCCATGCGAATCTATATCGTCAACATGTGACAAAAAAGAATGGGACACAAATAGTAAGATTTTTAACACCGTAAAGATGCTGCATGTGAGTTGAAACTTGATGAAGCTTGAATATAACATTATCGTGATGGTGACCATACAACTTAGTTTGTGTTTATTTTAGTCACCAGTTCTACTTCATAATTCATTAAATATTACCAAATCTGTAATTGCACGTTCGACACACAAGTTTCACATGTGAAGCAGAGTCTGCTTTCGGGGGCACACGATATAATTCCCGTTTTGTGGAAAGTTCCTGTTCATCTTTTGTTTTTAATGTAAATTAACTCATCATAAATACCAGAATAACGTTTTGTAGAATTTTGTTTGTTATTATGTAACGCCGTTCTTCAATTTATACAGTTCGTTTGATTATATTTTTAATCTTTTTATGTGCTCCAGTCTAGGAGGGTTTTTCATATTTAAACCTTAGAAGAACTTGTAAGAACGTTTAATCATCGTATCATCGCTACTTTTCCCTTTCTTACACGTATCTTAAATTAAACATTGCAAGGTCCCTGGAGAACTTCCTAAGGACAAATGTCAACTTGAACACAATTCTTGGCTAACCACAGAGTGAGTTGACTTTATAACATTGTATTTTTCTCGGTACAAAAATGCCAGGCAAAAGGGCAGAAATTGATATTTGACAAATAATATATGGAAAATAATAAGCTTACTTAGCTTGTTCAAAAAGCTCCCAAAAGTTTCAAAATATTTAGTTGCTGAGATGGATGCCTTCCTGCATATTTTACCAATATGAATATCAAAATTTAGCTGATAATCTATGTCAATGGCAAGTTATTTGACAGGAGACTCACACGAAAGATCAACACTTTGGATACGTATAGATGGATTTTTGTGATATGTCTTTTTTGAACTGCTAAGACCTGAAATGTGATAGGTTTGCCTACGTTTTATTTATTTTAAACCATTCAATAAGTTTCAGTGATTCCGATTCCAAAGTAGAAATCAAAACATCATAATCAGGACGACAGCAAGATAAAGTATTGTCGTGTGCATATTTAAACAGAGTTTCATTTTTTACAAATAATAATGTATCATTTATAAATACATTGAATAGTATGTGACCCAGTTAAGAACCCTGGGGACCCCCCTTATGAATGTCAACCCAACTGCTAAGAATACTATTCATTTTAATTTGTTGATCCTGTTTGTCAAATACGATTTAAGTAGTGACATAGAATGAACAGAGACACCATATGCTGATAATTTATCAAGCATAATTTCATGTGGCAGACAATCAAAAGCCTTTGGAAGGTCCATTTAAACAGAAGCTATATACTGGGTTTT
Source organism: Mytilus edulis (assembly GCA_019925275.1). Taxonomy (NCBI): domain Eukaryota; kingdom Metazoa; phylum Mollusca; class Bivalvia; order Mytilida; family Mytilidae; genus Mytilus; species Mytilus edulis. Next base: position 109,231,040 of record CM034350.1, on the reverse strand, counting down.
ATTTAATGCTGCACGGCAATCTTCTAGCAGTCGTAACTGTGAAAATGTAAGCACGACAAATTATATATACTTTATCGGTCGTTCCACTGTCTATATCACTCCTCTCAGCTCTTAATAAAATTTGACCAAGACATATCATTGACGTCATAATATTTGAACCGACGTTGATAAATTTGACCCGAACTTATCATGTCATCCTGCGGTTTGCTGGAGAAACAAAGAAAACAAGTCCAAAAGACACAAGTACAGCCCGATAAATCGATCATCAAGTTATTTTCATATTAAGATTGTAAAATATTATCTGATCGACACAATATGAAGGCTTTTGGTGCTCACTCGAGAAGTATAGATTCTTACATTGATACGAGTGGATTATCAGATTTATCCAATCGAGATAGTTTAATTATCAATTTTAAAGTCCGAGCCTCGATTTAACCATCGAGATTGGATAAATCCGATAATCCACGAGTAACTATGTAAGAATCTGTTTCTCTAATGATTAAAAAAGAAAAAAATTTTTTTGTTAACCGAAAATCCCCTTCGAGTGCCTTTCACATTGCACGAAGTTGTCAATTTCATTAACACCTGTCATATCATATTTTGATTCATCCAGTAAGCTAAAAAGGTCATGACCCTTAAAATCATCCAATGATCTTTTGAGACACGTTGATTGAAATTTTTTATACAATGGGTTCGGAAAGGGATAAATTTCCGTAGAATTAAACAAAAAGCTTTATAGTGTGACTCCCGGCTGATATTTTACAAGATAAATAAGCAGACAACCTGATAACATTTTGTTGTTGACTTCGCCAATTCATTATCAACAACTACAATATTTTGTTGTCTTTTGTCAGTTTTTATGAGCTTCCCTTGATTTTACCATGAAATTCCGTACTTATCTATACTCTTTTGATAACATTTTCACTTTTAAAGGCGTTTTAAATTCTTTGCACATAATTTTTCTATTTTGTAAACCCCTTCCAGACTATATTGTGTCTGCTTTAATTAGACTGTGCTACACTATAATGTAGTGTTAAACATATCACCAAGTTTTCTAATGTTGATGTAAAAAAAATCATAAAGTGTTCCCGATGATTGTCATGAACAATTAAATTTAAAAAATCCTATAAAATCAGATAAATGGCCGGATAAATATATTTTTATAATGACAGAGATATCAGCTGATACTTTTTATGGTGCATTAACTAAAATATTTGATAACATTCCACTCAAATACATTTTTTTCAAAACACCTATATTTTTATTTTGTTTAATTCGGGTAGATTCCCCCCCCCCCCCCCCCCCCCCCGTTAAACATGTCCTCGTTTATTGTTTAAATTGTTTATAGATACGCAATGAACAGTATTTGTTTACGCAGTAAATTCTGTAAATTAATAAAACAGACAGCGATACTTGTCTTCTATTCTGTTTACAGGTTGAGAATGTAGAACAACTATTTTTAAGATGTTACACATTTCAAGGTGTTTATATATGTTTCATAAGAGCATTAATACTACGTTTTAGCAAAGTATGAACAAATTTTATCATTTTTTATTTTAGACTCCCATACCACCTTAAGATATGTTTTATAACAGACGTATACATAACTTATCGTCACATAACACTGACATACCTAACTACACGCAACTTGTTTTATTGTGTTAGATATTAAAAAAAACTAACTATTCATCCCTCTTTTATTTGATTAATTCTATTCAAAGCTGTAGCATGGAACATACGCGTCCTGTTTTATAATAAAAAAAAAACAGTTTATATTTTTGACAAACAGTTTGTCTAAAGACATTTTATTTTTTAATATAATGGATCACAAATTAAAAAAAAAACTATTTTTGAGAGGTAATAAAAATTTTGCAGATTAGCATTTTGTATTATTTATATAAAGATAAATAATTTTATTTCAAGAAGAGGACTCATTATGGACAAAATCATTTTTTTTTCTAATCGAATGATCAGTTTATAATGTTAAGAGAATGATGATATATTTTTTCAAGTTTTGAGCATTTATCATGAAAATTGTTGTAAGAACATTTGTAACAAAACTCCGTTCAGACAATGTAAAAAAATCCTGCATATTGTCTTTCGGGTACAATTCATATATATTATGCTTTCCAATGAGACGACTATTCAACGGAGTTCAAATCAATTGGATGTAAGCAATTAATGGTCAACGAACAGTTTTTAACCATAAATTGAACTAGAACAGAGGTACAGTGTTCATTTTTTATGTGTACATACATGGGCAATTACTGTTTGTTTGGTGTATTTTTTTTTTTAAATCTTTAATGGTTTGATTAGGCATTTTTATACATATTATTGATATTTCCAAAGCGCTCAACGAACTTCTCCAAGATATTCCTGACATATCCTTTTTATATATATATATTTGATAAAAATATGACAAGAACTATATACTTTACAATGCCATTTTCCATGTAATTGAAATTTACAATGGGTATCAATCTTCAAAATATCATTGATCAGCGCTGTTTTTTAGGATTTGTCAAGGAGGTCGTTTATAAAACCTTTGATACTAGTATTAATTAATAAGAATCTCGCGACAAATTAAAACGGGAGAGCGCTTACGAGACCGGACAGACAAACGCCATTAAGAGGCTCTACTAGAAAAAGTTACTTCAATTCAAAAGAGAAAACAAACATGAAAGATATGACAGATATGATCCGCCGAACACAAAATTACAGGCTTCTGACTTGCGACAGGGACATACATTTATGGTCGGGAAAACATGTTTGTGAGCCCTCAACCCTCCACCACTAACCTGGGGAAATTGTGAAACTTGGAAAACATAAGAACAGACAGTAAAAATCAGTTGCAAAATACTAATCTCAATAGATCGGCGATGGGGCCTATCGGTAGGAAGCACGAAAAACTCAACTTACTTCAGCAGGACAAAAATCCTCGTCAATTGTTTCCACTGAAGAAAATAGGACGATGCTATACAAAAAAGAATTATTGTAATTTCAAAAGTTTTGATTGCCAAAATAAAATTAACATAAATTGCAATCATGTTGTAACGAAATCGAACAATATAGGTAAAACATACAAACAGTAAAATAATAATATATTTCAAACAGAAAACCAGATGATGCAAACATGGACGAGGGGTAAGTCGCTTCTAATTTCAACATTTTGGTGTTTATCTAATAGTTCTAGAATTGATACTCTTTGAAAACACAACTACCGGTAAAACAATATTTAAAATGCTTACAAATATCTTCTTCTTTGGAACTGTCACAAACATTTAACCAACTCTAGTAAAATATATCAGAGTCATAATCTTATACTAATTTTTACATGACTGTCACGAACAGTTTAAGATAAAAATCCAATGAGAAGACATTTAAAGCAAAGCATGTTTATATGCTACTAGGGTGGTGAACTAAGTATGCATTGCAATTAAGTCAGTAAATTCAGTTTAAAAAAGCCGTGTTAGTTCTAAAAAAGGAACAAAGATAGTGACAATACCGCCATAATATTACTATATGTACGATATATTTGGCGCACAATTTAGAAGGAAAGTACACGGGACTCAATCCCAACTTATACTATCCACACTGATATGTGTCCACACTTGTAAACATTAACAAACTATATAATGCAAAAGCATTTATGTATATAAATAAAGGCAACAGTAGTATACCGCTGTTCAAAACCTATACTGATAATTATAATTTGTTATTTTCGTTCTGCAAAAATGAAATAATATTAATGACCACCATGATGTAACATAAAAGAAATGTATGGTAAAAATACTAAAGCTTATCGTAAACCATCTCAAACAGTAAATCCAAATGATGTACAAATGCACGTGGTTGCGCTTCTTCTTAGTTTGAGTTTTGGTATTTATCTTATAAAATCAAAGATGGATTCCACTGTGGAACATAATATTATGTAGAACAGCATTTAAAATTTATACAAGTAACTTCTTCTTTTAAAATTTCGAAAACATTTAAAAGTAAAAAAAAAAAAGTCAAATAAAAAATATAATGGTGATGAAATTATACTTATTTTAAGTATTTGGAGCCAATCTGAAAAAAAAACCCAATTATTGACAACAATGAAAACAGATTTACATCGAACCCAATGAGAAAGACAATTATGCACACCTGGGTATTAGGCTGGTGAACACAATACTTAGTATAAATTGCAGTTAAGCCAGTAAATTCAATAAGAAAACAAATACTTGCAAGTTTTGATAAAAAGGAAAGATATGAGTGATACCTCCATAATATACCCATTTGTATGATACTTGTGGCGAAAATTTTAAAAGGTAAGTAACCAGACTAAAACCTCAATTTTACTATCCACACTGATCTGTGTCCACACTTGTAAACATTTACAAAATAGATAATACAAAAGCTTGTATGAATTTAAAGCGGAGTAACTCTTGATTTGCAGTATTTTCTACTCTATCAATATAAGAAAATGTTGCTTCATTTAAAGGGGCATTAGCTACGAAATATGCAAATAAATAGAATATGATTTTGTATGTTTCAATCATGAATACAAATGAAATAATGTAACAATAATTCGCTTTTAGAACCCAAATCAAAGAGCGTTGGCACCATGACGCAGAGTTCAACATATCACTCTTCGATAAATACACAGAAACTGCTATTTTTAAGAATACAATCTCCAACATCTAAACCACATCACCCACTTAAGATACTAGGATGACCCTATAATGATATGTTTAATTATAATTTGTTAGTGTTGTTTTATAAAAAAAATGAAAAGAATAGGAATTTGTTAGTGTTGTTTTACCAAAACAAACGAAAAGAATATAAATTTGTTAGTGTTGTTTTACCAAAAAAAATAAAAGAATATGAATGACCATCATATTGTAACACAAAAGAAACATGTGGAAAACATACAAACGCTTTTGATAAACCATCGCAAACAGAAAATCAAGATGATGTACAAATGCACGTGGTTGTGCCTCTTCTTAGTTTTAGTTTTGGTGCCAATCTGAAATCAACAATTGTTGACAACAATGAAAACAGATTAACATAGAAACCATTGAAAAAGACACTCAAATCCAAGCATGCACACATGCTACTAGGGTGTTGAACATAATAAGTATACATTGTAGTTAAGCCAGTGAATTGTAGTTAAATTCAATAAAAAAAAATACATGTAGGTTCTGCTAAAAAAACAAAGATAGGAGTGATACTTCCATAGTATAACTATTTGTATGATATGTGTCGCAAAAATTCAGATTGAAAGTACCCGGACTTAACCTCAACTATAATAACTATACACACTGATCTGTGTCCACACTTGAAACAATTTACAATATAGATAATACAAAACCATTTATGTATATAAAGAGGAGTAACTCTTTATTTTCATTTTTTTTTAACTGAATAACTCCATTAATATAATTAAGATACGTTCTTCTATTTCTTCTATTTAAAAGACAAGCATTTTTATATGTACAAATTAATGTTTATCATGATTTGGTGAAAATTGGTATTATATCAACCTATGAAATTTTTATCTAAAATATGTATTTGTAAATCACATATTGTCATATGGAAAATGAAATGCTGATATTAAGCTCAAAAGGCAATTTTAATAGATTTTTAAACTGTCTAAGTACTTTGTTTTATATGAAGCCATTAACTGAATTTTAACAATTTCAGCAATCATTTGATACCAGGATAACAGGAACAACTTTGTGACAAAACATTCCACTGTTTTCAAGGTAAGGTCAAAAACCGGGCATAATAGCTGGTTTCGAACTATAGTGTTGATTATATCATACATTTTCTGTCTAATAAACAAGTAACATATCTAAAAATCCTTACTAGTATAATATATAAAAAAGGGTCTATATATTTATGATTTATAACTACTAAAAAATGCCTAAATGGACTTACAAAAATCACCTTCCATATCCAACTAAGTAAGACATCACATAACTATTGTAACGTATGATGAGCGGCCATTTTGAGTTATTTTGTTCCATTAAATTGCATAGGTGCTTCAATGAATTCAATTAGGTTCAATATCAGGTTCAAAATTTGTATTTTCCGGAATTTGCCGAGTATCACCGGAATCCCATGCAATAACGTTACGGAAAGGCATGTGATAATATTTGAAGCATGTAATAAATATTTCATATCAGCCCGCTAAGCACAAATTCGAAAAATATGGAATTTACATTAATCTTATGCTATTATCATACGGTAAATATCGCATGTCATTTAATATATGATAAATGGAAATATTGCATCTAATCAAGGATTTATATAGTTATACATCCCGTAAATGTGTTTTTATTTTTTGGTGGTGCGTTTTGTATATTCGACTTTTTGCATTTCTTAGGTTCTTATAACGTGACTCTGTACTTTAAGAGATCCCGTCAGTATGATATTGTTCTATTTTATGTCATTATCAGTATGATATATTTCTATTATGAATTACAAAATACGTTGAACCACAAACGTCAAAATCATTCAATCGCGTAGTGGAATTAACTATTTGTGGATTCTTATAAATTCTATATAACTTTTGGCTTATTTTAAATCTCGGTCTATTTCTGAAATTTATTCTTACATACTTTTGATTTTTTAACCCTGTATATATATATAAATATATGTGACGTATAAAATTTTCTGACGTCAAGCACGCAAATCAATGAATGTGTTTGTAGATAGATGTTTTTGTGTTCTGTTAAATTGTTCCTTTTAAAATTGTTACACGATGATGACTGTTGTACCCATATTTTGACTATTTTATTTATTGTGTCTGTTTAGTTAACGCATCATTGTAAATATAACGGAATTTGATGAGACTGTCATCAAAATGAGAGGGTTAGCGCTATAAAACCAGGTTTAATCCACCATTTTCTACATTTGAAAATGCCTGTACCAAGTCAGGAATATGACCGTTCTTGTCAATTCGTTTTTGATGTGTTTTGTTATTTGATTTTGCCATATGATTATGTCCTTTCCGAATTGATTTTCCTCTAAGTTCAGCATTTTTGTGATTTTACTTTCTATATATATAGTAAGACTTCCCTTGATTAAATTTAATTTTTCATGCAGAATCTCTGATGTTTCTTTTATTTTCTTTTGTGATATTTCAATATGATTGATTTCAAAAATTCTTGATAAAAAAAAATATCATTTCAATGTTACACGGGAACATTTATTTTGACAGATATTCAGGATATAATGTTCCCAGAAAATAGTTATCATTAAATTTATAATAAAAAAATTTGCTTCTTTTTTTAAAGGTGTTTTTCCTGTTTTCTGTATATTAGAAACTTATAACTGCACTTTAACACTAATAAAAATGAATTCATAATTGTCCCAAGTATTGAAATTTAGTACGCAAGACGAGCGTTACAAAAGACTCGTTTGCCTCAGCATAAATTTACTGTTTGCAAAAGTATGAATTATTCGAAAAGCTAAGAATTTTCCTATTTCAAGGCAAAGATTACCTTAGCCGTATTTGACACAACTTTTTGGAATTTTGGATCCTCGATGCTCTTTAACTTTGTACTTGTTTGGCTTTCTGAATATTTTGATCTGAGCCTCACTGGAGATTCTTAATTGAAAACAAGACGAGCGTCTGGCGTGTACAATTATAAGCCTTTGCTGAATACTTACACTACTTAATCGATGCCACTGCTTGTGAAAGTTTAGTTCCCGAGGGTATCATAATTCCAGTAGTAAGCACTTGGGTAATGACATGAATATCAATTATATCATCATTTTAATAAATTAACTGTTTACAAAAGTATGAATTATTCGAAAAACTTGGTATTTTTCTAGCCCAGCCATAAATAACTTAAACCGTATTTGGCACAACTATTTGGAATTTTAATTTGTTCCTCAATGCTCTTCAACTTTACTTTTTTCACCTTCTTACTATTTTTATATGAGCGTCACTGATAGGTCTTGTGTAGACGAAACACCCGTCTGCCGTGTTAAATTATAAGATTGGTATCTTTGATAACTATCGTGACGCTCGAATAATTTTTATAAAAGATGGGGGTATACATAGCGCTATATGGTATGCATGTTTTTCTTCTAAGACAATGTTATATACATGAAGTGATAAAGATGGACATTTTCACTTTACCTCTTTTCAATTGAAAATATGCAAGGCATGCAACATATAAATATACAATATTACACTTCAAAGAAGAGTTTTGCTTAGAACCATATCTGTTAAAATTGAGGCGGGTCATAGAGTTAATATATGTAAACTAAGGGTATGTAATACAAAGTTTCCCATTGACACAGGAAGATGGAGAAATGTACCACGAAATGAGAGACTTTGTCCACTTTGTAAAGCTGGTCTTGGGGATGTGTACCACTATATATGTATATGTACCAATTGTGAAGTTAAAGATTTAAGGGGGAAGTTCATACCTCTATATTATAAAAAATATCCAAATGTTAAAAAAGTACTGGGTATGCTGAAATATTGTAATAATAATGTGCTGTCTAAGCTGTCAATTTTTATTCAAAAGGTAAAAAAGATGCTTGTCTGATTTAAAATTGCAATAAACAAAGATTATTTCTGAAGATGTATAATATAAAAATGTATACTGAATGTATTATGAAATATGTTGTGATTTATATTGTGTATAATATGTTCCTGTTACGCAGTCTTCTGCGGCTGAGTTTTCTTTAATAAACTATAACTATATAACAATTATACGTCTGCAATAAACTTTTAATGACCAAAGAAACAGGTGTGATCTGTTTTACCTTTGTAATATTGGGTTCCCTTTCTAATGTATAGATTTAACTGAGTGTCAACCTGTACGAAAATAAAGTTAATTAATAGTAGTATATAGTGCTTCAGGGCAAGCTGAAGCTCACTTCCGGGTGCAGGATTTTCAAGCTGTGTTGAAGACCCATTATCTGCCTTCGGCTTCTTTATGCTCTTTGGTCGGGTTGTAATCTCGTTGACATGTTCCCCACTTTCATTCGTAATTTAACAACAGTAGTTGGACAACTTTATATTGCATATTGATTAAATATAGTCACATAATAAATTTGATACTTATAGTTAGTTCTGTTGTTCCAATCCCACTAGTAAAGTTTTGTACAACACTGTTTAAGATTTTATAGCTTCACGTTTACCGATATGTTTTACCAGGACATATATGATGAAGGTTATTCCATAAACAGTCTTTATAGCTGACTATGCGGTATGGGCTTTGCTCATTGTTGAAGGCCGTAAGCTGACCTATAGTTGTTTATTTCTGTGTCATTTTGGTCTCTTGTGGAGAGTTGTCTCATTGTCCTTCATACCACATCTTCTTTTTTTATTTTTAGTTTTTCAAGGTGGTGTTGTGAGTGCTGTCGTTTGTTTGTTTGTGTTTTCTTTTTTTTTGCAATGGCTTTGTCAGTTTCTTTTTGAATTATGGGTTTGAATGTCTCTTTGGTATCTTTCGTCCCTCTTTCACAAACAAGAACACATGTTCTGAATCTAATTCAGCGTCTAAAATCTGATCGCATTAAAAAGTATGTTTTTATATACTGCTATTCCTTTTAAAATATAAGTTGCTATAATTCGGGGTAGTGTAGCTTCTTTACAGAAAACAACCAACACAAAGTAAAGGAATTGTTTATTCATTCTAATATACTCATAACGCAATACAATGAAGAAAAAAATCAGTAACTTAATATTCTAATTACAGTTTCATAAAATTACATGCCCGCATCTTTCCTAAGTATCCAATTTTTCTTTTAGCGTCTCTAAAAAGTTTCAAAATTAATTATATAATTCAACTTTAAGAAAAATTGTGTGTTTGAATTGTTTCATTTTTCAATATTACCAATTGAGGGATATCTATTGCCGACTAAACGGTATGGCTTTTGTACATTGTTGAATGACGCCGCTGACCTATAGCTGCGTCTGTACATCTTTGACATTTCGGACCTGAGCTGATAGCTGACTCATTGGCGATCGAACTTCATCTCAATTTTGTTTTTAGAATGAAATGGTTTACCATTTTGACATGGCATATACGAATTCTTCAAACAGAAAATCGATACCACCACATAATATCATCTTACAATGGATTACATAACTTACAAGTATGGCTGATTTGTCTGACGAAAAAATCAAAACCAATGAATACTAAGTACAAATACAATCACATAAAAAATTTAAACCACTGTCATACAAAGTAAAAATACAATCACAAAAAAATCAAAGCTAAAGATATACTAAGTACAAATATATAATCACCAAAAAAGTAAAAGCCAATGAATACTAAATACAAATATAATTACATAAAAAACCAAAACCACTGTCATACAAAGTAAAAATTCAATCACAAAAAAGCAAAGCCAAAGATATACTATGTACAAATATAATCACATCATCAATTCAAAACAATGAAATACTAAGTACAAATACAATCACATTAAACCAAAGCCAAAGATATACTAAAAGAGGAACGAAAGATACCAGAGGGACAGTCAAACTCATAAATCGAAAATAAACTGACAACGCCATGTCTAAAAATAAAAAGGACAAACAGACAAACAATAGTACACATGACATTATTTAAAAAACTAAAAAATAAACAACACGAACCCCGCCAAAAACTAAGGGGTGATCTCAGGTGCTCCGGAAAGGTAAGCAGATCCTGCCCCGCATGTGGCACCCGTCGTGTTGATTATGAGATAAAAAAATCCGGTAAATAGTCTAATTCGGTAGGTCACATTTATGAAAGGGAAGGTTATTGTAGTTACGACGTATGGAACATATCCGATATCATTTGTGAAACGGTTATTCCATAACGGTCAACCAAATCGTGATTGCGTCCGTAAAATTTACGGAGAGATGATTTCAACTTCACCATTTGGAATTCTTGATTTAATAGCTTCCTTGTGAGCAACAACCCTCTATCAAGAAAATCATGATAGGAAATGCAAGCACGGGAATATCGTATCAATTGGGAGATATATACACCGTATACAGGTGCTGCTGGAATGTTGCTACTTAGAAATTGAAAATTCACAATTGGAAGGCTGAAATCATCTTTTTGTCGTAAAGTTTTGTTTTCAATCGACTCTCATTGTCAATTTCTAGACTCTAGACGTAAGTTAAGATTTACTAAATTTCTATACAATCACAAAAAAAATCACAGCTAACTTAAATATGTTAACAACAAATCGAAAATGTAATTAAACCAACATATGAGGAAAACCTGAAAACATGTCAATAATTGCATGTAATGTGTCCTTAAGAAATTAGAAAGTATGGCCGTAACATCAGTTATGCCATGAGAAAAATAAAAATAATGATTAAACCAGAAATAAAAATAATCACAAATTTTGATACACAAAAGCAAATTATTACAAATACAATAAAATACTGAAAATATGCATATATACAATTATAAAATTGTTTTTTATTTTTGCCCTTGCAGAACTAATAGCCTAATAAATCAAAATAATAAATTTACATGGTTTCACATACTTAGAAAAATCACCATCAACAGTATAAATTTTGGTCCTCAATGCTCTTCAACTTCGTACTTAATTTGGCCTTTTTAACTTTTTTGGATTCGAGCGTCACTGATGAGTCTTTTGTAGACGAAACGCGCGTCTGGCGTATGTGCCATATTTAGTTCTGATATCTATGATGAGTTTATATAATTAAATTATTTACAAAAAAGGAAATTGATAAATATCATACTAATAAGCATATTTTCAACATACCATGAGATATAATTTTTCCTATCCTATATATACAGATAAAGTAATTAAAACTTGTGAACGATTGTACAAAAGGACAACTGAAGAAAATGGTAATATTAAAAAAGTATTTGGTATTATATTCGTTGTCTTTCTATTTTTTTTTGTTTCATCTTGGCGATCATATGATAAAGTTGTACAAAATAACGACTTATAATTGATAAATTTCATAACCATATCTTCTTTGATTTGTTTTCCCTGCTAAAATGAGTGCTCACTTATTTAAGATGTTATTCAAATGCAATGTTTTAATTTCAAAGGCCATTTTGTTTTCGATTTTTCAACATTGTGATGTCTATTTTATGAAACCTTTACTTTTTTTTTATTTCGTCGAAGATAGAAGGGGTCATTGTATTCATATACAATTATGTTTTCATTTTGTCCGTTAGTTAGTCCCGTATCGGGTAAGAGTTTTTTTCCTAAGAAAGTTTACCATTTAGTTGTGATGACATTAACATGAAAATATTCATTATGATATAAACTTTTAGAACTATATACCAAACTACCGTGTTGAAGCCTGTTTCATGATTTACTGAACATAGAAAGTGATAGTGTGAAATCATTACATTTACAGATGAAAGTTTGGGTAAAATAAGTTAACATCTACTTAATGTGTCTGCTCATCATGGTTTTAAAAAAAAATTTAAAGTTAATTTTATCTTATTGTGACCCCCATTTTATAGTTCACTGAACAGTGTTTTTGCGCATGCACTTCTATCGTCAAAATATCATATAAGAAAATAAGAACTTGGTAGCAATTATTGAAAAATTAGTTTTCATTGAAACTCATCCTTTTAAAACGTGAACTTACTTTACGCCATCCATACTCGCGTGCTTTCTTAGACATCCCATCTATATCCCTTGTTGAATTGTTAATATATTTAAGCAAAATGAGTACTAAGTTTTCATTTAAATGACTTTGACATGCTTCCATTATCATATTCTCGAAGTTAAATAATTTGTTATCAACCTTCTGAATCAATAACTCAACAATGTTTGCTTCTCCACAGCGACAAGCCTCGTTCATCGCACCAATCAAATCAAACAGAGAATGGTCAACTCGTTCTAACAGTAAGGAAACAATTTCCTCCCAACCTTTCTGGCATGAGATAATCATATTAGTCTTTACTTCTAATAAACTTAAATCAACTTTATCAAAAAATAATTTAACAATTTCAGTTTCGCCACTAATACAAGCATTTTTCATTGCTTCTTCCATGATGTATTTATCATATTTGCACACGTCTATAAGCGATTTTACAATTTCCGTCCAACTATATTTACATGCATTTCTTATAATGATATCTTTATGTGCTTGTGTTAGGTCAAACTTATCGATCAAAAACATCAAGACACCTGCATTGTCACTGTTCTTACAAGATACACCGATTAATAAGTTCACATCGAAGTAACTGGCGCTGTATTTTGAAAAAAGTAGTTCCGCGATTTCATGTCTACCTTGTGCGCATGCTTCGAACATGCATGATTTTAAATCAATAGATATATTATCTATATTGTCAAACAACCAATTGATAATATCTATCCATCCGTACCCACATGATTTCTCAAATACTAAATTTATATCTAGCATCTTAGAATCGACATTTTCAAGGAGAAATTTTACCACTTCATATCGATCATATGAGCAAGCCTCGTCCATTGAAGTCCTTATATCAAAACTATCCTTATCAAAATTTGACCATAGCAACTTTACGATTTTTAACCAACCATAACCACATGATTCTACCATTACCGTGTGCACATCAATGTTTTTCAATTCAATGTTCAGCAGTAACCAGTCAACGATTTCAAATTGTCCAGATTCACAAACCGCGTTGACGATATCTCGCATATTAAGCATGCTTTGGTCAGTATTGTTCCAAAGCCATTTTATCATACCTAAATGTCCCAATCTGCTTACAGCTTCGATAACATCCGACAAATCAATTGGATCAAGTTTGTTAATCTTAAGATGATTGAGCATAACCCAAACAAGTTTTTTATGATCAGATTTCTCGTTTTCATTTGATGTATTTGTTGTAGCTTTGATAGTGTCTATCAATGTTTGCTTTAATTCTAATAGTTGTATATCAGTATTTTCCAACAGCCAGTTTACTATACGTCGATTAGAATGAACGCATGCCTCTTTAAGCACCATTTTATTGTTTTCTGGTGTGTTCATGTTTGTTTGTGCATAAAGGAATGAAATTATCGTATACCCTTCCTTGTCATTCCGACAAGCATTAACCAAAGCCTTCGATTTATCCAACATGTTTTCGTCCATGTTGAAGAGTAGGTATGACAGTAACTCCTCGTTACAATTATAACATGCATTGTTCCATGCGGTTTTTACATCAAATAATTTTCTATCTAGATTGTTCCAGAACCATTCAACCACATCAACATTGTCATATCGGCATGCATTATTCATTGCGCTTTCCAAATCCAACATTTCATGTGGAATATTTTTCAAAATCCATTTGACTACTTCTAGAGAATTTGTTTTTGTACTACGACATGCTTTATTCATAACAGACCTAACATCGAAACATCTTTTTTCCATATTTTCAAAGACATATTTTATCATCTGTAGATTACTATTTCGGCAAGCTTCGTTCATCACATATTTCATGTCAAAAAATGAATTATCCTTATTTTTTAATAACCACAAAACTTTTTCTGTGTGGTTCAAACGAGAAGCTTGTTCAATTATACTCCCTATATTCAACAGATTTTGACTAATATTTTCTAAAAGTAATTTAAAGATGGCAAGATTTTTTTCAGTATTATGAAGCATTAAAACATTCATTGAAGTATCTATATCAAACATAGAGTGAGCAACATTTTCAACTAACCATCTGACTATATCCAACCAGTCATTTCTACATGCTTCATTTAAAAGAACCTCCATATCAAGTAGATCAGTTTTCACTTTCTGTAGTAAAAGTTTTGTAAGTTCTTCTTTACTACTTATGTCGCAAAAATTGTCACCAGTGTGCTTATTTATCGTCGGGTTGCATGCCTTTTTTACTGCTCCCATTACATCTAACGTTTTGTGATCGGTACTTTCTAACACATACGTAACCAAATTTAAACACCTTGTCCTAAATGCACAATGAAATATAGTTTTCAAGTCAAGTAAGTCATGATTTACTTTATCGAGAATTTGTCTGATCCAAGGTTCGTATTCTTCTCCGTGGTAATTTATGACATCGTCATCGAAGCCGTCGTCATATAATAAGCTGTATACATCGTTAACTGCTTCCATTATATATAACGTTTCATGGTCGATATTGTCTAACAGAAACGTGACAACATCTAAATAAGCGTTACAACATGCGTAGCTCATTATCTCTTTTAATGCAAGTAAGTCATGATTCACTTTTTCAAGAATCAGTTTGATTATAGATTCGTTCGTTCCTCTATTATCACTCATTCTCATTCGTAAGGTTGAAAAAAAGAATGGGTTAAATGTTATGTTCATTGTTGTGTTCATTGCTTCATGTACATCTAATTTTTCATGATCGGTATTTTCTAACAAATACGTGACAACATCTAACCACCTTGTCCTAAATGCACGACGAAATATAGTTTTTAAGTCAAGTAAGTCATGATTTACTTTTTCGAGAATCTGTCTGATCAGAGGTTCGTATTTTTCTCCATGGTAATTCATATCATCGTCATCGTAGTCGTCGTCACATAATGAGCTGTATACATCGTTAACTGCTTCCATTATATATAACGTTTCATGATCGATATTTTCTAACAGAAACGTGACAACATCTAAATATGATTTAAAACATGCATAGTTCATTATATGTTTTAATGCGAGTAAGTCATGATTTACTTTTTCAAGAATCAGTTTGAATATAGATTCTTCCCTTTCTCTTTTAGCGTCCATTCTCATCTGTAAGTTGTAACTATAACATTGGTCAATTACTTTCTTCATTGTTTTGTTCATTGCTTCCTTAACATCTAAATTATTATGATCGGTATTTTCTAACAAAAACGTGACAACATCTAAATAACCGTTACAACATGCGTAGTTCATTATCTCTTTTAATGCAAGTAAGTCATGATTCACTTTTTCAAGAATCAGTTTGATTATAGATTCGTTCGTTCCTCTATTATCGCTCATTCTCATCCGTAAGGTTGAAAAACAGAATGGGTTAAATGCTATGTTCATTGTTGAGTTCATTGCTTCCTGTACATCTAATTTTTCATGATCGGTATTTTCTAACAAATACGTGACAACATCTAACCACATTTTGCAACATACTTGATTAAATATTTCTTTCAAGTCTAGTAAGACATGATTTACTTTCATGAGAATCAGTTTGATCAAAGATTCATACTTTCCTCTTTTATCATTTATGGCATTTTGATAATCGTTCCCTATCAAGCTGTTTACATTGTTCACTGCTTCCATTACACCTAACTTTTCATGATCAATATTTTTTAACAAATAGGTGACAACGACTAACAAACCACGGTAATATGTTTGAAAAAAAATGTGTTTCAAGTCAAGTAAGTCATGATTTACTTTGTCCATAATCATTTGGATCAAAGTCTCGTACATTTTTCTTATTTTGTCTTTCTTTCGGTTACACCCCGATGATAATAAGTTCATTGCTTCCATAACATCTAGCTTTTCATGATCAATATTTTCTAACACAAACTGTACAACGTCTAAATAGCCAAACAAACATGCTTGATTTAATACTTTTTTCAAGTCAAGTGAGTCATGATTCACTTTCTCAAGAATCTGTTTGAGCGACGGTTCATAGAGTGCTATTTGATCGCGCGTATTGAATTTATTGTTCTTAAATGATGTGTATACATAGTTCACTACTTTCATCACATCTAACTTCTCATGATCAATATTTTCTAACATATAAGTGACAACGGCTAAACAACCATAGCAACATGTTTGTTTAAAAACCTGTCTGAAGTCAAGTAAGTCATGATTTACTTTTTCGATAATCGTTTGAATCAAAGTCTCGTACATTTTTCTTATCTTATCTTTCTGTCGGTTTGTCCCCAATAATCTGTATACTAAGTTCATTGCTGTCATTACTTCTAACTTTTTATGATCAATATTTTCTAACACAAACATGACAACGTCTAAACAGCCAAACAAACATGCTTGATTAAATACTTTTTTCAAGTCAAGTGAGTCATGATTCACTTTCTCAAGAATCAGTTTGAGCGACGGTTTATAGAGTGCTATTTGATCGCGCGTATTGAATTTATTGTTCTTATATGAGGTGTATACAAAGTTCACTACTTCCATCACATCTAACTTCTCATGATCAATATTTTCTAACATATAAGTGACAACGGTTAAACAACCATAGCAACATGTTTGTTTAAAAACCTGTCTGAAGTCAAGTAAGTCATGATTTACTTTTTCGATAATCGTTTGAATCAAAGTCTCGTACATTTTTCTTATCTTATCTTTCTGTCGGTTTGTCCCCAATGATCTGTATACTAAGTTCATTGCTTTTATTACTTCTAACTTTTTATGATCAATATTTTCTAACACGTACGAGGAGTATAGATCGTTTACTGTTTCCATTACATTTAACTTTCTATGATCGATATTTTCTAACACAAACGTGACAACACCTAAACTACCATAGCAACATGCTTGATTGAATACTTTGTTCAAGTCCAGTAAGGTATGATTTACTCTCTGAATAATCAATATGATCAAAGACTCGTACTTTTGTCCTATATTATTGTCACCTCTCTTGCCTCTCCATGAGCTGAATGCTATCTGTATAGCTACCATTAAATCTAACTTTTCATGAACAATATTTTCTAAAGCAAACGTGACTATATCTAAACATCCATAGTGACATGCTAGGTTCAATACTTTTGTCAAATCAAGTGAGTCATGATTCACTTTTTCGAGAATCAGTTTGATTAAAGTATCGTATTTTTGTCTAACATTATTGATATATCCACTGCACTCCAACGAGCTGTATACAATGTCCATTGCTTCCGTCACATCTAACTTTACATGATCGATATTTTCTAACACAAACGTGACAACATCTACACAACCATAGCGGCATGCTTGATTGAATACTTTTTTCAAGTCAACTAAGTCATGATTCACCTTCTTGAGAATTAGTTTGATCAAAGATTCATACTTATCCCTTCTGCCATTGATATCCTCGTCCTTATCGTCGTCATCATCGTATATTCTGGACCGGTGCATTATATTAATTGCTTCCATTACATCTAACTTTTTATGATCGGTGTTTTCTAACACTAACGTGACAACATCGAATAAACCATAACGACAAGCTAGGTTCAATACCTTTTTCTTATCAAGTGAGTCGTAATTTACCTTTTTAAGAATTAATTTAATTAAACGTTCAACTGTTTCGCTTCTATTACTCATATCTTTATTGTCATCTCTACTCATCGATGTATTATATATTATATTAAATGCTTCTGTTACATCTAAGATGGAATGGTGTGTATTCTCTAACATCCATGTAGCGAAATGTAACAAACCATATCGACATGAATAGTTCATCACATCTTTCGTGTTATGCCTAGTATTCCTTAACAGATATGTTAATAATTCTGCATCTTTTTTTAAACAGGCCTCATTCAATACATTTACTAAATTGCACATGGCTATATCATAGTTTTTAAATATCCATTTAAGAAATTCTTTGCGGTCCTGTAGAAAACAACGTAAAAAGATGTCATCTGTATCAATCTTTGGAGATTTGTTATTAACCATCAACGATTTAAACAGTTCAAAATATCCCTTAATGATAGAATGATTGACAACCATTTCCATTTCAAATAGATTGTTATTGATATTGTCCAATAACCACGTAAGTGAGTACACATCTCCTTCAATACATAATGCATCCATTGCTTCCTGGACGCTATCGACCACACAACAAAGCCAGTTAATAAGATCAAGACGCCCACCAAATAGACCAGCATCTACTTCTGAATTGATGTCAAACTCGGATCTCTCTATGTTATTCAGAAGCCATTTGAACACAATGAGATGGCCATTAAAAAGTGAATATTTCAGTGCCTGTTTTAAATCTAATTCTTTGGTGTTACATTTTCCAAGAATCGTTTTAACTATGTCAAGATGTCCATTAAGAGAGGCTTCATTCATTGCAGTTTTCATGTCAAATAATGGCCCATCAGTATTTTTTAAGATCCACTGAATCAATTCAGAATGTCCTTCTGTACAAAGTTTGTTAACAGTATCTGTAATATCTACATTCATAACTAAAAAATTCATGAAACAAATGTAGTCAAGTTCTTGCGCCCATTTCAATGTCAATTTCATATCTATATTCTTCGTATTAACATTTTGCGCAATCGACTTCGCTAAATCCAAATATTCATTTGTAAATGCCCATTTGAGGACAAATACCATATCAAATGTTTCATGTTTAAATGAGTTCAATAACCACTGAACGATTTGTAGACGTCCACCAGAACATGCATCATTCATTGCCAACCGCATATCATATATAAAAGGCCCATCTTTCTCTTTATCCAATAATAATTTCACAATATCGATGTTCCCTTTAAAACAAGAAAGGGTCATTACAGATTTCAGACTATCTTCAGAAAATCTTATATTTTCCATAAAAAATGTTATCAACTCAATATGACTTTTATCACATGCTTCACGCATAGCCATCAACATATCAAACACAGATGTGTCTATATTTTCGAACAGCCATTTTACGATATCTAACCATCCAAACGAGCATGCTTTATTCATGAGATTTTCCATGTCAAACATATCATGATCACAATTGAACAGAAGCCATGCTACTACATTCTGTTTGCCACAAGCGACTGCTTTCTGCATTGCCAATTTGATATCGAGTAGTGCCTGATCACAAGTGTTTATTAAACACTTGACAATAGGCAACTGTCCGGTAGAACAGGCAGACATTATCGCATTTGTAACTTGCAACTTTGAATGAGCATCGATTGACAAAAGGTACTGAACTAAATCTAATTTTCCTTGTTCACATGATTGCTGCATAATTTTTCCTAAATCAAATAAATTATGATCAAGTTTTGAGAGTAACAGTTTTATTTCGTCGAATTTTCCATATTTGCAAGCTTCGGCTTCTATAATCTTGAAATTGAACAATGCTAGGTCAATATTTGATATAAGCCATAAGATAAAACTTTCATGCTCCCCATCCCAAAACTTCTGTATTGCAGCAATCATGATAACGTTGACATCTAAAAGTTTATTTTCAATTGTCTGAATCAGCAACTTGCCAATTTCAGTCACCTGAAGTACACAAACAATATTCATGATTTCAGTTAAATCTAAAATGTTAGGATTAACATTTTGTATTATCCATTTCACTAAACGTTCAAGCGAACCTTCTCTTTTGTTTCGTACAGCTCTTTTTAAAATAGATTTTGAGTCAAATAAAGAAGGATCAGCATCTTTTAATAAAGCATCCATATCATTAGGCCATATGATCTCACAAACTGATAGAATACTTTTGGTTATTTCAACTGAACTGCTTTCAATATTTTCTAACAAACACTGTAAAATATCTGTATTCGATTCTTTTCGAACGTTTTTTACTACAGCGATTAATAGCTCATTAAAGTCGAATGTTTCATGTTTGAATGATTTAAACAGATATTTTACAATGTCTAGTCTTTTATGTTGACACGCGTTCAGTAACATTCTTCTGCCCTCAAATATTTCTTTATTAAACGTTTTGAACATCCATTCCAATGTTGTAATTGGACAGCTAATGCAAGCTTTATCGATGATATTTTGAAAGTATTCATGGTGCTTTGTAAATGAAATGAACAATTTTAACACTCCCCAAGCAGCTTCCAATTGACACTCTGAGTCTTTCTCGCAAATGTCGAAGAAAGTTTGAAGAAGAGAATATTTACAAACATGCAGAAGGTGGTCATTCGTTTCATCTAGTACAATTGAACGTAAATGATCAAACAAACAAGTAAGCGATGTATGCATCCCTGTTTGTCTGCCTACGTATTCTAGAAAAGTTGCAGGGAAATACAATTTAACTTTCCTAAGTGCACTTTCAACCAAAATATCAGTCTCTAGGTTATAATTGGAACACATATATTCATTGTGTGATGCTTTCAACAGGGAATTTATAAAATATGCATTATCCTCTCTTATAATTTGCATGTCGCATAGTAATTGCAAATTAAATGTTAAAGCTCTACTAAAGTATTGAGATTGTAGGATTTTTACAATCCTTTTTGCAAGTTTGTAATACAGAGTTTGCGACACTTTCAAGATAACTTCCCTTTCTTTTTCCCGATAATTTTGTAATCGTACCATCTCTCTGATGAAATCAAAACTCAGCATTGATATGACAACTTCCTGTTCTATTTTACTGTATGAAATCATAACATTTTCAAGAATAGTTTGATGCTGAAAGTGATATCTAAATGTATCTGGTCGGTATGTGAGGTAACGGCCTTTCATGTCAGCAGCTGCATCTATTATGTCACATGCTAGTAGTCTATCCTGTTGGGAACCATAGCAAGATTTCATAATGTCCATTCCTTTAGTTGTATCAACACAGTTTTCATCTAAAACATCTCCATTTAAAAGTAAGTAAACTAACGTCACGTAAAGTAATCTGTCGTTACTATCTCTTCTGCCATTTTTCCGAATTTTATCTATTTCATCATATAAATGTCTTGATGGATGGTTGAAGAACTTAATTCCTAATCTTGTTAATTTCCTATTCCGTGTAAACAAAGAACAAGCTTCGGGAAAACCAAGCAAAGGTTCGGATTCTATAATACTGTAAAGGGTTTTATGATTTAATGTGACAGGAATATTCTCTTTTAGTATTTCTTCTTTAAAGTAATTTTCATCTTCATTTAAACTGATTACACGTAAATTGAATTTCTTAAAATAATTCAAAAGTAAACTCTCTTTTTTATCTCTGCTCATTTTAAATTCCACTGAACTGAGATCTACTTCACATTTGCCATTAAATATTTTATGTAATGTCAAAATTCGTTGACATGACACCTTGATTGTATCCCTTACTGTTAATATAGCTTTGACATTACCTTGATTCAAACACGCCTGTAAGCTATCTATAATCTGTATATCAGTGTTTTCTGTAAATCTTGTATTGGTTCTACCAAAAACATCTTCAAACAATATAACTAACTTTCCATCAGATGTAACTATATCTGTGAAATCATGCAGCTCTGTAAGCTTAATGGTCTCATATTCGGGATGCTGTATCCGAAATTTGTACAGTATATCTAAACTATTCCGACTCTTTCCAGAACCGGCTGCACCTGTTAGGACAAGAAGCGAGTTGGTCTCCAAGAATGTGATACAGGCGTCAACAGCAGGTGTTTCAACGAACGTTTCCTCTGTCAGGTGGTTGTTAATTTCTGTCTCATCTGCAATGAAAATGTGTGTCTGTATAAAAAGATAAGATTAGGCATCTCATTTATTAAAGCAATTAACGATGAAGCTACTTTAACCAATAGTTCCAAGTGGTGAAGTTGAAATCATTCCTTCGAAATTTTACGAACCTCATCACAGATGACGACGATGGTTATATTCTAATTGTAGTAATCACAATCCCGTACTCATTTCCTCGAATGTCACCTACCCAATTAGACTTATCGCCATATCGCCAGATTTGTTCTTATATGAGCAACAAGACGGATGCGACATTTGAGGCAGGATGTACTTACTCTTCTGGTGAACATGAAATTATCTCCGGGTTTTTTATTTGGGGGGGGGGGGGGGGGTGCCTTAGTCTTTAGTTTGCTTTGTTGTGTTTTGTGTTATGTTTGCTCTTTCTTCTTTTTACCGATTTTTACAATAGCATGGTCAGTTTGTTTTTTACTTCTGAGTTTGAACCTACCATAGCATATTTCGCCTTTCTCTCAAAATAATGTTTTCAGATTTACAATAATATAAAACAATGTAATATTTCTCAATTGTTATAAGGAAAACATCAGCGCATTTATTTTGACATATTTATAAAATGATGGCTACATTATCTTAGCACTTTAAATCTGGCATGAAATTATATTTTGAAAACACCATCTAAATCCTTATAAGTACGCTTGAACATATGTTTGTTTCAAATTCAGGTCTAAAACATTTGTCTAAATCTTTTTAAAATATTAATATGAAGAAGTATACACTTGTAAAATTTTTATTATTTGAAATCTTGTAATGTTAACGGTTGGAATACACAGCAACACAATCTTACATATTGCTCCAGCTTTTATGTATAGAGAAAAATCTCAGATGCAACCCCTTCAATTAATTGAATTTTACATTCAAACGTGCCTCCGAGTTTTTGCTCAATTATTTGCATGTTATTTACAGGTTCGTGAGATAAAATTACAGTTAGTTTGCTGTTTATCTAGGTAAGAAGGAAAATAGTGAGTGTCTTGTGTATTGAATTTGTTTCGACTACTTCAAAAGATAACTAATCCATTGTATGTTGAAAGAACTTCATAATATATGTATCGTTTTTGATTACGCCATTGTTTTAATGGTATATGGTAATTATCTAGTATTTATAGAGACAACTGATTAATATACAAATTTGCGGTGATAAAGACCTTTGGTAATCAAATACTGAAATCTGCCCACCTATCTTTAGTCATGTCAACTGAGGACTATGAATCTTCAAAAATTGTATTTTATTTAATTCATCTTACCTATCAGTCGATTTCTTTTAAATATTTCTGCGAAAGAAAAGAAAATAGAAAAAAGAAGATAAGGTATGATTTTCAATGAAACAGCTCTCATCAAGAGATCAAATAACACACAAAGTAACAACTATAGGTCACCGTAGGCCTTCAACAATGATCAAAGCCCATACCGCAAATTTATGTACGAAATAATCAATTAAAAATAAATATGTAATACATAAAAAAAAAGATAATCACTAAGTTACCGGCTCCCGACTTTGAACAAGCACACACAGTCCTCTTATAACACAAGTTTGAAACACCATTTTCGACATAAGAAAATGCCTGTACCAAGTCAGGAATATGACAGTTGTTGTTCATTCGTTTGATGTGTTTGAGCTTTTGATTTTGACATTTGGTAATTGACATTCCGGTTTTACATTATTGTTGTTTACATTTTATTTCTATTCTTAATACTATTGAAGATAAAAACCAAAAACTGCAAAATTATCAGTCCAGGGGCAGCAACCCAACAACAGATTGTCTGATTCGTCTGAAAATTACAGGGTTGATAGATCACAACCTTATAAACATTTTGATCAATGTAAGGTTTGCTCTAAATGGTTTTGTTTCAGAGATTTAAGCAATGTTCTATGTTTAGCCATGTCAGACATCTTGGTTGGCAGAAGGGATCACCAGACACTTTTTTTTAAACTAGATACCTAACGGTGATTGTTGCCATGTTTAAATTGGCCCATTAATATCGGAGAAGAAGATTTTTTAAAAGTTAACGACGACGAAGGACGACGGACGACGACGGTCGACGGACGCCAAGTGATTAGAACAGTTCACTTGGCATTTCGGGCTAGGTGACTTTACGTCATATATGCACATTCATAACTTCCAGTAAATTATTAAACCAGGGATATCGTTACCATAAATAACTTAAAACCTTTACTAATTTTTTTCATAGATATAAAGATTTGCTTTTGAAGTTTGATTGTACCTGTAGAAAACTTATTTCTAACGGGATAGCACATCCTCATTTTAACGGAAATGTTGTTTACCGTGCCCGTAAATTTAGAAATGATCCTTGTAAACTTATCGCTCCCTTAAATAAACTTATTCTACAAGGTTACCAATTCAACACTGTAATAAGATAATTAAATATTGTTTTTATTGGTATAAATATTGATTTTGCTATCAGTAAATTAAAAGCAAACTAAATATTACTAGTATGTTATATACATATACACATTCATGGATCTACAATCTGTCGATACCTGTAATTTTCCATTGCACAAGGTCATGTTTATCACTGACTGTTTATGACGTCTTAACACTAAATCCATTGGATGTTGAATGTGTACGGATTGATAGTTTAGTCTAAGATACATGATTTTTTGTATTAGTTGTTATTGTCTTTGAACTAGCTGTCAGATAACTGCGAATACTCTCAGATCTGTTCCTAGTGTCTTTTAAGTTGTCGGGATGTACAAGTACCCGGCAACGTCCACTTGTATTTTTGTCCATCTGATGAGTTAAGCCTTTTTCAACTGATTTTTATAGTTCGTTTTTATGTTGTACTGTTATACCACTGTCCGAGGTTAGGGGAGGCTTGGGATCACGCTAAGATTTTTAACCCGCCACAATATTTATGTATGTGCCTGTCCCAAGTCAGGAGCCTATAATTCAGTAGTTGTCGTTTGTTTATGTGTTACATATTTGTTTATCGTTCATATTTGTATATAAATGAGGCCGATAGTTATCTCGTTTGAAGGGTTTTACATTGTCATATTTGGACCTTTGATAGCTAACTATGTGGTATGGGCTTTGCTCATTGTTGAAGGCCGTACGGTGACCTATAGCTGTTAATGTCTGTGTCATTTTGGTCTCTTGTGGACAGTTGTCTCATTGGCAATCATACCACATCTTCTTTTTTATATTGTTTCTTTCATTTATCACAAATTAATATCTTATCTCAATATTATAGATCAATTTTAACAACTTAGACAATTTATACATATTACCTGTACATAAACTTATTAATTTCTAATCAAAGAGAAGTAACTCAAACACATAAAAAGTAAAGACAACAGTAGTTTTCCGCTGTTTCAAATCATAAATCGATTAAGAGAATACAAATTCGAGTAACAAACTAAAACTGAGGGAAACACATCATCTATAACAGGAAAAAAACGAAACAACAGAAACTACAGTGCAACAAAAAAAAATGACAATGTAACACACACAGAAACAAACTATAAGATAACTACCGCCATTTTCCTGACTTGGTACAGGACATTTTAAGAAAAATAGTGGGCTAACTCTGGTTTTAAGGCTAACTAAACCTCTCACTTGTATGACAGTCGCATAAAATTCCATTACATTGACAACGATGTGTGAACAAAACGAACAGACATAATAGGTAAAACTGTCACAAATATGGGTACAACAGCAACACGAACTCAACCAAAAACGGAGGTGATCTCATGTGGTCCGGATGCGTAAACCGGTTAAAAACTCAACGTTTTCCGATGAACAATGAAAATGAGGTCTAGTTCATATCATTAACACAAGACAGACATGTAAACCTCACAATTGTTCTATACACCAAACATACTTGATATATTGTTCATTGTATCTGTTTGGTTATCAAAGGTACCAGGCTGATAAAAGAGGGACGAAAGATACCAAAGGGACAGTCAAACTCATAAATCTAAAACAAACTGACAACTCCATGGCTAAAAATGAAAAAGACAAACAGAAAAACAATAGTACACACGACACAACATAGAAAACTAAAGAATAAACAACACGAACCCCACCAAAAACTAGGGGTGATCTCAGGTGCTCCGGAAGGGTAAGCAGATCCTGCTCCACATGTGGCACCCGTCGTGTTGCTTATGTGATTACAAATCCGGTAAATATTCTAATTCGGTAGGTCATATTCATGAAAGGGAAGGGGATTGTAGTTACGACGTAAGGAACATATCCGATATCATTTGTGAAACGGTTATTCCATAACGGTCAACCAACTCGTGCAGGTGCTGCTGGAATGCTGATAACTTGATACGCCATACGCTCGTTCCGTGTACATAAGATTCATCAGTGACGCTCAGATCAAAATAGTAATAAAGCCAAACAAGTACAAAGTTGAAGAGCATGAAGAACCAAAATTCCAAAAGGTTGTGCCAAAATCCTGAGATACGGTAATGACCACACCGCCGCAATTAAATACATTTAACTCACATAATGCTACTTTCGTAGACAAAAATGAAACATGGTAACATATATGTCATGTTTCAATTAAACAATTTATTGTCGGGAATATTGTTTTAAAAACGTAGAAATGAAGTGTAGCATTTAAAATCCACTCGTTATTTTTTTATTATTTTCTTTTCTTTGCTTTGTGTAGGACTAGGAGGTTCGATTCTTGACGTTGAAGTGTTAAAATTTATGCAAACTGATGAATAAGGAAATCTTTAACTTTGGTTTATAAACCTTACTGTTTTGAATAATTCGACATTTTCTACATAGTACATGTACTAATACAGAAAATGACCATCATAAATATTGAATGTCAATTTTAAAGGGCCTGACTCGTAGGCTTTTAAAAACCTCAGTATTACACTTCCACTAGTATAGTCATCTACGAAACAAGGCAATACATTCCACATAAGAAAACACATTTTGAAAACACTAGCTATAGATACTACAATAAAATCTATATTTGACATTTTGATGTTGTCTTCTGTCATAATCCCATGCTCATAATGTGCATATTATGACTTACCACATTTTGACAGACATTCCTCAAGCTTTTGTATCTTAGTGGCCGTACTTTCTTGACTTGACTCCACAGCCTGTATTGTTCTCTCTGAATGTTCTTCTAGTTTCTTCTCTATATTAGCAGATGAGTGCTCTACTGATTTCTGACTTGACTCCACAGCCAGTATGGTTCTCGCTGAACTTTCCTCTATTTTTTTCTCTATATTAGCTGCACTGTTCTCAACAGTTTTTAATTTTGTCTCTGTATTTTCCTCCAGTTTCTTGACTTTTGAAGCAGTGTGATCTACCGACTTTTTACTTGACTTTACAACCATTAATGTTCTCTTTGAGGTTTCCTCAAGTTTTTGTATTTTCGAAGCAGTATGTCCTGCTGATTTCAGACTTAAGTTCACTGCATGTAATGTTCTCTTTGTACTTTTACCCATTTTCTGTATTTCCATGGCCGTACGCTCTTCTGCTTCCTGGCTGGATTCTATATGTTTATGCAATCCTGATACACCCTGATAATGAAAATATAAATACAGTTTTTAAATAGCAAAGTAAAATTTCAACTGTTATGCTCACAATATTTTGTATTGTCAGTTTGTTCCTTGCAGTTCGTTTTTTTTGTTGTTGTAATTTTACTTTTTAATGATTTTATTAAACTATTTCTGGGTTCCGTGCCGTAGTTTGAATCGTGATTTTCAAAATTCAGCATCAAAAAGGTTCTCAAACTCGAAATTAGACAGAATCGAATGATTCGTTATAAAAAATCAAACCAGTCTTTTTGATGTCATTCAACACGATGGGTGCTACATATGGAGCAGGATCTGATCACCTTTCATAACCACCTGAGAAAACCCTTTGTTGTTTTCTTTTTTAGAGGGGAAAAAATGGGAGGTCATAAGTTTTCATTTTGTGTTTTGTGAAATCATGGCCCGGTTTTTTTTTCGTCGTTTTCGTGCAAAATTAACGAATACCAATTGGGGAAAATCATTGGTTGTATAAGACCTAACATGGGAAGCTGCGCATGAAACTTTGACATTGTAAGTACTCTCATTTCAGAAATTTCTAATTGTTCTGCTTAGTTATGTTATTATAGATAAATTGGAAACTTATGCAAATTGTGTTTGTATAATAAAATACTTCGTAATTTAGCTGAAAATTTATTTTATTTGTTTCTATTAACTTCTTAAAATTTGGTTACTTCAGTCAACATTACAATAAGCATCTATCGCCTGGTCTAACAAAGAGCTTCGATTCGTTTGTTCTATTTCACTTGGGTTTCCGCCTTAAATTATAATCCTGGTACCTTTGATAACTATTAAAGGTACATAACACTAATTAGCCACGCTACTGTCAAATGCAATCAAACTTGTATTATAAATCCTTTTAAGCTTTAAAGTGTCCTGCTCCTCGTAAGGTTATTTACTAATGACGAAAAGGAACCCTGTTTATCTATCGTAAATCCGTTCTAAACTTATATGTGTAAATTTAGTAACTTTTGAACAGCGGTATACTACTGTTGCCTTTACTTATGGTAATTGATGCCAGATTTTTTTAAAGTATATCAGTTTTAATTAAATTTTAAAGATAAATAATATGATTTTGTTTGGTACAAACGCATTGTTCATAAGTGCCATGAAAACAAGTGTCATCTAAGCAAAGAATTTTCAATCACAATAATTGCAAAAATAAATCGTGAAAATTAATAATTATGTATGTATTGATTTTTTTGAGATTTAAAAAGTGGAAAAAATATATAAGAATTAACGAATTAAACATGTTAAAACAAAGTTGAATATCTGTTTCTCTTTCTAGTGGTAAAATTTCTACTACATCTTCTGTTCTTGCTTGGTTTATCATATTCTTTAGGTGTCACATGTTTTTCCGTATATCTTCTTGTTTTGACTGTTTTCGTATTTTGTGTTCGTTAATTTAAATTCTAAAGAGAGACAAATGTAAAAGAAACAGAAAGTTAACATTAACCGATAGTAAAAGAAATAAGCATATTGAGAGTATTACAAAGCAATACATCGTCCACTACCGGTTAAAAATTTATTGTACTGGAACAAAATCAGTAAGGATTATCTCCCCATTACGCCAGTTCATTTTCACAATCGTAGAAATGGAAGCCATTGTAGGGATGACGCGCTGCCAAATTTGCTCTTGCAAACCGACAAATTTGTCCACATAGCACCATTACGATCCTTATATGTCAGTTGTATTTTTTAAAGACAAATGTAACTGCTAGCTAATGAGCATCAGTTAATGATCTTGTCTGCATTGATTCAACTTAAGGTGGTATCCAACACCTTCACTAAAATTAATTTTGCTCGTTTAATTTTCATACAATTTTGACATAGTATTTACTTTGACCCTTTAACAAAGATATAAAAGTTTCAAAAAAATTTGAACCAACCGTTTTATCAGGAAAATTACACTGGTTATATAGCAGTTTGACAAACACTTATGTTGATCATTGAGAAGCCTAATGTTCCCTAAACAACACAACATAATTAAAACGTAAAGCTTATTTTACAGAGTTATCTCCCTGTAGTGTTAGGTAACACCTTAAAACTATTGTCTGATCGGTTGTTAGGTGAAATTTTCGAAAATTCTTAAACATTTAAAAAAAATCTAATTAAATTTTTCATGGAACGGCAGACTAACAATTTTCAGTGGATGAAGATTATAAACCCTAGTTATCACACACAAAAAAAATATTTTTTTCGAAGATATGCATTTTCATCGTCCAATTGAAAAGACAATAGCTATTCAAACACATCTACTCTGTTTTTGTGATTCATTAGATAGGTATTTCACTTGACCCATATATTTCATCTTTTCGTACTGTGATTTTGGTATGTTATAAAGTCAAACCGTAGCTTTGACATATAAAAATGATAGAATCTGAAGCGAGATGATATATCAAATACTTTTGCTTTGTACGTTTTAAAGACAAAAAATACACCTCAAACACGCCCTAACATATAAAGGTGCACTCGATTTTCTCTTTTCGATACGATTGTTACCCATTTTTTGGAATTTTTCTTGAGTCACATAATGGAAGGGCAGACACGAAAATTACTGAACTAATAGATTGATATGTTCTCCGTCCGTAATAAAAAAATTAAAAGATCGGAGGTTATGCATTTTCTACATCCAACTTGATAGATATTCATGTCGTCGACTATATATTTAATTGTTCTGCATTACTATGCAATAGATACATTGAAAACTTATGCAAATGATGTTTTTAAAATAAAACACTTCGTAATTGGGAAGAAGATTGTCCTTTTATTTGTTTTTATTAACTTTTAAAATTTTTGTTACTATAGTAAACATTACAGTAGGCATTTATCGCCTTGTCTAACAAAGAGCTTCGATTCTTTTGTTCTCATTCAACTGGGTTTCCGCCTGAAATTCTAATAGTCCAGCAGCTAAGTCTTATATTTTGGGACAATTGATCACTTTATGGTAAAAGCATGAAACTTTGCACAATGTTAGTTATGATGCTTATAAACATTTTTAGATATGGAGCCATCAAAAAATATTCCACAATGGCCGCCAATTTCAAATTGGCCGCCATCAGTCATGAGGCAGAGTAAAAAAAAATGGTATAATTGATCATTTGGATATGAAGGCACAAAACATAACATATTTCTAGTTATGGTGCTAATTAATCTTTTCCGAATATGGAACAATAAAAGATAATTCCATAATGGCCGACAAATTCAAAATGGCCGCCAAAAATCAAAAGGTAGAGTCCAAAAAAAATGTTATAATTGATCACTTAATGGTAAAAGCATAAAACTTTGCACAGTGTTACATGTAGTTATGATGCTTATAAAGATTTTGGGATATGGAGCCATAAAACAAAATCCACAATGTCCGCCAACTTCAAAATGGCCCCCAACAGTCATGAGGCAGAGTCTAATAAAATGGTAGAATTGATCATTTGAATATAAAGGCACAAAACTTTTCATATTGCTAGTTATGATGCTAATTTATCTTTTCTCAATGTGTAAAAATCAAAAATAATTCCATAATGGCCGACAAAATTCAAAAGGAAGAGTTAAAAAAAATGTTATAATTGATCACTTTATAAAGTCCAGCTTACAATATTAAGAAGTTTCATGAATTACGATTGATGCCTGAATGCGTTTATGTGTGCATTGAAAACTTAGATGAGGGATTTGGAATAGCACAGTCTTTCATTGACCACCAATTATGTTGGTTGCCACAAATCTTGCAACTTAAAACTCAACACGACAAAGTTGAATAAGCAGACAAACGAATCTTAAATAAGAGACTAGGTGATAAAGCAACCACATCTAAAAAAAAAAACCAGACATAACTTTTCCGTTCAGTCCACCAATAACCCGTCTGTGGGCTTCTTCTGTAATGAAAATGAGCAAGAAGTCCTTCATGAGTCCTCAACGTTTGGACAAGATACACATTTGAGAGACTGAGCAGTAAACTAAATGACACGTTGTTGCTTGCAAAGTATCACTCTAATTGTTTATTGTCCTTATATAATCGAGCATCTCGAATTGAAATGAAAAAAGATATTGTCGAATTTAAGAGGGAAAGGCAAATCCTTGGTATTAATTTTCCTGACTTAGATGCTTACAAACAAGGCCGTGAAAACGTTCTTGCTTTAAAAGATGACATTGGTCCTGCATTGAAGAGAGTCGGCTCAATCCACCATTTTCTACATTTTAGAATGCCTATACCAAGTCAGGAATATGACAGTTGTTGTTAATTTGATTTTGCCGTTTGGTTAGGGACTTTCCGTTTTGAATTTTCCTCGGAGTTCAGTATTTTTGTTATTTTACATTTCAGAAGACTTTGATAATGAGTTTGTCAACATATCAAAAGCAGCTACGTTTGTTCGTAAAGATATTTTCGAATAAAATTCAGAATTTAAAAGGAATGTCAGGAAGCTTCTGTACCCAAGTCATTGATTTCTTTGGTCAGTATGATTTAGTTTGGACCCAACATCCAGGATCGTTCATATTCTCAGTTTACATTAACAATAGCACAGCTTCTGATGTATATAGTTGTGCAAAGCAACTATCCTACCGTCACATGATGGATCACGAACCTCCAGATTGTGCTTATTTGGGAATCATGGTCAACCGGCTAGAAAACGAGATCTACTAGATACTTTGTTCAATCTTGGACTATTTGTCTCTTATCTTGTAACTAGTGTTAGAAATTTCTACTTCCATTGCCAATGAGGTATTATTTTCCGTGCCATTCTACTACAAATTGGTTCACTTCATCTACTGTAGACAAAATTGACCACAATCGAAGCAGTATATCGTCAAAAAATTAATTCCTTGGTACAGGTATATCTTTTTTAAACATATTGAAGAGGATGTTCACGTCGTTGTTCAAACATTTGACCAATCTGAACCTATGTTGAAATACCAGTCACAGCGAGTGCTTCTTTAACCAGAGAGTTATTCAAATCCTCCACCAGCTATACTAAGATTGAGCGAACCAGATATCATATTAGTTGAAGGAGAACATTCAATCATATGTCCTTATTCCCATCTGCATTAAAAGGGGGAATTTAAATGGCTGAAACAAATTCAGGTGTTAAGGCTAAAGTGGGTACACATATTTCGTGGTCCGCCTATCATGCTGCAGTACTGCCAGATTGGAAAAAAATACCAGCAATGTCTGCCTTTCTACCACTGTTTCATGTGCAAACAAAATCTGTTGCAATAATACAACATTCATTGAACATTATTCGTAGCTTTGTAAGAAGGTTAAATCCAGGCCAAGCTTCAGTTGTTGCTTTTGACCAACCCTTCTTCACAGTAGCAAAACTAATACAATGGAACTGGCCTCAGATGTATGGTGAGGAAAACTCTATTATGATGTTCGGTGACCTACACATAGATATGGTTGCGTTCAAAGCTCTTGATATTTGGCTTGAAGATAGTGGATGGACTAGTGTTTTGTAAATGCACAGGTACAGCTGATTCATTCCTAAAGGCTTCTCATGTTACAAAAACACGTAGAATACATCAAGTTACAGCGTGTACACTTTATCGTCTATTGTCAAACGCATACTGCTAGTACAAAGATAACATGAAGTTGTTTTGAGGGATGATGAGGTTATCTTAGAATATGTAAAGTGGTGTTTGGAACGATCTGAAGTATCTCATTTTAAATTCTGATATATAACCCTCCAATCTGAATTGGCAGTATTAATATTTATAAGGTCTATACTTCGGTCTAACTTTTTATTATATATTGAAACTCTCTCAAAGATCATCCTTTGGTTCTTTGCCTTAGATCACGCCAACTATTCACGATGGCTGCCAATTCATTTGCGTGATATGCTTCATTTTTTATCAAAAACGAATCCAGAAACCCACAGAGCATTCCTTGGCGGCAACTGTGTTGTCAACAAGAAAATTGTGAATTTTCTAAGGTCATTACCTGTAGCTGTGAAAAATAAAAACTCGCCAAAGACGCCATTTTGAGTTGTATCGGCCATTTTAATTTCATAGTTAATGTCACATGTTACATTAAATAGTAATATGTTTGTATATACGTGCTTGTATTGAAATAAATGATCCATTATAATACTTCTTAAATAATTTCATACCATACTTAAAAAAACATCAAATTTTGACATGTTAAACGGCACCATTTTGAATATAGCCGCCATTTTGAAAATATAATCTATGCACCCAGCTATTATTGATACTTTGTAGGCCTTTGTCGGATTTGATAACTTTTTATCACACAATGATGAAGTATACATACTAATACTGTCACACTCAGACATTTTGAAACGCCATTTTAAATTTTGACGCCATTTTGATGATTTCTGTATTATAAGGCCTAAAAAAAATAACTGACATATCTTAATTGTATTTCCTTAAGTTTGTGACATCTTCTGGACTCATTAAAATTGGAAGACTTTCATCAAGTGAATGATGCTATACTTATGTCGGCCATCTTGAATTTGGCGGCCATATTGGATTTTTTTCGTGGCTCCATATCTGAATTTTGTCTATACCCCTTAAACTTTCACTATGCCAAGTTTCATGCTTTTACCATAAAGTGATCAATTATTCTGATATCCGCTGGACTATAACTCTTGTCATGACAAATATCAAGTCAATAACTTTAAGCTTGGCGAAGTAAGTGTGGAAAACTGATTATAGATTTACACCTTTTAAGTCCAAGGACCATTATTATGCACAAAATTATCGGACCGGAACAAACTTCAAACTTGATCTTTATAGTAGCGCTTTTGTGAAAGTGAATGTACGGCAGTAACGGACGACGGCTGACGAGGGACAACGACATATACGAGAAACTGACGTGACCTTTGAGCCAGGTAAAGTAAAACTTGATAGAACTTGTGAATCTATAAAATAAAGTTACCTGTAATACGTGTTCTTGCAAAATAGTTTGCTGCAGCTGTTTGCATATACTTTCATCCAATGGTCGTTTCTCTGCATCCTTTATTTTCAGTGTCATGTAATGAGTTTTGCCATATATTTGAGCTAATACCAAGAGACATTGTTCAATCTGTGCTTTATATGTCTGATAATTTTTGCTTGAAATCTCGCCTTTAGCAGCATGGCAACACTTGTTTCGCATATTAATGAGATCTTCAAATGCAGCCCTCTCAACTGATCCATACGGAAGTATATTTGTAAAATTGATTAATAAGCATCTACAAAGCGTCAAGTCTAACTGATTTGTAACAATATTAGGATTCGGATAATAGTCATTCACCGTATGTGAACACGTTGGTTTTGAACGCACGTGTACGATACATGGCATGTTGCTTCCTTTTGTATCTAGCAGAATGTCTAGCTGTGATTGATAGAGTATTCTACTTTTAGGTTTATTTACAGTTCCATACTGACACCGACAGCAACAACCATAATTGTAGCACAAATGATAAATCTCATGTTGGTTGTTTTGTATGAAATCTTTTAACGTGGTACCTTGTTTGGATAAATAATAATCCAACAAATCCCAAGCTGCTTCGTTGCCATTATCGACAATTAATGTCATACAACGATAGAAATTGTCACGTGGTGATGGATTCATTGTGTAAATCAATTTAATAAAGCGGTAGAATTGTCACGTGGTGCTGGAACCAAAGTTACAATAAATGTCATAGCGGAAGAAGTTGTCGTGTGGCATTGCATTTGTGTAATAAATTTATGTCATACAGCGTTAGAAACTGCCATGTTGATGGATTGATGATTAAAACGAATTGCATACAGCTGTAGAAGTTGACACGTTGCGTTGGATTCGTGATTTATTTATACAGAGCGTTAGATTACGCTACCATGTTCGGATAAATTCATGGTCTGAATAACATCTCAACCAAACTGCAAAATGACATTATAAAGTAATGAATTAATCTGTTTATTCCTTAAATATGCATTTTATCGGGGCCTATTATAGCTGACTATGCGGTATGGGCTTTGCTCATTGTTGAAGGCCGTACGGTGATCTATAGTTGTTAATATCTGTGTCATTTTGGTCTTTTGTGGATAGTTGTTTCATTGGCAATCATACCACATCTTCTTTTTCAATTCTATGTATTTTATGACTCCCCCTAAAGATAAAATAAACTGCAGAGCTTGATACGACCTCAGAGTTTGAAACAGTTCGAGCAAGTATTGACACAAGATCCACAAAAAGGTCTTAAGTTAGTATCTGATACATGATTTTTTATTATTAACTGGCCACTTAAAATTTTCACTTCTTTGTGCTATGAATATCAAAATATTCATTTTGTAAAAAAAATATCTCTATCTAAACAGTATATACCTAACAACAAAATTATTTTCATTTGACTGTGTATAATATTATTGTAACTGGCATAATATTTTACAAAGTTATTGTTTCTTTCTGAAATTCTTTAACATTTTGCAGTAGTTTAATGCTGTTTATTTTATTATTCATCCCTTATTTTATTTTATTTTATTTTATTGATTTTGAATTTTAATTGTATTATAGATCGAATATATTTATTCAGTGTATTTCACTTGTGTTAATATGTCTTTTGATTGAGTTAAACTATTTCAATTGGTATTTTTTAGTTTATTTGTCTATGTTGTGATGTTACACTATTGTTTCAAATAAGGGTGAAGGCTTTGTACAATCAAAACGTTTAAACCCGCTGCAAATGTTTGCACCTATGTATTGACAACAATGTATCAGCAAACGAAACAAATCCTTAATCAAGTATCTACTGACTTTCTTTTACATATGGAATTCTGTTCTTTAATATACAGTATTGGAAAACACAACATACCTCAAAAATAAAAGTAAGGCTTGTAATCTTTTATTTCAATATTACCAGAAAATAATTCGGCTCTTCTGTTAAGGTCTTGTAAGTACAGTTGGTTTCTTATATCTTTGGCGGCAAGCAAACTTTAAATGTTGCAGATTCTTTAGTTGATAACATATAATTATAACGAACCTATGCATTGAAAGAAGATTGACAATGATCTATATATCTTGGATTACAGTATACAACCTAAATGAAAAGTAAGTACCGTTGAAAATTAGCATGAACTTTCATAACAAATCCATTCTGTCTTTCAAAAAAAAATCCCGAAGAACAATAGCTAAATTTCAAACAGAAAAAAACACGTACATAAACATACATAGCTACACACATGTATAAAAGATTCCAGAAAAAAACTTATTCTTGTAAGTATTTGGTTGGTATTCGTTATAATTCCATTTTTGGTTATCGTACTAATCGAATTTGAAATAGATATGCATCTTTGGCTTTCAAATTAATTTGTTTCTGGGTTCTTGATAAAGGTAAATTAAATTAAATCTTGAACGCACCAAGTTTCAAGAGTAAATGTTCAATGTTTACAAATCCAGTAGTCTTCCTTTTTTCTCGACGGAGAAGTGCTCTAACATGAGGAATATTAGTCGTCTGGTATAATTATGTTTATTTGATGATAAGAACTCACAAAAAGGTTTGAATGGTAAGACTGATTTAATATTGATAAACATTAATCCCTCGAAATTTAGTCATTCTGAATTCTGAATGGATATGATTTTAAAATTTAAAGATTTTTAGAATCTTTTTTTTTTTCATGCTTCGGACAAATATGAACGGTCCAAAAAAAGTGTTTAAAAAAAGTTTAATTAGATTCTTATATAAATGCAGCGACAATTTTTATCTTCAACATATCAACGCACACAGCTATCATATACAGAGCAACGTCACGAGAAACGAACAAGTTAAATTGATAACAAACAATCAATAAAAATAAACAATTATTTCTATACATAGTGGCAAGCTGTTAATCGTTCCATATGTAAAATAATCATTTACATAATAGCTTTACTTCAATATGAATTATCGAAAAATTGTGATTTTGAAATATTTTTACCAATCTAATCTATTGTCTTCTTCGCCCTAAATGCTTAGAGAGTCTTATGTCGGTTAAAAGCTCATTTGAGCATATATTTGTCTATGTTTGTATACCTTGCCGACTCTAAATAAAGCTTATTTATTTATTAT
This sequence comes from Mytilus edulis, assembly GCA_019925275.1. Taxonomy (NCBI): domain Eukaryota; kingdom Metazoa; phylum Mollusca; class Bivalvia; order Mytilida; family Mytilidae; genus Mytilus; species Mytilus edulis. The sequence goes on along the minus strand of CM034350.1, from coordinate 109,193,239 downwards.
AGAGTTCCTTTTAACTGTTCTCTTATAGTCTAATTATTCAATTATGTTATAGATAATGCATATTTTAAGGTTTTACTTGTCGTAGAACACACCGAGTGGTGTCAGGATTGATCAAATGAAAGACCTACCGTAATGATTAAGTACGAGCGTTAGCTAGTACTTATCATGAAGTAAGGGATTATCATTCTCTCAAAAACTTAGAATAATCTAAAGTGCTCATCGCTCAAATGACCTCTCGGTTGGTTGTTTTTAGTTCCATTGTCAGTGTGTATGAAATGTTTATAATTGATGAATGACTTCATTTTGCAGCATTTCATTGAAGGTCTAGTTTTAGTGATGTAAGGACTTTCTTAAAATTTGGGAAGTGTGTTATAGACAAGATGTTAGGTGACATTGCACTTTAAAGAAAAGGTAGAAATTGTAAATGTTCCCTGATGGTGAGTATGAATGTAAATCATGTAAAAATTTAACGAGGTACTATCCTCTTTTTTTCCCGATTGCAGTTTCAATTAATAAATACATTTGAGTTACGTTAAATTTTATTTTTAATCCAATATTTCGGTCCAGCTTTTTAAATCAAATTATATTTCATTATGTCAGGAAAATGTTCTAAATAAATGCCTTTAAAAGTTTAAAATATATTCAAAACTAAAATGAAATTCCTTGAATATTGGAAATATTATTTCTTTTTTGTTTACTTTCTTTTATTAGTAATTTTAATTTATATTTTCATAATAACTTTAAAGGTACAAATTTTACTGCACCAGTAAACCTCAATTTATTTTGATTTATTTTGTTTGTTTCACAATTTGCAATAAACTTATTATAATTCAACTTTTAGTTAGTTTCAACCACTGTGATAAATCCTTTCAATTTAGTAAATGCGCTTCGAGGCATTTATAGGAACTTTTTGTTTTGAAATGTAATTAGACCCAAATAGTAGGATAATCGCTAGCTTAGAATATGATTTACATTTATTCTTCACAATTAAGAGACACCAAATCCTCTAATTTCATTGGTCGAGAGCACTTTGCTATATTATAAAGATAAGGTTACAAATATTTGCGCAAAATCTAAACAATCTATTGCAAATAGTGTACTTCTTAAAGGAAACCATAATCGCGTTAAAATATTGTCTTTATAATATTTGAACATGAACAAAAATAACATTATCATCTTAACACAAAGATTATATCTTGATATTGAAATTCGATACAGATTTGCAAACCTTATTTGTGCAAAATACATCTTTGTGAAACATTCTAAAAACTGGTGAATGCAAAGAAATTGCTACCTGTGTATCAAATATCTACAGTTTTGTAAATACAAATGAAACATGTTTCTTACATAATTCTCTCGACAAACAGAAAATATGACAATATTCATTCGCATATTTAGTGTTCCCCCCAAGCATGTTAAACATGGATAGACGCCATGCCATTTTTAAATGACGCAATGCCTCTTTTATGCTACGTCAATCTTTAAAGACCCAAATGTTGCAAAACACCTATCCGACCTCCATGACAAATATGTTGTTGTCCCTGCAGATAAAGCCCCAAATAACATCGTTTTTGTGTGTAAAAGTCACTACATCAACTGCTTGATAAACGAATTAGGTATTGACAATTCACTTGGTAACTCAACATATACCCTCACGACACTTACCAAAGAGGAAATCCTGGATAATCATAGGTCTGTTCTATGTTCCTTTGGAATTTCAACCAAAGATGAAGAACTGGATCTTCCATCACTGTATTGGATACCTAAACTACATAAGTGTCCTTACAAACAACGGTATATTGCTGGGTCTTCCAAGTGCTCCACGAAACCTCTTTCTAAATTATTAACATCTATTTTATCAGCAATCAAAGACGGGCTTCAAAGTTATTGTGAAACTGCCTATTCTAGAGGTGGCGTGAATCAGATGTGGATACTTAAAAATTCAAAAGATCTTTTAGAGTACATACAATCTAACTCTCTTTCATCTTGTAACAGTATTAAAACATTTGACTTTTCTACCCTGTACACAAGTATTCCACATTCCAAACTAAAAGACAAATTGAAAGAGTTGATATTACTTTGCTTCATAAAAAAGAATGGCCAACGTAGATACAAGTATCTTGTCTTAGGGAGGGATAAATCCTACTTTGTAAAGAATCACTCTGATTCAAACAAAAAATTCTCTGAAACTGATATTATCAAGATGCTTGATTTCTTGATTGACAACATATTTGTTACGTTCGGAGGACGTGTTTTTCAACAGACTGTCGGCATTCCAATGGGAACAAACTGTGCCCCTCTACTCGCCGACTTGTTTCTTTATTATTATGAGGCTGACTTCATGCAGGAACTTCTTAGGAAGAAAGATAAGAAGTTAGCAATATCCTTTAACTCTACTTTCCGCTATATAGATGATGTTCTTTCACTAAACAATTCAAAATTTGGTGACTATGTGGAACGCATCTATCCAATCGAACTAGAGATAAAGGATACTACAGATACAGTTAAGTCGGCTTCATATCTTGACTTACATCTAGAAATTGACTATGAGGGTCGGTTGAAAACAAAACTTTACGACAAAAGAGATGATTTCAGCTTTCCAATTGTGAACTTTCCATTTCTAAGTAGCAACATTCCAGCAGCACCTGCATACGGGGTATATATCTCCCAATTGATACGATATTCCCGTGCTTGCATTTCCTATCATGATTTTCTTGATAGAGGTTTGCTGCTCACAAGGAAGCTATTAAACCAAGAGTTCTAAATGGTGAAGTTGAAATCATCCCTTCGTAAATTTTACGGACGCCATCACGAGTTGGTTGACCGTTATGGAATAACCGTTTCACAAATGATATCGGATATGTTCCTTACGTCGTAACTACAATCCCCTTCCCTTTCATGAATATGACCTACCGAATTAGACTATTTACCGGATTTGTAATCACTTAAGCAACACGACGGGTGCCACATGTGGAGCAGGATCTGCTTACCCTTCCGGAGCACCTGAGATCACCCCTAGTTTTTGGTGGGGTTCGTGTTGTTTATTCTTTAGTTTTCTATGTTGTGTCGTGTGTACTATTGTTTTTCTGTTTGTCTTTTTTATTTTTAGCCATGGCGTTGTCAGTTTGTTTTAGATTTATGAGTTTGACTGTCCCTTTGGTATCTTTCGTCCCTCTTTTATGTCTTAATAAATGAAACCAAGCCCTCTTTTCACTTCTTTTGATGACGCCATTATCTCGAAACTGCCCTAAATAGAAGCCTTTACATCAATTAAATTTCATGCCCATCGGAATTTCCGTTGAAATTGTTACCTGAATGTGTAACACTCTAATTAACTGACAAAAGGATACATTTGAGTATCTTGCCTTTGGCAGTTTTATCACCTCTGTTAATGATTGTTAACTGCTAATTAGGGGATTTAAGATAATTAAACAAACACTAGATATTTTATACAGAATGAAAATGTCCACTTGTTATCCATTTGTTTATGTACAGCATGTACACCTTAAAAACTTTATTTAAGTAGGCATAAATTAAAATAAATTGTGAAACAGTTTTAAAGGTATACATAGTTTTTGACTAAATTGGTAAAAAAAAAGTGTTTTGTTTCATAACTCGGAGTACGGTCAGTAGGAAATTTAAAGGAATTCGTATTTGAACATAGACACTTCCTGTTTTCCTTCTTGTATTTATAATCCTCCTAAATAGAAGCACTTAACAAATGCCTTTATTTTTAGCAATTATGGAGGGAAAAAGTAACTGTTAATACCTTCTGCAATGTATGCAATGTGTTATTGCGTCAATATCATCTCCTGTTCCACCTATTTCTAAAACTCCTTACTTAGGAACACTTTGGTGTGCACTAAAAAAAAACTCTTTTTGTATAACTTTTTAAATGAGACTAAATAGCTTCCAACCAACAACTGATAATAACTTCTGCAATGTATTATTGCATCAATATATCATCTCCTGTTACACCTGTTAGATTTTTTAAACTCCTTACTTAGGAGCACTTTGGTGTGCACTTAATATTTAAATGAAACTAAATAACTTCCAGCCAACATCAAGAACATGTACAATAATTTCTACATATGGTTAAAATAAGGTTAAAATACAACTAACATGTATGTTCCATATAGTGATTATTAAACTGGTATAATACCTTATACTCTTTTGTTTTCTGCAGCATACTATAAGTGCCCTTTTATTAATTTTTCAAACACTCTAGCACTATAGATGTCTTTTTTAAATTTTTGCGCGCTCTAGATGCTTTTTTTGTGATAGGGAAAACACTACATATTTTCAATAGATATTACTTGACATCTACGATTGAGTTTTTGAAATGTTTTTTTTTTTATTAGAAAAGTTACAATGTCTTCCTCTTTTTCCAGAAGTGCCCTACGAAATTAGATTTATAACCATGTGTGTACTCACATGAGCAACACGACGGAATCAAAATGTAGAGCAGTACCTGCATCACCGGAGATCACCACCGTTTTTAGTGGGGTTCGTGTTGCTCTATCCTTAGTTATCAAAGTTGTAAGTTATGTGCTGTTGCTAGTCTTTTCGTGTTTTTGCCATGGTTTTGTAACTATGTGTAGGACTTGTGAGTTTGAATTTCCATTTGGTATCTTTCATTTTTACCAACGTAAACACACTATTGGTGTTGTAACTGGTTTCGTAAGACGAGTTACTATTCACTTGTTCTCACTTTACCACAGTATGAAAAAGAAATACTTTCACTCAATACCTTTTAATTAAATTTTTAATAGAATAATTAACTCTTACGTGTGGTTTTTCAATATTGTATATGAACTAGCTGCCTCTCTTTTCCACGTCGTCTAGATAAATAGGCGACTTCATACCCTATTATCAGTTTGATATGATATTTTTAGAATACACTCATAGCTTCTCATTGTATTTATATATACATGAACTATGTAACTGAACGCACATGTACATATCCTCTATATACAAATGACAGATAAGAGGATAGTTGAAATGTTTACTGAACAAAATTATGAACTTTTGTTATCGGGTAAAAGGGGTGGAGTACCAGATGGTAAAATCATACTTTAGATTTAACATACCTTAACAGTCCCTTTTAGGTTTCAATAAACCATTAGATTTTATGGGCACAGCCATTTTTTTTAAGATAACATGGTATTCAGAATTAAGAGTATGGCTTATCCTGATTGGTCGATATGTGCGCCCGTTATCGTTTATTATAAGATACTTCATGCACTCTGATATATACTAAAGGCATATACATTATTTTCCTTAGCACTAACGGAAATGAGATGTCTTTTCAACGCTAGGATGAGACACGTGTTTTAAGTGCAAAATTGATAGGCATGGGAGCTAAGTAGAATTTACAAAAATCACGGGAACCTATATTTTTTGGACAAAAAATTACTGTTCGAATAATTTTTCTCTAATTCTAGCAAGGTTTCTTTGAAAAAAATCAATCTTATAAAGTCTGTATCTCGAAAAAGGCCATTATCGTCGCCTTTGGGAAAATCAATTGTTTATTACATTCTTTACAATAACGTCAATAAGCAGTGATTATTTCATACATAATTATTTATCTTATTATTGATAATATGATAACTTTGCATTCAAGGTGACGGACGTGTGTTTGTTTTATTTCGTAATGAAATCATATTTAAATATAGATATTCAACTTTCCCGTGACAAAAATATATCGTTTCATTCGTCAGAAATCTTTGTGCTTATGTATTTAATCGATTAATATATTATATATCACCAATGTGATGTGGTGTCGTATTAGGCTTGTTTCATGATGAATACATATTTCGAGTAATATTTCTAATTATTGAGTTCAGTTAGAAGTTCGAGTATCAGTTTGAGTTCAAATTCAAGTTATGTTTTAAAATCGAGCCAACTGAGTTAAAGTTGCAATTCGAGATACACTTTGGGTTTCATTCGACTTACCCCTAAAATTGGAGTTACATTTTAAGTAAGAGTAAGTCAAATTTCGAGTTCAAATTCTAATCTAACTTCGATTTAGTTAAAATCACAAAAATTCGTGAAAAATCGTAATTTTTTCCGACCGTTCATCCAAAGGTTTCGGTCAAAAACATTTTTGTAGGTCCTGTATGGCTGATAATTTGTGGCGTTATCAGTACTATCATTTTCGAAATAATAAACAAAACAGGGAAGAATCATTTTTAAATGCCAATAACTTACTAAAGAGTCATCTAATAATTATAATGATTTGAAAGTAAAAGGATCTTCGTATTTTCAACATGTTTGCCACTTTCAGATTTTTACTATCTATTAGTATATTCAATTTACAAGACAACTTATGAATTATACCCCTTCACTAAATGTGATCCATTAGTTGTCTGACTGAGAAAAAAAACCCACAAATATATATTATTTATATATTTTGAGGATCATTAAATCTAAGTCGGGTTGAAATTGGTTTAGAAGTTTCAGAGTTAATTATCCTTGAAAAGTAAACGACAGACACAAAGATGAGTAAAAGAAAATCGACGATTACTGCTATGATTTCTTATTATATTATCCAATTGTTTCAGATGTTTGGAATTTTTGTAGATCTTAAAGTTAAGAAAGGAAACAAGGGATGTGACAAAGAGAAAAAAATCCTACCAAAGAGCAGAAAACAGCCTAAGGCCACCAATGGGTCTTCATCACAGCGAGAAAATCACACTCCCGGAGGCTGGTTTCATCTGGCCTCTAAACAAAAACGTGTACTAGTTTAGTGACAATGGACGTCACACTAAACTCCGAAACATATTAATCAACCAAAATTACAAAACACATAGTATACTAACAAACGACAAATGTTCCTGTTTTGTGATATTTTAACCCTCATCCTTTACCTCTAGCCACTGTAGAATAAAAAAAAACCACACAGCAATACACAGTAAAACTCAGTTGCACTTGTGTTAGTGCCCAATTTACATATAATCCGGCTGGCCACGTTATCACCGGTGACCTCAACATTGTTAATAACACTGCCCTACGTAATGTGTTATCGAAAGCTCCAAAATATCGTGAGCCTAAATCCATCAATTGGAAATAAAACTCTAAAATTTTGTCAGATTATGCCAGGCAATGGGCTAATAGTTATCGAAAGTACCAGGTTTATAATTTAGTACGCCAGACGCGCGTTTCATCTACATAAGACTCATCAGTGACGCTCATCAGTGACGCTCATCAGTGACGCTCATCAGTGACGCTAATCGCGAGAAGGAAAATACAGACACTCTTTCCGAATGGATTAATGCAGTTAGGTCGTTGATACAAATCAGAATTAAGAAACTAAATGGGTCTATAAATGCCCATGCTACGTCAATCATTAAAGACCCTAATGTTGCAAAACACTTATCCTACCTTCATGACAAATATGTTGTTGTCCCCGCAGATAAAGCCCCAAACAAAATGGTCTTTGTGTGTAAAACTCATTACATTAACTGATTGATAAACGAATTAGGTATTGATAATTCACTTGGAAACTCAACATATACCCTTACGACACTTACCAAAGAGGATATATCCTAGATAATCATAGGTCTGTTCTATGTTCCTTTGAAATTTCAACCAAAGATGACGAATTGGATCTTTCATCACTGTATTGTATACCTTAACTGCATAAGTGTCCTTACCAACAACGGTATATTGCTGGGTCTTCAAAATGCTTCACGAAACCTCTTTCTTAATTATTAACATTTATTTTATCAGCAATCAAAAACGGGCTTCAAAATTATTGTAAAACTTCCTATTCTAGAGGTGGTGTGAATCAGATGTGGATACTTAAAAAATCTAAAGATCTTTTAGAGTACATACAATCTAACTCTTTTTCATCTTGGAATAGTATCAAATCATTTTACAAGCAGAACCAATTACAATGAAAGACCCAACTATGTACTGGCTTCCGAAGCTACACAAAAAACCTTACAAATATAGATTTATTTCATCTTCAAGCCATTGTTCCACTACTAAATTGTCTGTTTTACTAACAAGTACACTTGGTACAATAAAAAACCTGATAATAAATTGTTCAAATAAAGCCTTTGAAAATAGTGGAATTAATTACTTTTGGAGTGTCAAAAACTCGTTGGAAGTACTTGCTAAATTGCATGCATATATTGGTGAATTTGAATCTGTTCAAAGTTTTGATTTTTCTACCCTTTATACCATTTTGCCACATATTCTTATTAAGAAAAAAATCACATCCCTTATTAACTTGGCATTTAAAAAGTCAGAATGCGAGTATATATGTTCAAACTCTTTTAGGTCATTTTTTAGTTGCAATAAACAAAAGAACTATGTCAATTGGACATGCTTTGATACTATATATGCGCTTGAATGTTTACTTGATAACATTTTTGTTCGCTTTGGAGATTCCGTATATCGTCAAGTTATTGGAATTCCAATGGGGACTAACTGTGCACCACTTATTGCGGATCTGTTTTTGTATTGTTATGAGTTACAATTTATGACTAAAATTAACAAAGACCCATCGAAACAACATTTGATACAAAAATTTAACAATACTTTTAGATATTTGGATGATATATTGGCTCTCAATAATGACGACTTCAGTATGTATACTAAAGAAATTCATCCTGTTGAACTTACTTTAAATAAAGCTAATACTAACAATGACCACTGCCCTTTCCTCGATCTTGATATCTATATCATTAACGGGAAGCTTAATACAAAAATTTATGATAAAAGAGATGATTTTTCATTTCCTATCGTTAATTATCCATTTTTAGATGGTGAAGTTTCCTTGTCACCATCTTATGGTGTTTATTTATCTCAACTTGTACGATTCGCTTGTGTATGTAACAACGTATTAGATTTTAACGAGAGAAATTTATGTATTACACCAGGGTTTTCGATATCACAAACTGGTCAAAACATATACTAAATTTTATCACCGGTATAAGGAAATAATTCGTAAATATAACTCAACATGCAGATATCTTATACGTTCAGGTATTTCACATCCAATCTTTTATGGTAATATTCTTTACAAGGCACAAAAATGCCAGTATTCACATCAAAAGCTTACAAAACCTTTAAACAGACTTATTAAGAAGGGATATAGTTACGATACTGTTGTCAGGTCATTAAAGATTGCATATTTTGGCTTTAATATTGATTCACTTATAGGGTCTTTGCATCGGAACTAAACACATTTAAAAAAAAAAAAACAGTTATTGGCATGACACGGGTTATGTTCTTCTTATATATTTTATGATAGTATGATACTAAACCCCTAACGGGAGGGATTGTGCCTGATATTCATATGATGAAGACATACTCTTTCAATCAGTTTAATTGAGGTCTGGAGCTGGCATGTCAGTTAACTGCTAGTAGTCTGTTGTTATTTATGAATTATTGTCATTTTATTTATTTTCTTTTGTTACATCTTTTGACATCGGACTCGGACTTCTCTTGAACTGAATTTTAATGTGCGTATTGTTAAGCGTTTACTTCTCTACATTGGCTAGAGGTATAGGGGAGGATTGAGATCTCATAAACATGTTTAACCCCGCCGCAATTTTGCGCCTGTCCCAAATCAGGAGCCTGTGGCCCTTGTTAGTCTTGTATGATTTTTAATTTTAGTTTCTTGTGTATAATTTGGAGTTTAGTATGACGTCCATTATCACTGTACTAGCATACATATTTTTAGGGGCCAGCTGAAGGACACCTACGGGTGCGGGAATTCTCGCTACATTGAAGACCCATTGGTGGCCTTCGACTGTTGTCTCCTCTATGGTCGGGTTGTTGTCGCTTTGACACATTCCCCATTTCCTTTCTCAATTTTATTTGACTTTTCTACACTTTACACAAGTATTCCACATTCCAAACTAAAAGACAAATTGAAAGAGTTGAGATTGCTTTGTTTCATTAAAAAAAAATGGCCAACGTAGATACAAGTATCTTGTCTTAGGAAGGGATAAATCTTACTTTGTAAAGGATCACTCTGATTCAAACAATGTCAAACAAAAAAAATCTCTAAAAATGACATTATCAAGATGCTTGATTTTTTGATAGGCAACACATTTGTTACGTTCGGAGGACGTGTTTTTGAACAGACTATCGGCACGCCAATGGGAACGAATTGTGCCTCTCTTCTTGCTAACTTGTTTCATAATTATTATTAGGCTGACTTCATTCAGGAACTTCTTAGGAAGAAAGATAAGAAGTTAGCAATATCCTTTAACTCGACTTTCCGCTATATAGATGATGTTCTTCCACTAAAAAATTCAATTTGGTGACTATGTTGAACGCATCAATGCCATTGAACTAGAGATAAAGGATACAACAGATACAGTTAAGTCGGCCTCATATCTTAACTTAAATCTAAAAATTGACAATAAGGGTCGGTTGAAATCAAAACTTTACGACGAAAGAGATGATTTCAGCTTTCCAATAATGAACTTTCCATTTCTTAGTAGCATCATTCCAGCAGCACCTGCATACGGTGTATATATCTCCCAATTGAAACGATTTTCCCGTGCTTGTATTTCCTATCATGATTTTCTTGATAGAGGGTTATTGCTCACAAGGAAGCTATTAAATCAAGAGTTTCAAATGGTGAAGTTGTAATCATCACTTCTTTAATTTTATGGACACCATCACAAGTTGGTTGACCGTTATGGAATAACCGTTTCACAAATTATATCGGATATGTTCCTTACGTCGTAACTGCAATCCCGTCCCCTTTCATGAATGTGACCTACCGAATTAGACTATTTACCGGATTTGTTATCACATAAGCAACACGACGGGTGCCACATGTGGAACAGGATCTGCTTACCCTTCCGATCACCTGTGATCACCCCTATTTTTAGTGGGGTTCGTGTTGTTTATTCTTTAGTTTTCTATGTTGTGTCATGTGAACTATTGTTTGTCTGTTTGTCTTTTTCATTTTTAGCCATGGCGTTGTCAGTTTATTTTCGATTTATGAGTGTGACTGTCCCTCTGGTATCTTTCGTCCCTCTTTTAAAAGAATTCCGAGTCCGATGTTAGGATTGATAAATGGAAAAAAGTTAGCAAAATGACAACGATACATAAATCAACCAAGGACTACTAGCAATTATTGACATGCCAGCTCCAAACCTCAGTTAATCGAATTGAAATATTATGTCTTCTTAATGTGAAAATCAAGCACAATCCTTCCCGGTAGGGGTTTAGTATCATATTATCATAAAGTATCATGTCAACAACTGGTTTTAGAATAAATGAGCTTCCGACTCAAAATTCCAGTGCAGTTATCGTATCAAAATAGGTCCAATTGAAATACTTCTTTTGTTTGTTTTACTTTTTAAAAAAATGACCTTAAAGAGTTTGAACATGTCTATTCGCATTCTGGCTATTTGTAACAATGCCCATTTTATTATGGGGTTCGTGTTGTTTATTCTTTAGTTTTCTATGTTGTGTCATGAGTACTATTGTTTTTCTGTTTGTCTTTTTCATTTTTAGCCATGGCGTTGTCAGTTTGTTTTAGATTTATGAGTTTGACTGTCTCTTTGGTATCTTTCGTCCCTCTTTTATTAGATTTGTGATTATTTCTTAATGAGATAATGAGGTAAAGTGGTATATAGGGTAGAAAATCCAAAACTTTGACAAAAATGAACAGATTCGAAATCATCAATATGAGCATTGAATTTACCAAGTACTTCCATCGAATGTTTGACATTCCCAGAGTAATTAATTTTACTATTTTCAAAGGCCTTATTTGAATAATTTATTACCAGGTTTTTAATTGTACATCATTGTGACCATCTTTTTGGGGTCATAAAACCTTTGTTGGTGGTCGTTTATCGGTGATATGTTTAATTAAGATACTTGGAGAGATGCACTGATTTCATCTACTGTTGAAATGATATCCTGTATCAAAGGTTTACCTGTTCAGGGAAATTTGTCTTGTTCCTTTCAAATAACTTACATGTGAATAATTTTGTTTAAAGATTGAAATAAGTTTTTTTTTCTTATTCTAATCTAAACTTTAGAAATCATCTACATGTTAGGTAACATTTTTTGTTGTTGTAAAAATGATACTAATTTTATCATCCTGTATTTTTTTGGATGAAGATTAATTATCTTATTCAAGCAGTGTCATATATTTATAATGTAGAAAATTATTTTGAAGCTTTTCATAATGCTATTTATGACATAGGAAGTCAGGTGTTTTTAAACTTTTTTTAAATTTTAAAACTTTAGAAAAATAAATAATTATTGATTAGCAAACATCAAAACTATCTGTCAATATGATTTATTTAAAGTTTAACTTTACTGGATTCATGTTGTTAAAACCATATATATATTAACAGACACAACGTCACAAAGTAGATAAGATTAAAAACCAAAGATTAGGTATTAACTAACTATTGAAAACAAAACAGAGAATCCTTGAAAAATAATATTTTTTTTAGAAAAAAAAAGTTACTGAACATCATGTACATTGTAATTAAATGTTGATTCACATTATTAAATTGATTATCTTTCAACTTCTTTTGTTTGAGTATTCAATTATCCTCATTTTTTAACAATGGTGTTCTGATTCTAAACAAAACATCAACTTTTCTCCCGCTTGACCGATAGTTAATTTACTGATTTTTGTCCTATAAATAATTGTTTTATTTGATATATATATTTTTTATTATCCTGAATTATATAACAAGCAATTTCAATTAAAAAAAATATTATACATACACCATGTGTACATGTGCAACCTGATATAAAGTACAAAATTCTTGAACCTGAACTCTGAATTCTGAAAAAAAATTTCCTGTACTTAAAGAAGCATATATGTTGTTTTACTGCTGTACTTAGTACAACTATAGTATTTGTTAGTTTCCATGGTGATTATGTAGCAATGTTGTCTGCTGTATCATTTTTTTCGACATTTTTACATATTATGTCTGTTTGTTTTGTTACACATCGTAGCCAATATTATAGAATTTTATCCAACTGTCATACAAGTGAGAGGTCTAGCTAGCTTTAAAAAATGTTTAATCAACTATTTTCCAAAAAAAAAATGCCTGTACCAAGTCGGGATTATGACAGTGTACCATTGATATGGTCAATTATAAATTAACTGTTTAAAAACATTGAATCTTTGAAATACTTTTCTACATCAGGAATAGGTTATCTTAGCTGTATTCGGCAAAACTTAAGGAATTGTTGGTTCTCAACGCTTTTCAACTTCGTTCTTTACTTGTCCTTTTTAATTTTTTCGTTAAAGACCATCAGGTTATAAAGTGTGGAGCTCTTCTCCTTCAAGCCGTGATGTCCCACTCGGTGTTGATTTCTATGATTTAGAAAATACCATCATGAAAATGTCTTGTGAGAGGACAGTTTATTGGTTTTGTACCATGAGTGATGAATATTGAGCCAAATATTGAATTTTTTCATTGTTTTCTTTTTACATACTGAATGCCACAAGTGTTACATGTTAATATATAACTTTACAACATTTCCTTCGACAACATTATTTGTAGCAACTGGAAGGTGGAGTAGGTTGGTTTGCTAATACAGATGTTACCAATTTGTCACAGATAGTTTGAGGACTTCTTAAGGCCATGACTGGTGCTGTGGGAAATATGTTTTTGACATTTTTTGGACAATTTGAAAATTTAAGATTATTTACAAAATTGGTGCTTGAAGCTTGCAACGTCTATTGGCCAATACTACTGGATAAAAAGGACGGTGCTGTGTTTCACATGAGTATTATGAACCCATCATCCAGTGATATGTTTTATTTTGATATTTTTAAGTGGAGTTCGTGTTGTTTCTTATTTATTATTTATAACTGTTGATGTAAATGTCTTTTGGTTTGATGACTCTTTGGTTTTGATTGTTATTATCCTTAATAGATGTCTTTATTGTAAGTAGAGTTACGATTGTTATTGATTAATTGATTTATTAATTGTTTCAGATCACCATCATTTCTTATGTCGATTAGGTATGAGAAAACAGTGGTATACTCATTAATGACGAACATGTCTCAACACATTTGATAACTATTGACGTAATACAAATCTCAAGAGGTGTTATACTCATGTAAGTCAAATTAAAACTTAAAAGTTTTACACTAATTTTCCATAACATAAGATCATGTTAAAATATGTTTTACTGTGGATTCATCTTTATTCGTGGTATACCAATTTTCGTGGGTTTCGTGGGTCACAGCGACCCACGAATTTAAGAATTCAACGAAGAATAATCCCGAGAAATATGTATGGAGTCGGATGTTTATTTCCGGTTATGTTATGCAGTTCTAGTATAGTGTTGACTAGCGATAAACATTGTAACATAACACGTGTTTTTTATTGAAAGAAGATACAAGTATTTTGATTAAATCTATAATAAATATATCGAATATCAGTGATAATTACTTTTTGAAATTGAATAAACCTGTTCAACGAAAATAACTGCAAGATGTTAATTACTGATTGGTTAGACAATACTTGGTCATGTTTTATGAAGATTTAAGCCCAAGGCGAAGCAACACAATGTTGTATAAATCCCCTCTTTTTTATATATATAAATATAAAACTCTCTGTATAAATATTTAAATTCAGACCATTCCACATTAAATGCTTACATAGAAAATGCCTTAGGGGATTGTACACTTAGTTAGTGCAGTTATTAATAGTTCACTTCCATAATTAACTGACAATGAAAAGTCATTCATGTATAGCATTTCATAGTGCATGGAAAACCATGTACTATGAAAATTAGAGTAGAAAAAACTGACTTTTCATTGGACAAGAAGGGGTGAATATGTTCTAACGTGTCATAGTATGGTTTACCAGATATTATAAACAATAGGATTAAGTACGGGGATATTGCCCGTAGTTAATATTGTTTATGACAGGAACATTTATTTTCATACTTTATACTTATATCACTGTTTATTATATCGTGATTAGAGAAATGAGGTTTCAATCATAAAGTTTTAAATGTCTTATATAATTCAGACAAGAATTTATAAATTTTAAAACAAACAAATAATTAGTTGTCTCTGTTCATTATTGTAATCGAAGTTATCAATGAACACTTTAACGTAGAATGACCACGCGAGGATTTTGACAATTCAAAACTTTTTCAATGAGTTCCTTCTTTTTTTGTTTTGTTTTATTATTAATCAAACCAAGGAGGTTATATGATCTCCTAAATCAAAAAGAAATCCACGAATTACGTATCTAATTTTTTTTGTTGTAATCAGCGATCCACGATTTTACGTATACTACGAAACGTCTTTTTTTTCTCTATCCACGAAAATTGATACTCACGAAAATAAATGAAATATATTGTTTGTTATGTTACTGATACTGCACACTTCACATTAAAGTATCTTATTGTATGTCTTTCATAATGTATGATCATAAACAGCAAAACATATCTGTCAAAACAATATGGAAAAGGGTATTGTAGTTACGACATAAGGAACATATCCGATATCATCTGTAAAACGTTTATTCCATAACGGTCAACAAACTCGTAATGACGTCCGTAGAATTTACGAAGGAATGATTTCAATTACATCGTTTTGAACTCTTGGCTTATAGTTTCTAGTGAGCAGTAACCCTCTATCAAGGAAATCATGATAGGAAATACAAGCCCGGAAATATACTATCAATTGGGAAATATATACTATGCAGGCGCTGCTGGAATGTTACTACATAGAAATATAAAGTTAACAATTGGGAAGGTGAAATCATCTCTTTTGTTGTAAAGTTTTGTTTTCAACCGACCTTTATATTCATTTTCCAGATGTAAGTCAAGATAGGAGGCAGACTTAACTGTATCTGTAGTATCCTTAAATATAACCACTGAACCATGAAAATGAGTTCAAGGTCAGATGACACCTGCCAGTTGGACATGTACACCTTCCACACCCCCAATACACTAGACCTATTGCTTATAGTATCTGAGATATATACTTGACTATCAAAAGTTAACATTTTTCAATGATCCATGAAATGAGGTCGAGATAAAGTAAAAACTGTCTGACGGGCATGACAACCTCGCAAGGTACAAACATACCAAATATATTTATCCCATTACTCATAATAAAAGAGAAATCAACATTACAAAAAATCTTATTGTTTTTTTCAAGTATTCACTGAACCATGAAAATGAGGTCAAGGACAATGGACATGTTACAGCTTTGTAACATAAGGCATATATATACAAAGTATGAAGCATCCAGGTCTCCCACCTTTTGAGATATAAAGATTTTAAGAAGTTAGCGAACGCCGCCGCCGTAGCCGCAGCCGCCGGATCACTATCCCTACTTCGAGTGTTCTGCGTCTAAAGTTGCAGGCTCGACACAATAGAAAGATGGTAATATAACCGAACTAGTTAATTTTATTCAATCTCTGAACGACACAATAAATCGATGAATAATTTAGATGTTAACCTCTCAGAAGAAATCACAATTGTTTCTTGTTTAAATTGTTGCATTCATTATCATATCAAAGACTTTTTATAGCCGACTACAACAATGTGGGCTTTGCTCGTCGTTGAATGCCGAACGGTGACCTTATGCTGCCAACATTATGTCATATTTGTCATTTATACTTAGCAGATAGTAGTCTCGATGGCAATCATACCACATATTCTTTTACAATGACAGTATTAAAATGGATTATCACTGTAACATGTAATATGTAAAATTGTCAGACGAGAAAGATCGAGTCACATCTCATAATAACATTTTAATTAGAAAAAATAGATAACTCAAATAAAAATTGTCATAGACTTTGACATCACAATGGTAAATACAATCAAAAAATAATAAACAATTCGCTATATACAACTTATTTGAAAATCGCGGAAGATTTTTTTTATGATAATGTCAACAACATACTGAAACATAAAAACTTAAAACAAAGCGTAGTTCATATAAATATGAAAAAATATGTCTTATTCGACATGCATCTTATAAAATCATATAACAAGAAATCCAACGAAATATAAACCACAAACAGAAAGAAATTTATGGAAAAAGTGTTTATATTTACAGTGCTTTAAATAAAGATTTAGAATTACACTTCGAGTCTGCCCAGTGTAGGAATTATCATAATGTCTCTCTTAAATGTGGAATTTTATGATAATGACGGAACTTTGATGGTTTCTTTAAAAACAATCACTTTTTTGTCATGACGATTGAGAGATGTAAATAGTTCATAAACACTATCTGTTACCTAACGCATTTTTTAACTTACATGTTTTTTATGTGTCGATACGTTGCTGCCTCATTGTCGCATACAATAAAGGAACGTATCAGCATGCCTTTTTCTTGTAAAACTTACATATAAATTGTGAGAAATGAAAAAAAGTAATGAAAATATGATGATTCCTTAAAATCAAAAAAATGATATTAAAAATAAATCATCAAAGATATAAGCTTATGATTTGTTACTTTAGATGCAATTGAAACAACTTCAATATTTTATTTTGCACCTCATCTTATGCATTCAAATGTACAAAACAATCATAAAAGATACATTTTGATCGTAATCTAATGTGTACAAGAGACGATATCAACTAAATATACATGGCTATACATTAAAAATTAAACATTAACGAAAAAAAAACAAAAACAAAATTTTTAAAAACAGAAATTTCAGGTTTTGTCTACATAAGACTCGCCAGTGACACTCGAATTAGGCATTATAATAATATAGAGACACTATCTATTCTAGATTTAGTGAATTCTTGTTCCAAAGAATAGCAAAACAAGATCAATAATAATGATACTACTACTTCTATTACTGATAAGGATATTTATGAATGCAAACACATTAAAAATGGCATTTCTGACGATATTACTACCGATTTACACTATCTGTATGATTTTTAATTCTGTAACTTAAATCTTTAAAGCATTCGACGTCTTTTTTAAACATACAAAGTATTTGTATATCATATTTAATTGATAAAGGGACATAATTGTAGAACGGTAAAAGTGACGCTACCCAAATTTGTACTTGATCTGAGTGTTGTTTTAATAAGTATTGTGTATTGTTTCATAACATTTGGTTGAGGCAAACTTAAGTTATTAAACGGAAACAAAAAAAATCAGCAATTTTTTCCATTTGTTAAGGGGCATAACTCTAGAACAGTAAAAGTGACATAACCAATATTCAAATTCGATCGGTATTTTGTTTATAATAAGGATTGTGTGTACGTTATATAACATTTGGTTGAGACAATCTAAAGTTAGGGAATGGAAACGAAAAATTCAACAATTTTTCCATTTGTAATTGAGCATAACTTTAAAATGTTTAAAGTGGCGCCACCAAAATTCAATCTTGCAGTAAGAATGGTATCTTAGTTTGAGTGAAACACAAATTATCAGTTAATTTGGCTCTTAAGGGATCTACTTTCCTATAAAGTGTGCTAAATGCCTAACCAATAGCATATGTGCGGACTTAAATAACATCACCAGTACCAATTGTACGGCACAAGATGCACATTTCAAAAAATCATATAACAAATTACTGTTTTATAGCATGTTTACTGAATATAGAAAGGTGATAGTGTGAAATAATTACATTCACAGGTGAAACTTTTGGTTAAGGGAGTTAACCATGCAGTTGTTGTCACATCCAATTAACCTACCTTCTCATTCCGCATTGGTTTTTTTTTATTTAAAGTTAATTTTAATTGTGAACACCATATTTCACAATTCACTGAACATTCTTGTGGTGCATGCTA
The DNA here is from genome assembly GCA_019925275.1 of Mytilus edulis. Classification (NCBI taxonomy): domain Eukaryota; kingdom Metazoa; phylum Mollusca; class Bivalvia; order Mytilida; family Mytilidae; genus Mytilus; species Mytilus edulis. The sequence continues at coordinate 109,174,498 of CM034350.1, read as the reverse complement.
CTAGCGGCAAAATAGCATCTAAGAAAATTAAGTTGGTGGCAATAATTAAAAACTAGTTCTCATTGTAACTCATCCTTTTCAAACGGGAACTCACTTTACGCCATCCATATTCTCGTGCTTTCTTAGACATCCCATCTATATCCCTTGTTGAATTGTTAATATATTTAAGCAAAATGAGTACTACGTTTTCATTCAAATGACTCTTGCATGCTTCTACTATCGCAGTATCGAAGTTAAAATGTTTATGATTGACCTTCTGAATCAGTAACTCAACAACGTCTGCTTCTCCACAGCGACATGCCTCGTTCATTGCAACAGTAAAATCAAACAAAGAATGGTCAACTCTTTCTAACAGTAAGGAAACAATTTCGTCCCAGCCTTTCTGGCATGGGATAACCATATTAGTCTTTACTCCTAGAAAACTTATATCAATTTTATCAAGAAGTAATTCAACAATTTCAGTTTCGCCACTATTACAAACATTTTTCATTGCTTCTTCCATGATGTTTTTGTCATGTTTGCATCTGTCTAAAATTGAGCTCACAATTTCCGTCCAACTATATTTGCACGCACTTTTAATAATGATATCTAAATGTGATTGTTTTAGTTCAAAGTTTTCGATTAAGAACCTCATGACACCTCCGTTGCCACAATTACACGATTTATCGATTAATATGTCCACATCAAAGTTGTTGGCGCCATATTTTGAAACAAATAGTTCAATTATTTCAAGTCTACCTTGTTTGCACGCTTCGAACATACATTCCGTTAAATCAATGGATATATTCTCTATATTGTCAAACAACCAATGGATAATATCTTTCCATCCGTATCCACACGCTTTCTCCAATACTAATTGAGTATCGAGCAAATCAGAATCGACATTGTCGAGAAGAAATTTTACAATTTCATATCGACCATATGAGCAAGCCTCGTCCATGGAAGTCCTGATATCAACCTTTTCTATATCAAATTTTGACCATAGCAATTTAACTATTTTCAACCAACCATAGCCACATGAATCTATCATCACTGTTTGTACGTCAATGTTTGTTAATTCAATGTTTTGCAGGAACAAGTCAACGATTTCAAATTTTCCAGATTCACAGGCCGTGTTTACGATAGCCCGCATATTAAACATGCTTTGCTCTGTTTTGAGAAAAACCAATTGTACCATGCCTAACTGTCCTATACTGATAACAGCTTCCATAACATCAGACAAATCATTCCGTTCCAGCTCTTTTACCATAGGATGCGTTAGCATAAACCAAACAAGAGATTTGTGATCAGATATCTCTTCATCATTTGATTTATTTATTGTAGCTTTGACAGTGTATATTAGCATTTCTTTAAATTCTGAAGGCTGAACATCGGTATTTTTCAACAGCCACTCTACTATAGGTCGATTCGAGTGAACGCACGCTTCTTTCAGAACCTTTTTACAGTTTTCTGGTGTGTTCATGTTTGGTTGTTCAAAAAGTAAAGAAATAACCCTATCACCTTCCTTATAATTCCTACAAGCCCGAAACATTGCCTTGGATTTATCCAACATGTTTTCGTCCATTGTGTTGATAAGGTATGATAGTAATGCCTCGTTACAATTATAACATGCATTGTTCCATGCGGTTTTCACATTAAATAATTTTCTATCCAGTGTTGTCCAGAACCATTCAATAACAGCAACGTTGTCATAACGACATGCATTGTTCATTGCGCTTTCCAAATCCAACATATCATGTGGAATATTTTCCAAAAGCCATTTTACTGCTTCTAGAGAATTTGGTTTTGAACTGCGACATGCTTTGTTCATTGCAGACCTAACATCGACACAATTTTTGTCCATATTTTCCATGACATATTTCATTATCTGAAGATTACTATTTCGGCAAGCCTCATTCATCACATATTTCATTTTAAATAATGAACTATCCTTATTTTGTAATAACCATAAAACTTTTTCAGTGTGGTTCAGACGAGAAGCTTGTTCGATAACAGTTCCAATATTAAACAAATTTGGACTTATGATTTGTAAGAGTAACTTGAAAATGTCAAGAGTTTCTTCGCTATCATGAGAAATAAAAAGATTGAATGCAGTGTCTACATCAAACATAAAATGATCAATATTTTCAACTAACCATCTAACAATATTTAACCAACCGTTTCTACAGGCTTCGTTCATTAGTATCTCCATATCAAGTAAGTCAGTTTTAACTTTCTGTAATAATATTTCTATAAGTTTTTCATTACAACTATTGTCGGCTGTTTCCTCATCTATCGATAGGTTGCATGCTTTGTTTACTGCTTCCATTACATTTAACTTTTCATGATCAGTATTTTCTAACAAAAACGTGACCACATATAGACAACCATAACAACATGCTTTGTCCATTATCTCTTTCAAGTCAAGTAAGTCATGATCCACTTGTTCGAGAATCAGTTTGATCAAAGGTTCATTCCTTTCTCTTTTCTCATAAATATCTTCATCGTCGTCATCTTCGTCACTGATTGAGCTGTATAAAATATTTACTGATTTCATTATATCTAACTTTTCATGATCAGTATTTTCCAACAAAAACGTGACAACATCTAATAAACCATAACGACATGCTTTGTTCATTATCTCTTTCAAGTCAAGTGAGTCATGATCCACTTTTTCGAGAATCAGTTTGATCAAAGGTACATTCCTTTCTCTTTTCTCATAAATATCACCCCTGTACCATAATGAGCTGTATGCTGTGTATACTGCTTCCATTAGATCTAACTTTTCATGATCAGTATTTTCTAACAATAACGTGACAACATCTAAATAATGATAACAACATGCATTGTCCATTATCTCTTTCAAGTCAAGTAAGTCATGATCCACTTTTTCGAGAATCAGTTTAAATAATTGTTCCTTCTTTTCTCTTTTCTCATAAATATCATCATCGTCGTCATTTTCGTAACTGATTGAGCTGTATGCAATGTTTACTGCTTTCATTATATGCAACTTTTCATGATCGGAATTTTCTAACAAAAACGTGACAACATCTAGACAATCAAAACGACATGCTTCGTTCATTATCTCTTTCAAGTCAAGTAAGTCATGATCCACTTTTTCGAGAATCAGTTTGATCAAAGGTTCCTTCTTTTTTCTTTGCTCATCAATATCATCCCTGTACCATAATGAGTTGTATGCATTATTTACTGCTTTCATTATATCTAACCTTTCATCATCGGTATTTTCCAACAAAAACGTGACAACATCTAGATGAGCATAAAGACATGCTTTGTTCATTATCTCTTTTAAGTCAAGTGAGTCATGGTCCACTTTTTCGAGAATCTGTTTGATCAAAAGTTCCTTCTTTTTTCTTTGCTCATCAATATCATCCCTGTACCATAATGAGCTGTATGCTGTGTTTACTGCTTCCATTAGATCTAACTTTTTATGATCAGTATTTTCTAACAAAAACGTGACAACATCTGAATAATGATAACGACATGCTTTGTCCATTATCTCTTTCAAGTCAAGTAAGCCATGATCCACTTTTTCGAGAATCAGTTTAAATAATTGTTCCTTCTTTTCTCTTTTCACATAAATACCATCCTCGTCGTCATCTTCGCCTCTGAATGAGTTGTATGCATTATTTACTGCTTTCATTATATCTAACCTTTCATCATCGGTATTTTCCAACAAAAACGTGACAACATCTAGATGAGCATAAAGACATGCTTTGTTCATTATCTCTTTTAAGTCAAGTGAGTCATGGTCCACTTTTTCGAGAATCAGTTTGATCAAAGGTTCCATCTTTTTTCTTTGCTCATCAATATCACCCCTGTACCATAATGAGCTGTATGCTGTGTTTACTGCTTCCATTAGATCTAACTTTTCATGATCAGTATTTTCTAACAAAAACGTGACAACATCTAAATAATGATAACGACATGCTTTGTCCATTATCTCTTTCAAGTCAAGTAAGCCATGATCCACTTTTTCGAGAATCAGTTTAAATAATTGTTCCTTCTTTTCTCTTTTCACATAAATACTATCCTCGTCGTCATCTTCGCCTCTGAATGAGTTGTATGCATTATTTACTGCTTTCATTATATCTAACCTTTCATCATCGGTATTTTCCAACAAAAACGTGACAACATCTAGATGAGCATAAAGACATGCTTTGTTCATTATCTCTTTTAAGTCAAGTGAGTCATGGTCCACTTTTTCGAGAATCAGTTTGATCAAAGGTTCCATCTTTTTTCTTTGCTCATCAATATCACCCCTGTACCATAATGAGCTGTATGCTGTGTTTACTGCTTCCATTAGATCTAACTTTTTATGATCAGTATTTTCTAACAAAAAAGTGACAACATCTAAATAATGATAACGACATGCTTTGTCCATTATCTCTTTCAAGTCAAGTAAGTCATGATCCACTTTTTCGAGAATCAGTTTAAATAATTGTTTTTTCTTTTGTCTTTTCACATAAATACCATCCTCGTCGTCATCATCGCCTCTGAATGAGTTGTATGCATTATTTACTGCTTTCATTATATCTAACCTTTCATCATCGGTATTTTCCAACAAAAACGTGACAACATCTAGATGAGCATAAAGACATGCTTTGTTCATTATCTCTTTTAAGTCAAGTGAGTCATGGTCCACTTTTTCGAGAATCAGTTTGATCAAAGGTTCCATCTTTTTTCTTTGCTCATCAATACACCCCTGTACCATAATGAGCTGTATGCTGTGTTTACTGCTTCCATTAGATCTAACTTTTCATGATCAGTATTTTCTAACAAAAACGTGACAACATCTGAATAATGATAACGACATGCTTTGTCCATTATCTCTTTCAAGTCAAGTAAGTCATGATCCACTTTTTCGAGAATCAGTTTAAATAATTGTTCCTTCTTTTCTCTTTTCTCATAAATATCATCATCGTCGTCATCTTCGTTACTGATTGAGCTGTATGCAATGTTCACTGCTTTCATTATATGCAACTTTTCATGATCGGAATTTTCTAACAAAAACGTGACAACATCTAGACAATCAAAACGACATGCTTCGTTCATTATCTCTTTCAAGTCAAGTAAGTCATGATCCGCTTTTTCGAGAATCAGTTTGATCAAAGGTTCCTTCTTTTTTCTTAGCTCATCAATATCATCCCTGTACCATAATGAGCTGTATGCTGTGTTTACGTCTTCCATTAGATCTAACTTTTCATGATCTGTATTTTCCAACAAACAAGTGACAACATCTAAATAATTATAACGACATGCTTTGTCCATTATCTCTTTCAAATCAAGTAAGTCATGATCCACTTTTTCGAGAATCAGTTTGATCATAGATTCCCTCTTTTCTCTTTCCTCGTAAATGTCAACCTCGTCATATATGTCATTGATTGAGATGTATGCAATGTCTACTGCTTCCATTATATCTATTTTTTTATGATCAGTATTTTCCAACACAAACGTAACAACATCTAAATATCCATAACAACATGCTGTGTACATTATCTTTAATACAATTGAGTCATGATTCATGTTGTTGAGACATGGTGGGTTGCTTACTATGTTTATACTTTCAACCATATCACACTCTTTTAGATCGATATTGTCTACAATAAACCTGACAACATCTAAACATCCATAGTAACATGCTTTGTTCATTATCTCTTTAATGTCAAGTAAGTCATTATTTACTTTCTCAAGAATGAGTTTGATTAAAGGTTCGTACTTTTCTCTTTGTACATCAATATCATCAAAATCATCGACCTCGTTCCATATTCGGTTGTATAATATGTTTACTGCTTCCATTATTTCTAATTTATCATGATCGTTATTGTCTAACACAAATGTGGAAACGTCTAAAAAGCCATACCGGCATGCTTTGCTCATTATCCCTTTTAAATCAAGTGAGTCATGATTTACTTTATCGAGAATAAGTTTGATCAAAGGTTCATACTTTTTTCTTTGGTCACTTATATCATTGTCATCGTCCCTTATTGAGCTGTATATTATGTTGACTGCTTCCGTTATATTTAAAATTTTATGGTCGTTATTTTCTAACACTAATGTGACAACGTCTAAACAACCATACCTACATGCTTGATTAAATACAAGTATCAAGTCAAGTGAGTCAGAATTAACCTTCTCAAGAAAGAGTTTGACCAAAGGCTCATACTTATCTCTCCTATCATGTATATCCTCGTCCTCTTCCTCGCTGTCATTATCGTGCATCCATGAGTTGTAAACTATATTAATTGCTTCCATTAAATCTAACTTTTTATGTTCGACGTTTTCTAACACTAACTTGACAAAACCTAATAAACCATAATGACATGCTTGGTGCAACATTTCCTTGAAGTCAAGTGAGTCATGATTAACTTTCTCTAGAATACATTTAAACAAAGGTTCATATTTATCTATACTATCATTCATATCCTCGTCGTCGTTGTCGTACTTCCATGCATTATATACACTATTAATTGCCTCCTTCATATCTAACTTTTTATGATCGCTTTTTTCTAATACTAACGTGACAACATCTAATGAACAATAATGACATGCTTGGTTTAATACGTCCTGCAAATTAAGTAAGGCATGACTAACTTTCTCGAGAATCAGTTTGATCACAGATTCATACTGATCTCTTCTATCCTTTATACTCTCATCCTCCGCCTCGTCGTTTTTGAAGATAGCGTACATTGAGCTGTGCACAATGTGCATGGCTTCCTTCATATCTAACTTTTTATGCTCGATATTTTCTAAAACCCATTTAGCAACATCTAACCAACCATAGCGACATGCTTGGTTCAGTGTTTTTTTCATGTCCATTAAACTTTGGTTTACTTTTTCAAGAAATAGATTTAATAATTGTTTGCATTTGTTTCTTATATTGTTGACGTCATCGTTGTTTTTGTTGTTTATATTCTTAACATATTCTTGGTCACATTCATCGAATAGAATGTTAATTGTTTCTCTCACATCAAACATAGCATGATTTTCTTTTTATTTAAAACTAATGTAACAACATCTAACCAATAATAACGACATGCTCGATTTATTACTTCTTTCATATCAAGTAATCCATGGTTGACTTTCACAAGAAATAATTCAAACAAAGCTCTATATTTGTCTCCTTTAACCTCTTGAACATTCATCAGGCAACATAAGTCAGGCACTTTCTTCATTGCTTCCTTGATATCTAGTATTGCATGATCAATATTGTGTAACGTCCACGTGACAACGTCTAACCAGCCGAAGCGACAAGCTTGATTCATTATTTGTTTCATGTCGAGTGAGGTATGGTTTACTTTTTCCAGCAGCTTTTTAGTAACATCTTCTTTTGTTTCATCAACTTCCTTGATAACTTTGATAAAATTGAAATATTTTAGATCAATGTTTAAAACAAGCCAATCAACTAAATCTTTACTTCTACCTCGCCAATCACTGTTAATCGCGGACAGTAACAAGGACGTACAATCCAATAAACTGTGATCAAAGTTTTTGAATAAGTACTTTACCACTTCGGTGTCCTGAACCATGCATGGCAGATTATTCAATTCAAGTATGTTTATTTTTTGTTGTTCCACATTTGCTCCCATCCATTTCAACAGCTTTTCGATGCTCAATCTTCCTTCTTTGTATTGGTTCGTATACACTAATTTCATGTCTAGCATGCAGTTATCAACATTTGTTATTAAAAACCTCAAATCTTCCATACATTTCATATCTAAAACGTTCTTTGTAATTAATTTCATATCAAATAATTGATGGGGAACGTTCTTTATTAACCATTTTGAGACAGGTTCGTCTCTGTCATTCCAAACATTTTTTATTGCTGCAATAAATGCCACTGTAAAGTCAAGCTGATTTACAGCTGTTCCTTTGTTTTTGCTTTTGTCAAGTTCATGCAAGAAAACATTTTCATGAATTGATACCCCATGTCCGTACTCTGCTAATAAAGTTGTACAAAGAAACTTCACAACATCAAGTCTTTTAAATTCACAGGCCGTATTTAATATATGGTTCATATCGAAAGTACTTCTGTCAATATTGTTAACAATCCATTTGATCGTTGTTATCGGACACCGGGAACAAAGTGTGTTAATACTGCTTCGGATGTTTTCTTTTATTCTAGACATATCCAAACTCTTTATTGATACCCAGATAATATTTAGAATAGTTTCATTATTTTCTAATTCGCAAACATGTAAAAAAGCTTCAAACAAAGATGATTTACAGACAAACTCAATTTCTTCTTCACTTTCAGAGTCCAGCGTTGACGTTATGTGATCAATCAATAGAGTGATACTTTTATTCATTTTGTTTTGCTGTGTAATGCGCTCTAAAAGAAGTGCTGGAATATACAGCTGACAGAATTTGCACTCACCACCATATGTAACAAAGGTTTGCAAATCGTATTCTGGCAGATAGTAAGCATGGTGTGCTTTTCAATCAAATGTTTTAAAAACACCTCATCGTTTTCTTTGATTATCTGTGATTCGCACAACAACTGAAAATTTAATGGAAGTGATTTATTAAAATATTCTGACTGTATTATTTCTATTATCCGATTTGCGAGCATTGAATAATATTTTTGGGTTATTTCCATTACTATCTCCCCTTCTCTCGGTTTATACTTTTGGAGTCGCACCATCTCTCTGATAAAATCAAAGCTTAGCCTTGACAAAATTAATCCCGGATCTACTCTGTTGTATGATATTAGAATACTCTCAAATATGGTTTGATGCTGAAGGTGATATGCGCAATCATCACCCTGAAAAATCAGATATCTTCCTATCATTTCACTTGCGGCATCTGTGATATGGCATACTGGTAGCTTTTTATTGGAAATCCCATAACACGACTCTAAGATCTCATTACAAATGTTCAGTTCTATATCATCTGGATCAAGTACATCTTCTTTCAAGAGGATGTACACTAACGTCACATAAGACATTCGATCCTGCTCGTTGTATTTGCCATTCTTTCTTAGCTTTTCGATTTCTTCAAATAAATACTTTGATGGGTGTTTAAAAAAACTTAAACCAAGTCGAGTTAATTTTCTGTTACCCGTAAATAGTGAGCAGGCTTCGGGGAATCCCAAAAGCGGTTCTGATTCAACTATGTTGTGGAATGTTACCCGATTGACAGTGGCAGTAATTAAAGGATCTAATATTACTTCTTTAAAATAATTTTCAGGATCATTATATTCAAGAAGCTGAAAGTTATGGGCAGCAAAATATTTTAAAAGGAGCGATTCTTTTTCATTTTTTTTCATTTTGAATGTTTCTGAACTTAGATCAACTTCGCATTTACCATGAAAAATTTTGTGTGAATTTAAAATCCATTGACAAGACATTCTAATAGTATCTCTTACAGTTAAGATCACCTTAATGTTGCCGTTAATAGTACATGCATGTATTCTATCAATAATTTGAACATCAGTATTTTCTGCAAACCTTGTATTCGTTCTACCAAAAATATCTTCAAACAATATGACTAGCTTTTCTTCTTCAGTCACAACATCTGTGAAATCATGTAACTCTGTAAGTTTAATTGTTTTGAATTCAGGATTTTTTACTTGGAACTGTAAGAGTATTTCTAAACTGTTTCTACTTTTTCCGGTACCGGCTGCCCCTGTTAGCACAAGAAGTGAGTTCGTTTCAAGTAGTTTGATACAAGCCTGTACAGCAGGTGTCTCCACAAAGGTACCTTCCTTCAAGTGTCCATCAATTTCTGTTTTTGTTAAACCTAGAATATAGATACACACAATTATGGTTTCATTTCCTTGAATTTGGTCATCTTTTAGTAAGTTACATTTTGAAAACTGTTTAAAATTTACATACCAAAAAGTAAAATCACCAAAATACTGCAATCCGAGGAAAATTCAAAACGGAAGGTCCCTAATCAAATGGCAAAATCAAATGACAAAACACATCAAACGAATGGACAACAACTGTCATATACCTGACTTGGTACAGGCATTTTTAAATGTAGAAAATGGTGGATTGAACCTGGTTTTATAGCGCTAAACCTCTCACTTGTATGACAGTCGCATCAAATTCCATTATGTTTACAACGATGCGTGAACAAAACAGACATAATAGGTAAAATTGTCAAAATAGGGGTACAGCAGTCATCACAGTGTCACACTATCAATTAGAACAAAAACAAAAAAATATTTAACAAAGAATCACAAAAAGCATCTATCAAATGTAACAACCACATTCATAGCATTCTTATATATGTATTTTAAATCAACCTTTAAAGATTAAAATATGTGAAGCCCTTAGACTGCATTCACATCAACATCAAGCCAGTGTAGAGTCGCGTGTTTGTGTCGTTCAAAGTATTTTCAAAATTATAATTTCACATGGGGAATTGTGTTTTACAGGGTTGAAAAATCAAATGTTTTGTAAGAACTAATTACAGAAAAAGACCGAGATTCAAAATTATCAAGAAGTTCTTTAGAATTTTTAAGAATCCGCATATGGTTAATGCCACTACGCGAGTAAAAAAAAATTTGTCGTTCAAAGTATTCTCAAAATTATAAAAGAACAATAACATAATGGCATTAGAATAGAACAATAATATAATGGCATTAGAATAGAACAATAACATAATGGCATTAGAATAGAACAATAACATAATTGCGGGATCTTTAAAAGTACAGAGCCACGTCATATGTGCCAAAGAAACACAAAAAGTCACACGTTCAAAACACACCAGCAAAATGAGAGATATTATAAACAACACTTGCATAGAATATAAAAATGGGGAATGTGTCCATGGAACACAGATAATGCCTCCGCTTGTATATCATTTAAAGCTATACTTGGACATTACTGAAGAACGGTAAAAGTGACGCTACCTAAATTTGTACCTGATCTGTGTTTAGGGTAAAAGGAATTGTATAAGTTTCATAACATTTAGTTAAAACAATCTTAACACAGGCAGGGGAACATATCTAAAACTCATATCGATGTCATTAATATTGTTGATAAACGACTTAGAAATAATAGATCTCATGGTAAACGCAAGAACCGTAATCAACGTATTAAACATCGTATAAATTATACACTTGCTGATCTGTTATCTATAATAAAGAATATTGGCAGACATCAAGTATTATGCAAACTGGGTCAGATACCTATAAGTAAATTATATGCTATTTTTCTGGAGTGTGATAAAATTTCTTTTTTTAGCCCATTTTATGAATACACCCGTATTATTACAGCCTTTTGTCATCACAGGCTTTTTCCTATTGTTGATAAATCTGAAAATCATAAACGACATTTTCTCAAATTAAAATATATAAATAGAGGTATTGATTTTATTAATTTGTTTAGCATATTCAATGACTCTTCTGTCTATAGCTTAATACCTCCATATTTTGATAATATAGAACAACCCATTATTTCGTATTCTTATAAAAAACCGAGCAGAAATTTGATTTTCAATTATACGTCAATTACAACAGACGTCAATATAGAAAATAATGTTCCTTCCACTTGAGATTGCGAAACATCTAGTTTTAAATATGTTCCCTGTGGTCATGTTATCACAGGAGACCTCAACATCGTCGATGACCGTGAAGTCATAACTTTTCTAAAGAAAGGACCGAAATACCGTCCTCCATCTACAATAGATTGGAAACAGTGTCGTCAGGTCATTAAAGACGCTCTGTCTGCCTATTGTAAAATTGGTGCAAACGTGAAAAATTCGATAAAAAATCTTTAGACAGTTATTTGAATAAAATTATGAATACGGTTGATATTCGAATATCTCATTTAGAAAACAATTTTGAAATTAATAATAGGAACCATGATATACCCATTTCTAGAATAAAAAACAAACTCAAGGTACTCGCAGAGCGGTTTGTGTTCGTACCGGCAGACAAGGCAGCAAATAATGTAGTGGTGGTGTGACGCATATACTACACGAAAGTTCTTCAAAACGAAATTATCAATTCCTCTACATTCAGGTAAGTGCGCACCACAGAGAGTCAAATCGTTAACAAGCATACCACTGCCACTGCCCAGCTTAAAGCATCTTCCGAACATTTGAAAGTCCCTACCATGTACTGGTTACCGAAATTACACAAAAAACCATTTAAATTCCGTTTCATCTCCGCTTCGAGTAAGTGTTCTACTACTAATCTATCAGTGCTTCTAACCACCTCCCTTACTACTATCAAAGAACTGGTTATTAACTTTTGTAATAAAGCTTATGAAAATAATGGTATTAATTATTTTTGGAGTGTTAAAAATTCTTTAGAGGTTTTAGATAAAATACATGCTTTCAATGGTCCTTACAATTCTGTTGACAGTTATGATTTTTCTTCTCTGTACACTACACTTCCACACAATCTTATAAAGAAAAAGTTTTTGTATTTGATAAAATGGTCTTTCGAAAAATCTCATTGTAATTTTATTTGCTGTAACTCGTTTAAGGCCTTTTTCTGTAACGAAAAAGGAAAGTATGCTAGATACACTTACTGGAAATGTGAGGATATGATTGAAGCTTTAAACTTTCTGCTTGATAACATTTATATACGTTTCGGCGATAAAGTGTATCGTCAGGTAGTAGGTATTCCTATGGGCACCAACTGTGCCCCTTTAATAGCAGATTTATTTCTATATTGCTATGAATCTCAGTTTATGACCAAACTCAGTAAAGACCCATCATTGTTACATTTGGTTGATACATTCACAAATACCTACCGTTATCTGGATGATATTTTTTCGTTGAATAATCCAGAGTTCTCTAAATATACTTCAGAAATTTACCCAATCGAACTTACTTTAACTAAATCTAACATAAACAGCAGCAGTTGTCCTTTTCTAGATTTAGACATTTCAATTTCAAACGGGAAACTTCACACTAAGATTTACGACAAAAGAGACGATTTTTCATTTCCTATTTTTAATTTTCCTTTTTTAGACGGCGATGTGCCTTTGGCTCCATCATACGGTGTTTATATATCGCAACTCGTTCGGTTTGCCCGTGTGTGTTCTGATGTCATAGATTTTAACGAACGTAATCAATGCATCACTGGTAAATTGTTGTGTCAGGGATTTCGATACCATAAATTACTTAAAACTTTTACTAAATTCTTTCATAGATACAAAGATTTGATTAGTAAATTTGGCTATACCTGTAGAAAGCTTATTAAAAATGGTATTTCACATCCTAAATTTTATGGTAATATTGTACTTAAAGCGAGGATATCACTATGTGATCCTTGTAAACTCATCGAACCTTTAAACAAACTTATAAATAAGGGTTATCGTACCAATATTGTAATAAGATCTCTGAATATAGTTCACATTGGCACTAATATTGATATTGTCATTAGCAAATTAAAACATAACTAAATTTCATTATCTTTTGAGGCGAGATGTATAGAGACACAGACACGTTAACTTTTATTTCTATAGAAGTCGCTCTTCACTATACTACTACCTGTCGATACATTTATTTTTGGCATTGCACAAGTCATGTCTTCTTTGACTATTAATGACGTTAAAATACTAAATCCCTGTGATGTGTTTTAGTCGATTTTAGTCTCTGATGCATGATTTTTTATTATTAATTGGTTTTGGCTTTTAACTAACTGTCAGTAACTGCGAGTACTCTCAAATCGTATTTTCTTGTTAATTCGACCTGTTGATACTGTTTATACTGCTTATTTGTTATTTTTTATTTATATGGATCTTGTCTGTACACCAGCTTTGATTATTTGTAATATCTTCAATTTTTCACTTATTCTTACAACATTTGTATAAACTTCAAGATTATAAAAAAACCGGTTTTTTTCTAAAGTGAACATTGATTGGTTAAATATTTCTCAGTCATGTCCTGTGTTTGAATTTGTTTGTTAGCTTTTTGGTCATGAATTTTTGTCTCTAATATTTAACTGTGCATTTGTATTCAGATATCGCAGATCAAATTTATTCGTTCATTGTTTAATCATACGTTTTTTGATTGAGTTAAGTCTGCCAATTGATATTTTATCGTATGTTTTTCTTTGTTGTGATGTTATGCTATTGTTTCAGAAAAAGGGAGAAGGTTTGGATCCATTAAAACGTTTAATCCCGCTGCAAATGTTTGCACCTGTCCTAAGTCAGGAATCTGATGTACAGTAGTTGTCGTTTGTTTATGTAATATATACGTGTTTATCGTTTCCCGTTTTGTTTATATAGATTAGACCGTTGGTTTTCCCGTTTGAATGGTTTTACACTAGTAGTTTTGGGGCCCTTTATAGCTTGTTGTTCGGTGTGAGCCAAGGCTCCGTGTTGAAGGCCGTACTTTAACCTATAATGGTTTACTTTTTAAATTGTTATTTGTATGGAGAGTTGTCTCATTGGCACTCACACCACATCTTCCTATATCTATTAAGTTAGAAAACGCAAACAAATTATTCAGCAATTTTTCCATTTGTAAAGGGGAATACATATCTGTAACTCTACAACCGTAAAAGTGACACCACAAAATTCCACCTTGATCTGTACTTTATGGTAATAAGTATTGTGTACTGGAGAGGGATAACATTACTGTCAACCGCAAGTAAAGTGTTTAGCAGAATACTGTTACACAGGATAGACTCCAAACTGGATGACATGTTGAGACATGAACAAGCTGGGTTTAGAAAAGAGAAAGAATGCATTGATCAGATATTTGCTCTTAAGAACATCAATTTGAAAAAAATAGGCAGGACAGGAGTTTTGAGTAAAAAAAAGACAGGATGAGAAACTTGTAAAAAAAAGAGGCAGGATGACAATTTGTGTAAAAAAAGTCAGGATAAAATAGTAAAAAAAAGAAGGCAGGACCGAATAGAGTAAAAAATAAAAAGGCAGGACAGAGATTACAACTAAAAAAAAAACAGGACAAAATTTTTCATCCTAGCCCCCCCCACCCCCCCCCCCCCCCCATAAAAATCAAATGGTTGCTCCCTAAATTCTTTTGGCCGTATTTCAAATGAACATCTCCTTAAAATGACCAAGTCCACGTGTATCCTCAAAGAAAAACAACAGAGGCGCTTCAGATGACTGGGGCATGTTCTCAAGATGCCTGTATCCAATATAACCAGGACAGCTCTTAGATGGACACCCCAGGGGAAGAGACCAAGAGGAAGACCAAATACCACCTGGCGATGTTCATTTGAGGCAGAACTGAAGAAGCTTGACATGAGTTGGGAAGAAGCCGAAACAAAGGCTAAAGACAGATCTGGATGGCGAAATCTTTCGGCGACCTTATGCTCCACCAGGAGCGAGAAGATTGTAGGTAAGTTTCATAAAATTTGGTTGAGGCAAACTTAAGTCAGAGAATGAAAATAAAAAAATGCAGTCATTTTTCCATTTGTAAAGGGGCATAACTCTACAACGGTTAAAGTGATGCCACCAAAACTCAAACTTACACTTGATTCGTATTTTGCATTGTGCATAAGTAAAATCATTTTTGGTTGAGTCAAACTAAAGTTAGAGAACAGAAACGAAAAATTTATCCATTTTTCCGTTTGTAAAGAGGCATTACTCTAGAGCGGTCTAGGCAAACTAAAGTAAGTTAAAGAACGCAAACGAACAATGCAGCCTTTTTTTCCATTTGTAAAGGGTATTTGAGCGGTAAAGGTGACGCAACCAAAATTCAAACTTGATTTGTGTTTTGTGGTAATAAGCATTTTGTTTAAGTTTCATAATGTTTGGTTGAGGCAAACTTAAGTTAGAGAACGGAAATTAATTTGGGACGTACGGGACGTACGGACGCACACACCAGGGGTAAAACTTAATGATCCCTCTGCTACAGAGTGGGAATAAAAATCTGAAATTGTCTTAATGTCAATTTTATTTTTACACAGACATATTCGTTTGGTAGAAAATGATTTCATTTCATATGTGTTCGCATTCTGATGTCCAACAATCCCACTATATCATACCAAAATCATATGATTACAAACACGTCATATGTTAAATAGGTACTCGGTCGTTTATAGTTCTGAAGATAAGTCATTTTTTAAGATATTACTTTAAAAAAAACTAGAACACACCCGCGAAATCGCGGGCATATACAGCTTGTGAACTGTTGCAGGATGATTTTTTGTAAAAGATATTATGTATGGAGAATTACATAGAAGGTATACCTCCCTTTTTCCAAAGTCCGATATTTGTTTCCTTTCTGTTAAATTCAATTATATTCGTGTTTCTGGCCTACGACCACAATTATTCTTCTCCTTTGCTACAATGCTTCTTTTGGTAAAAGTCAAATCAAATTAAAAATTTGCACCGTTTCAAACATGAAATAAATGTAACTGCTTATATATAGACCATTATTAGTCTAAAAAATATGCTTCTATGATAATTCATCAGAGCTCTTTTTTTTGAGAGCCTTATTAACATGCCAATTGTAGGATTTGAATCATGTAATGACTAATACCGACTAAGGCTAATTTGAGGGGTTGTCGATCGAAGGGGTCCTGATCCCGAAATCCCGAACTTAAAACCATGAAACTGAGATGCAGAATTTAAAGAAATTCATATCCCGAAATCGAAAAATATATTCCCGGATCCCGTAAGGATCAATCCCCAAATCCCGAGCTTAAAAACACCCGATCCCGACGCCCCGAAAAAGGTCCTGCCTCCCTCTAATCTCTACCTTACTTTCATTTTTGCCAAACCACTATTTTCTCTTTAACAATATATTTTTATGCCCCAATTATGGGCATTATGTTTTCTAGTCTGTGTATTTGTGCGTTCGTTTGTTTGGTCGTCCGTCCGTCCGTCTCGTCCGTCTGTCCCACTTCAGGTAAAAGTTTTTGGTCGAGGTAGTTTTAGATGAAGTTGAGCATGTTTTACTTTTTTTAATATATTAAACATGATAATATAGGCTATGCCTGTGTCGTTATTTAAGTGACGATAAGTGCTTGAATGACAATAAAACATGATAGTATAGGCTATGCCTGTGTCGTTATTTACGTTACGATAAGTGAATGACAATAAAACATGATAATATGGGCTATGCCTGTGTTGTTCTTTACGTGACGATAAGTGAATGACAAAAATGATTGTGTTTATTTTCACACGGCCTGGGTCGTTGCTTACACTTGGGACAGCATATTATAACGATTCAGGCAATGTGAAAATGGCTTGCATGAATCTTAAATAAAACATGATAATATAGACTATGCCTGTGTGGTTATTTACGTGACAAATAAAACATGATAATTTAGGCTATGCCTGTGTCGTTATTTACGTGACGATAAGTGTGAAAATGGCTTGCACTTGGGACAACATATAACGATTCGGGCAATGTGAAAATGGCTTGAATGAATCTTAAATAAAACATGATAATATAGACTATGCCTGTGTGGTTATTTACGTGACAAATAAAACATGATAATTTAGGCTATGCCTGTGTCGTCATTTACGTGACAATAAGTGTGAAAATGGCTTGCATGAATCTGAAATAAAACATGATAATATAGACTATGCCTGTGTCGTTATTTACGTGACAAATAAAACATGATAATTTAGGCTATGCCTGTGTCGTTATTTACGTGACGATAAGGGAATGACAAAAATGATTGGGTTTATTTTCACACAGCCTGGGTCGTTGCTTACACTTGGGACAATGAATAACAATAATGATTGTGTTTATTTTCACACAGCCTGGGTCGTTGCTTACACTTGGAACAACATTCTTATATAACGATTCAGGCAATGAATCTTAAATAAAACATGATAATATAGGGTATGTAATGTAAATTTACCAAACTTCTGGAAATATAAACGGAAGAGGAAGTTGTCTATGAATAAAAACCGGAGTGATGACGGACACATATCCGGACTTCTTTTTTCCGTTTTTCTCCCAAAATAACCGAAACTGAATAATCATAAGAATGGATGACAAATGCGACTATGCATGGTACCTATAGGACATATAGTCACAATGATCAATTTATTGTGGAAGGAGGAGAAGCGACACCCAAAATGAGGTCTTCTCGTTTAATAGTATAGATATGTCATTCTACCATTGAAATTATTTTCTTTCACATTTTATCATTACTTGTCTCAATGATTGTTTTGTTTGTCCGTGTGAATTATTACGCAAATCTGACCAAGGTATGTAAGGTCATCTTATTCTAACAGTTTTTGGTCGAATACTTGTACACTTATTTTTTTGGGTGTGACACATTGCAAGATATAAATCAATTAAAGACAGCAACAAACTATACTTATTATAATTGTCATTTAATAAAGATAAAATTTCGATGATGTCATTTTCTAGCGAATCAAGGATTAATACAAATCGTGTTTTGGTCCACACTTGGAAATTGGTTTTTGTTGTTTTTTCCGCTTAGTACGTAGAATAATTTAGGAGACGGCAAAAACTTGTAGAATTGTTGAATTAGAATAATGTGTC